>JAWZYU010000022.1:232489-604800 GCA_038380435.1 Ryuthela nishihirai | reverse complement strand
TTGTCAAAATTCGAATCCACTGGGTAAAATATAGGCTAGTTGGCAAAATTCGAATCCACTTGGTGAAATGTAGGCTAGGTGTAATAATTGGGATTAAGATTGTGAAATTAAGGAGAGTTGAAAAAATCGAGAAAACCTGGCAAAATATTGGGGAGTTTGATAATTTTTAAGTGACTTGGCAAATATTTAGGAGAGATGTAAAGATTGGGATTGGTTTTCTGAAATTAAGGAGAGTTGGTCAAATCAAGGGTTGGGTTGGGTTGTTTTACCTCTGAGCGGCACTTTTTTGCACACCATGGGCTAAATGACCAGGTCACGTGGACCCCGAACGCTCAGAGAAGGTTGGGGAGGGGACCCACTAGAACAGCTATTGGGAGACAGATGGTAGCCTCCCGTCAAGGCCATCCAGCGTGTTCTTTAACGTTGGATTGTTTTACCTCTGAGCGGCACTTTTTTGCACACCGTGGGCTAAATGGACAGGTCGCATGGGCCCCGAAGGCTCAGAGAAGGTTGGGGGAGGGGACCCACTGGAACAGCTGTTGGGAGACAAATGGTAGCCTCCCGTCAAGGCCATCCAGCGTGTTCTTTAACGTTGGATTGTTTTACCTCTGAGCGGCACTTTTTTGCACACCATGGGCTAAATGGACAGGTCACATGGGCCCCGAAGGCTCAGAGAAGGTTGGGGGAGGGGACCCACTGGAACAGCTGTTGGGAGACAGATGGTAGCCTCCTGTCAAGGCCATCCAGCGTGTTCTTTAACATTGGGTTGTTTTACCTCTGAGCGGCACTTTTTTGCACACCGTGGGCTAAATGGCCAGGTCACATGAACCCCGAAGGCTCAGAGAAGGTTTGGGGAGGGGACCCACTGGAACAGCTGTTGGGAGACAGATGGTAGCCCCCCGTCAAGGCCATCCAGCGTGTTCTTTAACGTGCACAGGGTATGGCTCTCCCGCACATGGGGCCACGGCTTAACGTCCCATCCGACGGACGGCGGCCTTTCCAAGCCCATCGGCCAAATCAAGGGAAAATTAACACTGACTTGTTACAATTCAGACGAGATGTAAAGAGGTAAATATTGGGATAATTTTCGTAAAATTATGGCTAGGCAAAATTGTAAGTGAAATGGCAAAATATAAAGAGAGTTGTGAAAATTGGCCCCCCCCAACCCACGGAGCGAAAATCTATACATTATTCGCTCAGTTGGCAAAATTTGAATTTGAATTCCGAGTTGGAAAATGTTTTCAGGTATTAAATATAATCCTGAAACTTAACGATAATAAAAGTTTTGAAACTCAGGAGTGTCTACTAACATTTATTAAAAAAATGTAAGGATTATATTGTCAAATCCCTAACACATATTAGTTATCTCGTTAAAAGGAAATATTTTAGTCAGTTGAAAAAAAGCAGTAGAAATATATATAAAAAGGGAATAATATATTTTCTGTCAGTTTTTGGGAACATTTCAGAAAAACTGTTTATAAAAGGAGAAATTGACTTTCTTACAAATGCAGCTTTTATCCCACCAATGGATTGGGTGCCGAGAATGACTTGCTCAACTTTACTGAAATAATTTATAAAAATATTGGCAAAAATAAATACGGTTGGGTTGTTTTACCTCTGAGCGGCACTTTTTTGCACACCATGGGCTAAATGGCCAGGTCACATGGACCCCGAAGGCTCAGAGAAGGTTGGGGGAGGGGACCCGTTGGAACAGATATTGGGAGACAGATGGTAGCCTCCCGTCAAGGCCATCCAGCGTGTTCTTTAACGTGCACAGGGTATGGCTCTCCCGCACACGGGGTCACGGCTTAACGTCCCATCCGACGGACGGCGGCCTTTTCAAGCCCATCGGTGTCCCCTACTGACCGTGGGCAGGGCGGGGAATTTTGCGGAGATTAATCTTAACGCTGACCCAGCTGGGACTCGAACCTGGAAACTACAGATTAAGCTGGGACTCGAACCTGGGAACTACAGATTACGAGTCTGGCGCGCTACCGACTGAGCCACCCCCGCCCTACAATAACTCGTATGAGCTCTTGGGTTATTTACTTTGTAATAATATGCATTCATACGGAAATAAATGTATACAAATATGGGCCAGTGTACCTGTACGATTACCATCATACCTCCATTATTTTATTCTAAAATGCGGAATTCTTGACTTTTTACAGTTTGCTGGTACTTGGTATTCCGTTGAAGAGAAATTTAGCCTCGCCGGCGTGGGGTCAAAATGTGCGACCTATATTTTCGAAGCTAGGGAAAGTGGAAAAGCAGGATTAATGGAAAAGCGCATTTCCAAAATCACGTAAGGATTTTATTTACCATTTTCTGATATAAATTTTTATAATATTTTATTCGCTTTTTTATAGCTATCCTACTATTGCATTTACGATCGTTATTTGTCAGTTTATGGAGGGGCGGGGGTGGCTTAGTCGGTAGCACGCCAGACTCGTAATCTGTAGTTCCGAGGTTCGAGTCCCAGCCGGGTCAGCGTTGAGATTTATCTCCGCAAAATTCCCCGCCCTGCCCACGGTCAGCAAGGGACACCGATGGGCTTGGAAAGGCCGCCGTCCGTCGGATGGGACGTTAAGCCGTGGCCCCATGTGCGGGAGAGTCATATCCTGTGCATGTTAAAGAACACGCTGGATGGCCTTGACGGGAGGCTACCATCTGTCTCCCAACAGCTGTTCCAGCGGGTCCCCTCCCCCAACCTTCTCTGAGCCTTCGAGGTCGTTGTGACATGGCCATTTAGCCCCTGGTGTACAAAAAAGTGCCGCTAAGAGGTAAAACAATCCAACGTTAAAGAACACGCTGGATGGCCTTGACGGGAGGCTACACTCTGTCTCCCAACAACTGTTCCAGTGGGTCCCCTCCCCCAACCTTCTCTGAGCCTTCGAGGTCGTTGTGACATGGCCATTTAGCCCCTGGTGTACAAAAAAGTGCCGTTAATAGGTAAAACAATCCAACGTTAAAGAACACGCTGGATGGCCTTGACGGGAGGCTACCATCTGTCCCCCAACAGCTATTCCAGTGGGTCCCCTCCCCCAACCTTCTCTGAGCCTTCGGGGTCCATGTGACCTGGCCATTTAGCCCATTGTTTGCAAAAAATTGCCGCTCAGAGGTAAAACAACCCAACTCAATTTATGGACATTTCAAAATAGTTGTTCTAACATATCTTTCGCACGTGTTGGACAATTTTAAGGATTTATTTGTCAAATGAAAGGTTGTGACACAGGGAGTCTCATAGGCTATAGAAAAAGAAACTCCCTATTCTTTCTTACCTTCTAAAAAGGGTAAATACAAAAGCGATTTTTGTGCTAGATCAGTGGCTATATCAGTGGTTCTCAAATGGTGTGCCCGAGATTCCCCAAGTGTGCTTTGAAGTTTCGTATGATACTACAGATAAAAGGAAATTTATAAATTATTTTGTTGGTACTTTCCGCAATTGATTCTTTATTTCACTTTTTTTCGTTTGATTAAAAATGTATCCGTATTAAATCTTAATGTTAAAGCCAAAATTAACAGAAAATATGCCCACAACATGGACGTCGTATGCACAAACCTCAATGCACGTCAGAACTTGAATTGTTGGGTTGGGTTGTTTTACCTCTGAGCGGCACTTTTTGCACATCATGGGCTAAATGGCCTGGTCACATGGACTCCGAAGGCTCGGAGAAGGTTGGGGGAGGGAAAAGGTTGGGGGAGGGGACCCAGTAGAAAAGCTGTTAGACACTGACTGACCACAGATGGTAGCCTCCCGTCAAGGTCAACCAGCGTGTTCTTTAATGTGGGATTGTTTTACCTCTGAACGGCACTTTTTGCACACCATGGGCTAAATGGCCAGGTCAGAAGGACCCCGAAGGCTCAGAGAAGGTTGGGGAAGAGAACTCACTGGAACAGCTGTTGGGAGACAGAAGGTAGCCTCCTGTCAAGGCCATCCAGCGTGTTCTTTAACGTTTGGTTGTTTTACCTCTGAGCGGCACTTTTTTGCATACCATGGGCTAAATGGCCAGGTTAGAAGGACCCCGAATGCTCAGAGAAGGTTGGAGGAGTGAACCCACTGGAAAAGCTATTAGGAGACAGATGGTAGCCTCCCGTCAAGGCCATCCAGCGTGTTCTTTAACGTGCACATGGTATGGCTCTCCCTCACACGGCGCCACAGCTTAACGTCCCATCCGACGGACGGCGGCCTTTCCAAGCCCATCGATGTCCCCTACTGACCGTGGGCAGGGCGGGGGAATTTTGCGGAGATAAATCTCAACGCTAACACAGCTGGGTCTCGAACCTGGGAACTACAGATTACGAGCCTGACGCGCTACCGACTGAGCCACCCCCGCCCCGTTAATGTGGCATGATGACAATCTGTGAGGAACGAGATCGTCGTCATCTGAGAAAGCTTTTACGGAGAAACCGGACTTCCTGCGTGCAGCAATTGACCGAAGTATTCAACGAAGGCTATTCCCGACCCATATCTCAGCGAACTATGCGCAGGGAATTGAAGAGGATCGGTATTAGCAGTTGCATGCCTATACGGATACCACTGATTTCTGCGAAGAACCGGAAAGTTCGTCTACAGTGGTGTCAGGAACACTGTGACAGGACACTGAAAGAAAGTCGCGGTACACATTGTTCTGTACTGACGGTAGGCAGAGAGTTTGGCGGGAGCCTCATGAAGCAATGGACCCAGCTTGCCTTGTAAGCAAACACAACTCAAGTTTCTGGAGTCGAGTTGGGTTGGGTTGTTTTACCTCTGAGGGGCACTTTTTTTGCACACCATGGGCTAAATGGCCAGGTCACGTGGACCCCGAAGGCTCAGAGAAGGTTGGGGGAGGGGACCCACTGGAACAGCTGTTGGAAGACAGATGGTAGCCTCCCGTCAAGGCCATCCAGCATGTTCTTTAACGTGCACAGGGTATGACTCTCCCGCACACGGGGCCACGACTTAACGTCCCATCCGACGGACGGCGGTCTTTCCAAGCCCATCGGTGTCCCCTACTGACCGTGGGCAGGGCGATAATTTTTGCGGAGATAAATCTCAACGCTGACCCAGCTGGGACTCGAACCAGGGAACTACAGATTACGAGCCTGGCGCGCTACCGACTGAGCCAAACACGCTCCTTCTGGAGTCGGTGTCATGGTGTGGGACACATTCTGATGGTACGGAACGGGTCCCCTGATATCGCTGGAAGGTCGGGTGTCCTCCAAGGATTATCTGAACATTGTTGCCGATCAAGTCCATCCTGGAAATGTTGACTTTTTATCCAGCAGGTGATGGATGTTTCATGGACGACAATGCTACTGTCCATCGTGCAAGATGTGTTCAGCAGTGGTTCAGGAACCATGAAAGAGACTTCACCATCTTCCCTGGCTACCCCAAAGCCCGGATCTGAACCCCATTGAGAATGTGTGGGATATGTCAGAAAAAGAGATCTAGGAGCAAAGTCCCCTTCCGTCAAATCTGAGCCAGTTAAAGGACTTTCTGGCGAACACCTGGTGTGCTGGAGATATAAAGGCATTTCCAACACCTTATGGAATTTATGCTAAACCGCATACGTACATTGTTGCCAGAGGTTCAGCAACCACGGCAATCCCCGGTTCCGTCTCACGACACTACCAAGTTAACGGAAAGCCGTGACTATCTAGAGTCAGGGGCAAGAATACACCATATAGATGCATCTCATCCCCAACCTCACATGGCAGAAGTCCTATAGAAGGAAAGCTAACCACCGGTAGAAACCTGAAATTTAATCTGTTCCCCAGTTAGCCATGAACAAGGATATGTAGATCCAAGTTCGCTCGGCACCCGGGGTGGAGACTCTTAGTGGGGCCCAGACTTTGAAAAGGGTTCGTGCCTACTAGGTGACCAAATTCGTTCAGCCGTGCCCTTGAACTTGCTCCACGGAGCACCTGATGTGAGGTCTTGACACCGTTCAACCGGCACACCAACCCAGTCAGCGATGTCTTCGACCTCGGTTGGTCTTGGCTCTGTCCAACCGGGTACCCAATCCGGTCAGCAAAGCCTTCGACCGGTTGCTGGGCCCGGTTGCTGGGCCGAATTACAGCACAAGGTGGCCCCGTGCTGTAATTCGGACTAAAGGAAGTCCAACTCGGTATTGAATAAAAGTTTCTGATTTAGTGGCCGGTGGGTGTAATTTATCATCCGCCAGATATAATTGAAACGTTTTTTATTATTTACAAACATATTGCGCTTCATAGACAAATGCGAAAAATCCTTTTTTTTCTGAAGTGCTAAATTTATGAACAAGGATAGATTAGAGGTGTGGGATAAGAAAAGGATCCAAGATGTCTCAATATTTAGTAACTACAATGAGACCCGGATAAAGAAAAAGTAAACGAGGGAGCAGTATGTAGGAGGGAGCAAGGTGTATATCCCCCTAAGCCCCCCTTATTATAACAATACAAACCGTCGTACAGAAATAGTTGGGAATTCGTGTTAAATCGAAGACCAATCTTTACTCCGAATCCAGAATTATTTTTAAAAAAATTTTATTCGAAAACCAGCTTTATTTTAAACATCATTTCAGTCGAAAACCAGATCGGTTTTAAACATCATTTTTTATCGAAAACCAACCTTATTTTAAAAATAATTTTAAGCCGAAAACCATCTCTACTTTAAAAATCATTTCAGTCGAAAACGACCCCTATTTTAAAAAATCATTTAGTCGAAAACCAGTCATAAAAAAAGGGTTAGTTGAAAACTAGCTCTATGTTTTAAAAGTCTTATTAGTCAGGGATTAGGTGTAATCCCTTTACACATTTCTTCAGGTTCAGCTAAATTTGATTTTTTTAAATTAACGTCGTCAAATTATAAATTTTTCTGCTCATTTTTCCAGGGGTAAACAGACGACGAACTACTACGAAGTAAAAACTCTTAAGAACGACGAACCTGCCAAACTGAAGTTATCCCACGAGAAGGGAATAGGTAAGGAGATTATTAAAATCAGTCTCAAAGTAAAAAGTTAATATTTGAATTTAAAGATGTTTTCATCAATCATTAAAATATTTATTTAACACATAAAAATAAAATAATCTCGTATGAAGAATCAGTAATTTTTCTTTCCTCTCTGTAAAGTTCGAGCAAAATCCTTAGAACTCTTTAACTCCGCAAAATTCCCCGCCCTGCCCACGGTCAGTAAGGGACACCGATGGGCTTGGAAAGGCCGCCGTCAGTCGGATGGGACGTTAAGCCGTGGTCCCGTGTTCGTGAGAGCCGTACCTTGTGCATGTTAAAGAACACGCTGGATGGCTTTGACGGGAGGCTACCATCTGTCTCCCAACAGCTGTTCTAGTGGGTCCCCTCCCCCAACCATCTCTGATACTTCGGGGTCCATGTGACCTGGCCATTTGACCCGCGGTCTGCAAAAAAGGGCCGCTCAGAGGTAAAACAATCCAACGTTAAAGAACACGGTGGATGGCCTTGACGGGAGGCTACCATCTGTCTCCCAACAGCTGTTAAAGTGGGTCCCCTCCCCCAACCATCTCTGATACTTCGGGGTCCATGTGACCTGGCCCTTTGACCCGCGGTCTGCAAAAAAGGGCAGCTAAGAGGTAAAACAATCCAACGTTAAAGAACACGGTGGATGGCCTTGACCGGAGGCTACCATCTATCTCCCAACAGCTGTTCCAGTGGGTCCCCTCCCCCAACCTTCTCTGATACTTCGGGGTCCATGTGACCTGGCCATTTAGCCCATGGTGTGCAAAAAAGTGCCGCTGAGAGGTAAAACAATCCATCGTTAAAGAACACGCTGGATGGCCTTGACGATAGGCTACCATCTGCCTCCCAACAGCTGTTCCAGTGGGTCCCCTCCCCCAACCTTCTCTGATACTTCGGGTTCCATGTGACCTGGCCATTTAGCACATGGTGGGCAAAAAAGTGCCGCTCAGAGGTAAAACAACCCATCGTTAAAGGACACGCTGGATGGCCTTGACGATAGGCTACCATCTGCCTCCCAACAGCTGTTCCAGTGGGTCCCCTCCCCCAACCTTCTCTGATACTTCGGGGTCCATGTGACCTGGCCATTTAGCCCATGGTGTGCAAAAAAGTGCCGCTAAGAGGTAAAACAACCCAACGTTAAAGAACACGGTGGATGGCTTTGACGGGAGGCTACCATCTGCCTTCCAACAGCTGTTGCAGTGGGTCTCCTCCCCCAACCTTCTCTGATACTTCGGGATCCATGTGACCTGGCCATTTAGCCCATGGTGGGCAAAAAAGTGCCGCTCAGAGGTAAAACAACCCAACGTTAAAGAACACGCTGGATGGCCTTGACGGGAGGCTACCATCTACCTCCCAACAGCTGTTACAGTGGGTCTCCTCCCCCAACCTTCTCCGAGCCTTCGGGGTCCATGTGACCTGGCCATTTAGCCCATGGTGTGCAAAAAAGTGCCACTCAGAGGTAAAATATCCCAACGTTAAAGAACACGCTGGATGGTCTTGACGGGAGGCTACCATCTGTCTCCCAACAGCTGTTCCAGTGGGTCCCCTCCCCCAACCTTCTCTGATACTTCGGGATCCATGTGACCTGGCCATTTGGCCCGCGGTGTGCAAAAAAGGGCCGCTCAGAGGTAAAACAATCCAACGTTAAAGAACACGGTGGGTGGCCTTGACGGCAGGCTACCATCTGTCTCCCAACAGCTGTTCCAGTGGGTCCCCTCCCCCAACCTTCTCTGATACTTCGGGGTCCATGTGACCTGGCCATTTAGCCCATGGTGTGCAAAAAAATTGCCGCTCAGAGGTAAAACAACCCATCGTTAAAGGACACGCTGGATAGCCTTGACGATAGGCTACCATCTGCCTCCCAACAGCTGTTCCAGTGAGTCCCCTCCCCCAACCTTCTCTGATACTTTGGGGTCCACGTGACCTGGCCATTTAGCCCATGGTGGGCAAAAAGTGCCGCTCAGAGGTAAAACAATCCATCGTTAAAGAACACGCTGGATGGCCTTGACCATAGGCTACCATCTGCCTCCCAACAGCTGTTCCAGTGGGTCCCCTCCCCCAACCTTCTCTGATACTTCGGGGTCCATGTAACCTGGCCATTTAGCCCATGGTGTGCAAAAAAGTGCCGCTCAGAGGTAAAACAACCCAACGTTAAAGAACACACTGGATGGCCTTGACGGGAGGCTACCATCTGCCTCCCAATAGCTCTTCCAGTGGGTCCCCTCCCCGAACCTTCTCTGAAACTTCAGGGTGCTTGTGACCTGGCCAATTAGCCCATGGTGTGTAGAAAAATGCCGATCAGAGGTAAAACAACCCAACGTTAAAGAACACGCTGGATGGCTTTGACGGGAGGCTACCATCTGCCTCCCAACAGCTGTTACAGTGGGTCTCTTCCCCCAACCTTCTCTGATACTTCGGGGTCCATGTGACCTGGCCATTTAGCCCATGGTGGGCAAAAAAGTGCCGCTCAGAGGTAAAACAACCCAACGTTAAAGAACCCACTGGATGGCCTTGACGGGAGGCTACCATCTGCCTCCCAACAGCTCTTCCAGTGGGTCCCCTCCCCGAACCTTCTCTGAACCTTCAGGGTGCTTGTGACCTGGCCAATTTGCCCATGGTGTGCAGAAAACTGCCGCTCAGAGGTAAAACAACCCAACGTTAAAGAACACGCTGGATGGCCTTGACGGGAGGCTACCATCTGCCTACCAACAGCTGTTCCAGTGGGTCCCTTCCCCCAACCTTCTCTGAACCTTCAGGGTCTTTGTGACCTGGCCAATTAGCCCATGGTGTGCAGAAAAGGGCCGCTCAGGGGTAAAACAACGAGCGTTAAAGAACACGCTGGATGGCCTTGACGGGAGGCTACCATCTGCCTCCCAACAGCTGTTCCAGTGGGTCCCCTCCCCCAACCTTCTCTGAGCCTTCAGGGTCCTTGTGACCTGGCCAATTAGCCCATGTTGTGGAAAAAGGTGCCGCTCAGAGGAAAAACCACCCAACCCTTAGAACTCTAGTAAAAATAACGGTTTAATACTACGGGTCTGAGATTGAAATCATATAACGTCCAAATCAGTTTCATCTCAATATAGGGCAGGATGGATTTCCTTTTAATAGATAATAAAGAAAATATAATCCATTTTATATTTTAGATAAATTGTTTGTTTATTTGGGATCATCTACACTGAAGAGTCAGGGTGATTTGATATGTAGATTCCTCTATTCGTAACTTAGTACTCTATAAGGGCTTCGACCCCATAAAATTAAGCCCCTGCTAAACGTTTGGCCCCTCACATCTGTCCATTGATAGATTTTCCTATCAAAAACGTACTAATTCATTTATAACTTTCAAAGCACCGTCGATAACTTGGGGTGGGGGTGGCTCAGTCGATAGCGCGCCAGGCTCGTAATCTGCAGTTCCCAGGTTCGAGTCCCAGCTGTGTCAGCGTTGAAATATTCCCCGCCCTGCCCAAGGTCAGTAAGGGACACCGATGGGATTGGAAAGGCCGCTGTCCGTCGGATGAGACGTTCAGCCGTGGTTCAGTGTGCGGGAAAGCCATATCTTGTGCACGTTAAAGAACAAGCTGAATGGCTTTGACGGGAGGCTACCATCCGTCTCCCAAAACCAGTTACAATGAATTTCCTCCCCCAATCTTCTCTGAGCCCTCGGGGTCCTTGTGACCTGGCCAATCACCCCATTGTGTGCAAAAAAGAAGTGCCACTCAAAGGTAAAACAATCCAACCAAACAATCTCTGAGCCCTCGGGGTCCTTGTGACCTGGCCATTTAGGCCATTGTATGCAAAAAAAAAAGTGCAGCTCTGAGGTAAAACAATCCTCACCCTACATTCTCCGAGTCATCGGGGTCCTTGTGACCTGGCCATTTAGGCCATTGTATGCAAAAAAATGTGCAGCTCAGAGGTAAAACAATCCAATCCTTCCCCCAACATTCTATGAGCCCTCGGGGTCCTTGTGACCTGGCCGTTTAAGCCATTGTATGCAAAAAAAAGTGCAGCTCAGAGGTAAAACAATCCAATCCCTTCCCCCAACATTCTCTGAGCCCTCGGGGTCCTTGTGACCTGGCCATTTAGGTCATTGTATGCAAAAAAAAAGTGCTGCTCAGAGGGGAAACAATCCAATCCTTCCCCCAACATTCTCTGACCCTCGGGGTCCTTGTTACCTGGCCATTTAGGCCATTGTATGCAAAAAAAAGTGCCACTCAGAGGTAAAACAATCCAATCCCTCCCCCACAATTCTCTGAACTCTCGGGGTCCTTGTGACCTGGCTATTTTGCCCATTGTTTCCAAAAAAAAAGTGCCCAAGCCCTCTCCCAACCTTCTCCGAGCCATTCAGACACTTGAAGCTCGTTTTATCCCGATTCACCGAGCTTGGAAGTAAGACCACTACCTCAAATATTGGGACCGAAAGGCAAGTATCTACACAATTCCATTTAGTCGCGCAACCCTTTCGAATTCGCCGTGAGTTGGGTTGGACTGTTTTACCTCTGAGCGGCACTTTTTTGCACACCATGGGGTAAATGGCCAGGTCACGTGGACCCCGAAGGCTCAGAGAAGGTTGGGGGAGGGGACCCACTGGAACAGCTGTTGGGAGACAGATGTTATCCTCCCGTCAATACCATCCAGCATGTTCTTTAACGTGCACAGGGTATGGCTCTCCCATATACGGGGCCACGGCTTAACGTCCCATCCGACGGACGGCGTCCTTTCCAAGCCCATCGGTGTCCCCTACTGACCGTGGGCAGGGCGGGGAATTTTGCGGAGGTAAATCTCAACGCTGACCCAGCTGGGACTCGAACCTGGGAACTACAGATTGCGAGCCTGGCGCGCTACCGACTGAGCCACCCCCGCCCCATTCGCCTTGAGTTAATACAGGGGTTCTCAAAGGGGTGTGCCGCGAAGCTTTGGATGACATCTGAGGGTGTTTCGGGTTGTAGATCTAAAAAAATTTTAAAATTTCATATCCGAAGGGACCCTCGAGGTCAGAGGTCAAGTATAGACGTAGAAGTGCTAGAGGGATAAGCATTGGTGTTCTCAGGTGCCAATTTTTTCCCCCCAGACGCCAAGAATTGAAGTTGATCAACAAATCGATTTAAATATCGTTTTTCAACAATAATCGTTTAGGAAAGATGGGATGTTTTAAAACAGCAATACGTCGTAGGAATTTATTTACCTTATAAAATATTTAAAATTTTAATAAGTTGGCTTCAAACCATTTGATAAAATAAACACATATTTCAGAATTTAATGATTATTTCAATAGGAAACAGTTGTGAATGATTTTCCATACAGTCGCTGAAAAAAGTATCCGAACACTATGGTTGATTACAGAATTCAGAAAAAATATCTGGCAACGATTTTTTTTAGAAATTAGTGATTTAGCAACCTTCGTGTCACGTGATTACAGAATTCAGAAAAAATATCTGGAGCGTGTACAGTTGCTGTACACGCTCCAGTTACCGTTCACAGCAAACTGGAGCGTGTGCAGTTACTGCACACGCTCCAGTTTGCTGTGAACGGTAACTGCACACGCTCAATATTTCCGTGAGTGAGCCCACACGATCTAGTATCAAAATAATATGACTACCTACAGTCGCTCAAAAAAGTATCCGAACACTATGGTTGATTACAGAATTCAGAAAAAATATCTGGCAACGATTTTTTTTAGAAATTAGTTATCTAGCAACCTTCGTGTCACATGATTACAGAATTCAGGAAAAATATCTGGAGCGTGTACAGCAACTATACACGCTCCAGTTACCGTTCACAACTGCACACGCTCCAGTTTGCTGTGAACGGTAACTGCAAACGCTCAATATTTCCGTGAGTGAGCCCACACGATCTAGTATCAAAATAATATGACCACCTACAGTCGCTCAAAAAAGTACCCGAACACTATGGTTGATTACAGAATTCAGAAAAAATATCTGCCAACGGTTTTTTTTAGAAATTAGTGATCTGGCAACCTTCGTGTCACGTGACATCGAAGGTTGCCAGATCACTAATTTCTATAAAAATCGTTGCCAGATATTTTTTCTGAATTCTGTAATCAACCATATTGTTCGGATACTTTTTTAAGTGACTGTACCTCTCTAAATATTGAACTAATGCGGTTGAAAATCGAGATTTAAGATTTGATCACGATCTTTAATTTATCTTCAGTCACATTTTTTCATTAAATAAATATTGTAAAAGTTAAAGAACTTCGAAATCAGATTCCCATGAATACCGGTTGAGTTGTGTTGTTTTACCTCTGAGCGGCACTTTTTTGCACACCATGGGCTAAATGGCCAGGTCACATGGACCCGGAAGACTCAGAGAAGGTTAGGGGAGGGGACCCACTGGAACAGCTGTTGGGAGACAGATGGTAGCCTCCCGTCAAGGCCATCCAGCGTGTTCTTTAACGTGCACATGGTATCGCTCTCCCGCACACGGGGCCACGGCTTAACGTCCCATACGACGGACGGCGGCATTTCCAAGCCCATCGGTGTCCCATACGGAGTCCCATACGGAGTCTGCAATGTTTCGATAAAGTAGTGTAGATTAAATGTTAATATAATGATAACTCATTTATTTTCTGTACTAAACTGAATCTTTCCACAAGCGGCAGTTTGACTTGTAATATATTTATTACATTTTGTGTTTTCATATAGGTTTCGAAAAGGAGTCTTCGCTTTGGATAATTGACACAGACTATGACAATTTTGCTTTGGGCTGGTCCTGTAAGCAGATGTTGTTGAGCAATACACGTAAGTTGGCATCCTAAATTTTTTTTAAATTTTAATTTCAATAAATGTCTCATTAATCTTTGGCTTTTATTTAAATTATTATTATTATTATTTAAATTACTATCGTGGAAGTTCGTAATTTTCTTACTCAAAAATATTTTTCGAATATTCTGTTTTGTTTCAAGATTAAATTAGTATTATTTAATACTTTTATGTTTAATACTTTTTGTTTTAAACATATCAGACATAAATTCACATTAAATTAGAATTTTTATCATAGCTCTTTTAAACATATCTCAGACATAATTGTATTAAATTAGCATTTTAACACAGACAATTCCCCTAGATTTTACCAACTCACCATTATTTCACAGAAAAAAAATTCTAAATTTTACATCTCACCCGAATTTTATCAATTCACTTCGAATTCTACCAACTCACCATTATTTCACAGAAAAAAATCCTAATTTTTATATCTCACCCGAATTTTATCAATTCACTTCGAATTTTACAAACTCACCATTATTTCACAGAAAAAAATTCTAATTTTTATATCTCACCCGAATTTTATCAATTCACTTCGAATTTTACCAACTTATTTCACAGAAAAAAATTCCAATTTTTACATCTCACCCGAATTTTATCAATTCACTTCGAATTTTACCAACTCACCATTATTTCACAGAAAAAAATTCTAATTTTCACATCTCACCCGAATTTTATCAATTCATTTCGAATTTTGCCAACTCACCATTATTTCACAGAAAAAAATTCTAATTTTTACATCTCACCGGAATTTTATCAATTCACTTCGAATTTTACCAACTCACCATTATTTCACAGAAAAAAATTCTAATTTTTACATCTCACCCGAATTTTATCAATTCACTTCGAATTTTATCAACTCACCATTATTTCACAGAAATAAATTCTAATTTTTCCATCTCACCCGAATTTTATGAATTTACTTCGAATTTTACCAACTCACCATTATTTCACAGAAAAAAAGTCTAATATTTACATCTCACCCGAATTTTATCAATTCACTTCGAATTTTACCAACTCACCATTATTTCACAGAAAAAAATTCTAATTTTTACATCTCACCCGAATTTTATCAATTCACTTCGAATTTTACCAACTCATCATTATTTGACAGAAAAAAATTCTAATTTTTACATCTCACCCGATTTTTATCAATTCACTTCGAATTTTACCAACTCATCATTATTTCAGAGAAAAAAATTCTAATTTTTACATCTCACCCGAAATTTTATCAATTCACTTCGAATTTTACCAACTTACCATTATTTCACAGAAAAAAATTCTACTTTTTACATCTCACCCGAATTTTATCAATTCACTTCGAATTTTACCAACTCACCATTATTTCACAGAAAAAAATTCTAATTTTTACATCTCACCCGAATTTTATCAATTCACTTCGAATTTTACCAACTTACCATTATTTCACAGAAAAAAATTCTACTTTTTACATCTCACCCGAATTTTATCAATTCACTTCGAATTTTACCAACCCACCATTATTTCACAGAAAAAAATTCTACTTTTTACATCTCACCCGAATTTTATCAATTCACTTCGAATTTTACCAACTTACCATTATTTCACAGAAAAAAATTCTAATTTTTACATCTCACCCAAATTTTATCAATTCACTTCGAATTTTACCAACTCACCATTATTTCACAGAAAAAAATTCTACTTTTTACATCTCACCCGAATTTTATCAATTCACTTCGAATTTTACCAACTTACCATTATTTCACAGAAAAAAATTCTAATTTTTACATCTCACCCAAATTTTATCAATTCACTTCGAATTTTACCCACTCACCATTATTTCACAGAAAAAAATTCTAATTTTTACATCTCACCCGAATTTTATCAATTCACTTCGAATTTTACCAACCCACCATTATTTCACAATAAAAAATTCTAATTTTTACATCTCACCGGAATTTTATCAATTCACTTCGAATTTTACCAACTCACCATTATTTCACAGAAAAAAATTCTACTTTTTACATCTCACCCGAATTTTATGAATTCACTTCGAATTTTACAAACTCACCATTATTTCGCAGAAAAAAATTCTAATTTTTACATCTCACCCGAATTTTATCAATTCACTTCGAATTTTACCAACTCACCATTATTTCACAGAAAAAAATTCTAATTTTTACATCTCACCCGAATTTTATCAATTCACTTCGAATTTTACCAACCCACCATTATTTCACAATAAAAAATTCTAATTTTTACATCTCACCCGAATTTTATCAATTCACTTCGAATTTTACCAACTCACCATTATTTCACAGAAAAAAATTCTAATTTTTACATCTCACCCGAATTTTATCAATTCACTTCGAATTTTACCAACCCACCATTATTTCACAATAAAAAATTCTAATTTTTACATCTCACCGGAATTTTATCAATTCACTTCGAATTTTACCAACTCACCATTATTTCACAGAAAAAAATTCTAATTTTTACATCTCACCCGAATTTTATCAGTTCACTTCGAATTTTACTAACTCACCATTATTTCACAGAAAAATTCTAATTTTTAGATCTCACCCGAATTTTATGAATTCACTTCGAATTTTACCAACTCACCATTATTTCACAGAAAAAAATTCTAATTTTTACATCTCACCCGAATTTTATCAATTCACTTGGAATTTTACCAACTCACCATTATTTCACAGAAAATAATAATTATACTACAGGAAATAAAATTTTATGTATGTATTATTAATGTAGTATAATAAATTTTATTATACTACAGGAAATAAAAAATGCAACACTTGCAAAACGTTATGCAAATGTGACGAACTTTAGGAAGGGGGTAGTATATGGAAATGATTAGGTATGCAGGAGATCGAAACGATTGGACAGGATCGAGCTGACGTCACAGGTGCGGAGCAGTCAAACACAGATAAAGGCAACCAAAGCACCCTGGTTGACAAAACGTTGTGGAAATTGTTGGGTTGTTGTTTTACCTCTGAGCGGCACTTTTTTGCACACCGTGGGCTAAATGGCCAGGTCACATGGACCCCGAAGGCTCAGAGAAGGTTGGGGGAGGGGACCCACTGGAGCAGCTGTTGGGAGACAGATGGTAGCCTCTCGTCAAGCCCATTCAGCGTGTTCTTTAACCTGCACAGGGTATCGCTCTCCCGCACACGGGCCACGGCTTAACATCCCATGCGACGGACGGCGGCCTTTCCAAGCCCATCGGTGTCCCCTACTGATCGTGGGCAGGGCGGGGAATTTTGCGGAGATAAATCTCAAAGCTGACCCAGCTGGGACTCGAACCTGGGAACTATATATTACGAGCTTGGCGCGCTACCGACTGAGCCACCCCCGCCCCGCCAGAGACGAGGGAAATGATGATACAGCCTTTGTTTTAACAAAGGCTGTATCATCATTTCCCTCGTCTCTGGCGGGGACAATTTTTAAAATGACAAGTTTAGAAAAATTGCAAACAAGTCGGAACTTGTTAGCTTAAGAAGAACGAGTGATAAGATTCAGATATGACTGGACAACCTTTTGAACGACCTTCGCAATCGCATTTAATCAGCATTTTTAAGAGGCGTTTTAATATAACTCACACATAATCAGATTAAATTAGCATTTTAACACAGCTGACTAAAACATATCTCTATTAAAATCATATTTAATTTCAATTTTTATCATAGATGTTTTAAACACATCTGTGATTTAAAACTAATTATATGAGAACCTCTGAAAGTGATGAAAGAATTATCTTCTGCTTTAATGAGAAGAGAATAATTCTTTCAGAAGATAATTCTTTCAGAGAGCAGAAGAGAGTTCTATCAGAGAGCAGAGAGCACAAAATAGTTCTTTCAGAGGCTCATAAAAATCCTAATTAATTGTCTTATGATCACATTTAATTAGGATTTTTCGCTCAACAGTTTCCAAACTATCTCACATAACATTAATTACCACATGGTCTCTGGGGCGGGGGTGGCTCAGTCGGTAGCACGCCAGGCTTGTAATCTGTAGTTCGCAGGTTCGAGTCCCAGCTGGGTCAGCGTTGAGATTTATCTCCGCAAAAATTCCCCGCCCTGCCCACGGTCAGTAGGGGACACCGATGGGTTTGAAAAGGCCGCCGTCCGTCGGATGGGACGTTAAGCCGTGGCACCGTGTGCGGGAGAGTCATACCCTGTGCACGTTAAAGAACACGCCGGATGGCCTTGACGGGAGGCTACCATCTGTCTCCCAACAGCTGTTCCAGTGGGTCCCCTCCCCCAACCTTCTCTGAGACTTCGGGGCCCTTGTGACCTGGTGTGCAAAAAAGTGCCGCTCAGAGGTAAAACAATCCAAAGTTAAAGAACACGCTGGGTGGCCTTGACGGGAGGCTACCATCTGTCTCCCAACAGCTGTTCCAGTGGGTCCCCTCCCCCAATCTTCTCTGAGACTTCGAGATCCATGTGACCTGGCCATTTAGCCCATGGTGTGCAAAAACGTGCCGCTCAGAGGTAAAACAATCCAACCACATGGTCATACCCTGTGCACGTTAAAGAACACGCTGGATGGCCTTGACGGGAGGCTACCATCTGTCTCCCAACAGCTGTTCCAGTGGGTCCCCTCCACCAACCTTCTCTGAGCCTTCGGGGTCCATGTGACCTTGGCCATTTAGCCCATGGTGTGCAAAAAAGTGCCGCTCAGAGGTAAAACAACCCAACCACATGGTCTGATGATGAGCATGAAATACTAGGGTTGAAACATTTGAAAATGAATATAAATTTGAATAACCTGATTCGACTAACCATAATATTTTCTTTCCACAGAGCAAATTTGGATTCTTTCTCGTAGCAGGTCTCTGGACGACAAGAGTTTGATGGGCATCTATAACAAGCTTAGCGAGGAAGGCATTGAGCAAAAGTTTCTAATTCCCATGGATCAGAAAGATTGCGAATGAGTCGACGAAATTCCATCACTGAACTTCCATCACTTCTTCTACTGTAGCAAAAAATGAAAGAGACTCTCAAATCATTCCATCAGAATTATGAATAAAATGACATTAAAAGCTTCCAAAATAAATCTAAATGACTTGCACTAAATGGTTCACTAAAATCATTTTCTATACTGTACAGTCGCTCAATAAAGTATCCGAACACTATGTTTGATTATAGAATTCAGGAAAAATATCTGGAGCGTGTGCAGCAACTGTACACGCTACAGTTACCGTTCACAGCAAACTGGGGCGTGTGCAGTTACTGCACACGCTCCAGTTTGATGTGAACAGTAACTGCACACGTGCAATATTTCTATGAGTGGGCCCACACGATCCAGGTTTTTGTGAGCTCACACGATCCAATGTGCTGTGAAGATTAACCGCAACCGCTCCAGTTTGCTGTGAACGGTAACTGCACACGCTCAATATTTCTATGAGTGGGCCCACACGATCCAGGTTTTTGTGAGCTCACACGATCCAGGTTTTTGTGAGCTCACACGATCCAATGTGCTGTGAACATTAACCGCAACCGCTCCAGTTTGCTGTGAACGGTAACTGCACAGCTCAATATTTCTATGAGTGGGCCCACACGATCCAGGTTTTTGTGAGCTCACACTATCCAATGTGCTGTAAACATTAACCACAACCGCGCCAGTTTGCTGTGAACGGTAACTGCACACGCTCAATATTTCCGTGAGTGAGCCCACACGATCTAGTATCAAAATAATATGACCACCAACAGTAGCTCAAAAAAGCATCCGAACCCTATGGTTGATTACAGAATTCAGAAAAAATACCTGGCAACGATTTTTTTAGAAATTAGTGATATGGAAACCTTCGTATACTTTTTGCACACAATGGGCTCAATGGCCAAGTCTCAAGGACTCGGAGAAGGATGCGGGGAGGTAACCCACTGGAACAACTGTTGGTAGACAAATGGTAGCCTCGAGTTCCGACAACCCACCGTCTTCTTCAACTTGCATACGGTATGCTCTCCCGATACACGGAGGGGCGGGAGTGGCTCAGTCGGTAGCGCGCCAGGCTCGTAATCTGTAGTTCCCAGGTTCGAGTCCCAGCTGTGTCAGCGTTGAGATTTATCTCCGCAAAATTCCCCGCCCTGCCCACGGTCAGTAGGGGACACCGATGGGTTTGAAAAGGCCGCCGTCCGTCGGATGGGACGTTAAGCCGTGGCACCGTGTGCGGGAGAGCCATACCCTGTGCACGTTAAAGAACACGCCGGATGGCCTTGACGGGAGACTACCATCTGTCTGCCAACAGCTGTTCCAGTGGGTCCCCTCCCCCAACCTTCTCTGAGCCTTCGCAGTCCATGTGACCTGGCCATTTAGCCCATGGTGTACATAAAAGTGCCGCTCATAGGTAAAACAACCCCAACCCAACCCAATACACGGACCACGGCTTAACGTCCCATCCAACGGACGGCGCTTTGTCCCATCTCATTGGTGTCCCCTACTGATCCCACGGTCAGTAGGGCGGGGAATTTTGAGATATAGGATTTGTAGATCAGCAGGGCATTTAGGGCATTTGTAGATCAGCAGGATTTTTAGATAAGGATTTGTAGATCAGCAGGGCGAGGAATTTTGAGAAGATAAAGAGTTCTTAGGATTTTACTCGAATTTTAAAGAAAGGAAAGTTGATTCTTCATACGAGATTGCAGGCAGGGAATGTAGGAATTTTGATTTGCGGATTTGGATTGGCGGGACGGGGAGTTTTGTGGAGATAAATACTCAACGCTGGCACAGCTGGGACTCGAACTTCGGAACTGCAGATTACGAGCCTGGCGCGCTACCGACTGAGCCACCCATACCCCAAACTGAGGTAGTGACTTCGGTCTTAGTAGGTCATAACCTTTTATGAGAAGTCTTGTAAAAGCTAGAAGTAACTGGATATCCGTTGAAGGGAAATATTTTCCCTTTCGTTTTATATGTTTTGAAAAAATTCTCCCCAAATTCTATGAAATATGAACAAGATTAATAACATTTGGTGTCCATTACCCTTATTAACATTCTTGAAGGGGGGTCATGGGTTGGGTTGGGTTGTTTTATTTCTGAGCGGCACTTTTTTGCACACCATGGGCTAAATGACCAGGTCACAAGGACCCCGATGGCTCAGAGAAGGTTGGGGGAGGGGACCCACTGGAACAGCTGTTGGGAGACAGATGGTAGCCTCCCGTCAAGGCCATCCAGTGTGTTCTTTAACTTTGGATTGTTTTACCTCTGAGCGGCACTTTTTTGCACACCATGGGGTAAATGGCCAGGTCACATGGATCCCGAAGGCAAAGAGAAGGTTGGGGGAGGGGACCCACTGGAACAACTGTTGGGAGACAGATGGTAGCCTCCCGTCAAGGCCATCCAGCGTGTTCTTTAACTTTGGATTGTTTTACCTCTGAGCGGCACTTTTTTGCACACCAGGTCACAAGGACCCGAAGTCTCAGAGAAGGTTGGGAGAGGGGACCCACTGGAACAATTGTTGGGAGACAGATGGTAGCCTCCCGTCAAGGCCATCCAGCGTGTTCTTTAACGTTGGGTTGTTTTACCTCTGAGCGGCACTTTTTTGCACACCATGGGCTAAATGGCCAGTTCACAAGGACCCCGAAGGTTCAGAAAATGTTGGGGGAGGGGACCCACTGGAACAGCTGATGGGAGACAGATGGAAGCCTCCCGTCAAGGCCATCCAATATGTTCTTTAACGTTGGATTGTTTTACCTCTGAGCGGCAATGTTTTGCACACCATGGTGCCACAGAGAACACTCTGGTCACAAGGTGCCAGGTCACAAGTACCCCGAAGACTCAGAGAAGGTTGAGGGAGGGGACCCACTGGAACGACTGTTGGGAGATAAATGGTAGCCTCCCATCAAGACCATTCAGCGTGTTCTTTAACGTGCACAGGGTATGGCTCTCCCGCACACGGAGCCACGGCTTAACGTCCCATCATACGGACGGCGGCCTTTCCAAGCCCATCGGTGTCCCCTACTGATGGTGGGCAGGGCGGGGAATTTTTCGGAGATAAATCTCAACGCTGACGCAGCTGCGACTCGAACCTGGGAACTACAAATTACGAGCCTGGCGCGCTACCGATTGAGCCACCTCCGCCCAAGGGGGTCTTGATCCCTTGTTCCCCTTTCCTCTATATCCAGCCCTTCCCTAACCAACATCTCCCTTTGATTCAATGTATATTCCAATACGATTTTTCCATAACATGGTGTTCTTCAGGAACAGAGAACACGGGGCTGTTGTAGTTCAGTCGGTAGCGCGCCAGGCTCGTAAAATGTAGTTCTCAGGTTCTGAGCTAGCGTTGAGATTTTTTTCCGAAAAACTTCTCGTTCAGTTGGGATCATTGATGGGTTTGGAAAGATCGCCGTCCGTCGGATGGGGCATTCAGCCACGGCTCCGTGTATCGGGATAGACATACCCGAAAGAAGACGGTGGGTGGCCTGAACTGGAGGCTACCATCTGTCTACCAACAGCTGTCCAGTGGGTAAATTCCCCTATAACGTTTTCTGAGGCCTTTGAGCAACACCTATAACAGAAGGCCAATGTACCAAATTTTTGAGGTCACTAAGTAGTCCTACGGGGCGGGGATGGCTCAGTCGGTAGCGCGCCAGGCTCGTAATCTGTAGTTCCCAGGTTCGAATCCCAGCTGGGTCAGCGTTGAGATTTATCTCCGCAAAATTCCCCGCCCTGCCCACGGTCAGTAGGGGACACCGATGGGCTTGGAAAGGTCGTCGTCCGTCGGATGTGACGTTAAGCCGTGGCCCCGTGTGGGGAGAGCCATACTCTGTGTACGTTAAAGAACACTCTGGTTGGCCTTGACAGGACGCTACCATCTGTCTTCCAACAGCTGTTCCAGTGGGTCCCCTCCCCCAACCTTCTCTCAGCCTTCGGGGTTCTTGTGACCTGGCCATTTAACCCATTGTGTGCAAAAAATTTCCGCTCAGAAGTCAAACAACCCAACTTAGGAACGCAACTATTGTGTTTTAACAGAACCGACTTCACTCCCTCTTACGGAATTGAAGCAAAGAGACTACAAAGCAAAATAATCTCTCCCTTTGTGCTCAATAACTTTAAAGAAGTTTTTATTTTTCAATCGGAAAAGCTTTTTTCGATTTCTACCTTAAAACAGAATTTAAATCTGAAGTTCTTCTTCAAGGCCTGACTTGAAGCTTCCCAGTGATGCAGACAGAGCTTTACATCACAGATCGCATTAGGTGCTCAAATCCTGTGAAGCAACAGAGTTCACTTGTGGAAATATCTACAAGATGCTATTATCTTAACGGGTCCCCCCCCCCAGCCATCCATGGTAAATAGATTTTTTGATAGGATTCTTTCAGTTCGACAATCCTTCGAAGACATTCTTTGAACTATTCTAAAATGTTTCTCGAAAGAAAGGGCCAATGGGATTTCTGCCTCCAATTCTGAAACTGATTGAAGATGCTTTCCTTGAGAAATGTGCAGTCGCTCAAAAAAAGCATCCGAACACTATGATTGATTACAGAATGCAGAAAAAATATCTGGCACTGATTTTGTTTTATAAATTAGTGATCTGGCAACCTTCGTGTCACGTGACACGAAGGTTGCCAGATCACTAATTTATAAAAAAAAATCGTTGCCATATATTTTTTCTGAATTCTGTAGTCAAACATAGTGTTCGGATACTTTTTTGAGCGACTGTACGCGAAAGTTGCCATATCACTAATTTCTAAAAAAAAATTGTTGCCAGATATTTTTTCTGAGTTCTGTAATCAATCACAGTGTTCGGATGCTTTTTTGAACGACTGTACGTGCCCGATGATTGCCTGATCACTAAATTCTAAAAAAAAATCGTTGCCAGATATTTTTTTTGAATTCTGTAATCAACGATAGTGTTCGAATACTTTTTTTGAGCGACTGTACGTGCACGAAGGTTGCCAGATCACTAATTTCTAAAAAAAATCGTTGCCAGATATTTTTTTCTGAATTGTGTAATCAACCGTAAGGTTAGGATATTTTTTAATATATATAATGCGTATGAATATATAATGCAATGAATATGGAGCGTGTGCAGTTACCATTCACAACAAACTGGAGCGGTTGCGGTTAATGTTCAGAGCACATTGATCGTGTGAGCTCACAAAAATCTGGATCGTGTGGGCCCACTCATAGAAATATTGAGCGTGTGCAGTTACCGTTCACAGCAAACTGGAGCGGTTGCGGTTAAAGTTCACAGCACATTGGATCGTGTGAGCTCACAAAAACCTGGATCGGGTGGGCCCACTCATAGAAATATTGAGCGTGTGGCAGTTACCGTTCACAGCAAACTGGAGCGGTTGCGGTTAATGTTCACAGCACATTGGATCGTGTGAGCTCGCAAAAACCTGGATCGTGTGGGCCCACTCATAGAAATATTGAGCGTGTGCAGTTACCGTTCACAGCAAACTGGAGCGGTTGCGGTTAAAGTTCACAGCACATTGGATCGTGTGAGCTCACAAAAACCTGGATCGGGTGGGCCCACTCATAGAAATATTGAGCGTGTGCAGTTACCGTTCACAGCAAACTGGAGCGGTTGCGGTTAATGTTCACAGCACATTGGATCGTGTGAGCTCACAAAAACCTGGATCGTGTGGGCCCACTCACAGAAATATTGAGCGTGTGCAGTTACCGTTCACAGCAAACTGGAGCGTGTGCAGTAACTGCACACGCTCCAGTTTGCTGTGAACAGTAACTGGAGCGTGTACAGTTGATGTACAAGCTCCAGATATTTTTTGCTGCACACGCTCCAGTTTGCTGTGAACAGTAACTGGAGCGTGTACAGCAACTGTACACGCTCCAGATATTTTTCTGAATTCTGTAATCAACCGTTGTGTTCGGATACTTTTTTTTTGGTGGAAGACGCCACGAGACGTAAAAAAGAATCTAGTGATTCGGTTAGGCAGAGAATATCATCCAGGACATTCTTAAAAAGGTTTACGAAATGTTCAAAGAATCTTTATTTTTTTTAAAATTGTGTTTTAAATGCTCACGTTTAGTATGAGGGTAGCAAGTTTTCGGTTTTTCGGTCGGTAGCAAGTTTTTCATTAAGGGGCGAGACCAAAAAAACAACAACAATGTTTCATGATAGAATTGTTTAAGTCTAGCCGTTTTTTATGGAGCGCAATTGCTAATACAGCATCATGCATATACAGGGGTTTATGAAAATAATGGAAACACGTACTGTTTGTGGGTTGGGTTGTTTTACCTCTGAGCGGCACTTTTTTTGCACACCATGGGCTAAATAGCCAGGTCACCTGGACCCCGAAGGCTCAGAGATGGTTGGGGGAAAGGGAACCACTGGAACAGCTGTTGGGAGACAGATGGTAGCCTCCCGTCAAGGTAATTCAGCGTGTTCTTTAGCGTGCACAAGGTATGGCTCTCTCACTCACACAGAACCACGGCTTAACGTCCCATCCGACGGACGGCGGCCTTTCCAAGCCCATCGGTGTCCCCTATTGACCGTGGACATGGAATTTTGCGGAGATAAATCTCAATGCTGACCCAGCTGGGACTCGAACCTGGGAAATACAGATTACGATCCCGGCGCGCTACCGACTGAGCCACCCCCGCCCCTCTGTGTTAGGTAGTCATAATCTTCGATACCGTTCCTCGTGTTACACCTACTATCTCCGCCGTTTCGGTTACTTAAACTCCTGCAAGACGCGCACCAATGATCATGCCTCTTTGGAGGTCACTGAGAACTGACATTATCCACAATTACAGCACAACAACTATTTCACCTGCGCCTGTGGCACTGCTACGTGATAGCCGACATCGTACTTATCCCCTTTATATGCCTCACATCGTGGGTGTCGTCGTCCCTGTGAAACAAACAGCGCATTGCGTGTTTTCCATTCGCCGTCGGTGTTCCCATTATTTTGATAAACCCCTGTATCATACCATAATATGTAGAAATAGGGCAGGATATGGGGACGGGCAAAAAAGCCATGCCCCCTTTCAGAAAGCCAGAGAAGATAACAGAGGCAAAAGATTAGTAAATTTATTTCTATTTCATACATTTTTTAAGAGAAATTTTTAAAGACGTATAAAACGGAAGGGAAAATCTTATACTACATTGAAAATTCCCTCTCTCGCTAACCTCCCCTATCCCGATTTTACATTTTTTCGCCTCCATTTTGTTTCTTGTCTTGACCCATCCCTCTTGATTTATTTACAGGTCTGGACCTGCATATGACTGTTCATTTTTACGTTTATCAACACATTCAAACACCAAAATATCTAATTTCCAGCATAAACATCTCGTTAGCAATATTACTTCAGGTTTTACCTTTTCTACATTTTGCGCCGTCTACCAGTGGTAAATTAAAGCCGTTTGGTAGATTTGGAAATCATGAATCATCATATTTCGTTAGTACCTAATGAACTCAAAAATAATTTTTTCATTTATCTGTCAGAACAAAAAGTTGTTTTTCCCACCCATCAGGTGGTGAAGGGACGAATTGCTGCTGCCATTGCAAACCTTTTAATCATTACACTCCAACACAAAAGCCTCGCCTTGCCCACGGTCAGTAGCTGTCACCGATGGGCTTGGAAAGGCCACCGTCCGTCGGATGGGACGTTTAGCCGTAGCGCTCTGTACGGGAAAGCCATACCCTGTGCACGTTAAAGAACACACAGGATGGCGTTGACGGGAGGCTACCATCTGTCTCCCAACAGCTGTACCAGTGGTACCAACCTTTTCTGAGCCTTCGGGGTCCATGTGACCTGGCCGCTACCATTTAGCCCATGGTGTGGAAAAAAGTGTCGCTCAGAGTTAAAACAACCCAACCTAAAATCTATTTTTAATATGTAGAATGATAGATTAATGAATTCTATTTCCATCCAAAAATTTGCGTATAAATCTTCTCTACCGCCAAGGTTCGAGTCCCAGCTGGATCAGCGTTGAGACTGATCTCCGCAAAATTCCCCGCTCTGCCCACGGTCAGTAGGGGACACCGATGGGCTTGGAAAGGCCGCCATCCGTCGGATGGGACGTTAAGCCGTGACCCCGTGTGCGGGAGAGCCATACCCTTTGCACGTTAAAGAACACGCTGGATGGCCTTGACGGGGGCTACCATCTGTCTCCCAACAGCTGTTCCAGTGGGTCCCCTCCCCCAACCTTCTCTGAGCCTTCGGGGTCCATGTGACCTGGCCATTTAGCCCATGGTGTGCAAAAAAGTGCCGCTCAGAGGTAAAACAACCCAACCGAACTCTACCGCCATTAAATATTTCGAAATAATTTAAAATGAAATTAAATGCGCTATGTTTTGCATTACTCATAATTAAAAAATGGAAATACAGAAAAGTTTCTATTGTTGAAATGTGTTAAAATCTAGTTAGTATTTAGCATAGTTCAATTATCATGTTAATGAAACCTGCTAATTGATTTCATATTCAATGTTCCTTTTTAACCATCTTTGCTGTTACAGAACTGAAGACATATTGATAGACTTTGTTGTCTTCCGTGTTTTTGGTGTAAGCATATATATTATTTCTGTTTAAGAGAAAATTAAAATCATATTTAAAGATCGAGAAAGATTTTCATCAATGATTCGTTTCGATCGATCCTCCTTTGGTTAGAATTTCAGATAAAATAAATCAGACGTGTAAAAGGGTATTTCACGAATACATCCTGGAATCAGGATTGTCCTATATTTCTGAACTTTCGTTGCTGAATTCCGAGAGACTGTTCAACATTCCGCAATAAAATGTTAAATTCGCGATTTTTTTGACTTGAACAGCATAACCTTTTCATGCACGAAGCTGAAATTTTCAAACACCGACTTCATATATATTATACAAATGTAATTTGCTTTGCATGCATAAATAATTTAGTTCCTCCTTAAAGGCGAAACATTCTAGATATATCGGAGTTCAAATAAATGTTTATGTTCTTTAATTAACTGTAAATAATCTCATATATTATTTTAGTTAAACAATTTAGTGGTAGTTTCACTGGCAGGAAGTATAAATATACCGATATGAAAAGATTCCAAACAAAAAAATACCGAATTTCTTCATTATAAACATCTCAAAACAATTATCGTTGCCACGGCAGGAATCGAACCCGCAACTCTCTAGATACATGCCAGAGCGCTTTACGGTTAAACCGTTAAACCATAACCAACAACGAAATTCTTCCAGAAAGAGATTTATGAATCTTTCACTGAGATGTGGTGGACCTTGCGCCATCTATACGTCAGAAGAGGCAACTTTTTCCAATTGTTGCTAATGACTGCACGACCACACCTGGAGTCGGTCCTATTTCTATTCTCGCCGAGCGGTATGCAAGCGACCGCAAGCAAGAGCCAAGTCAAATAGCCGCTGACGAATAACGTAGTTAGAGCAGCTAGGCGAAAGTGAGCCTTGCTTTGCATTTGTTATTAGGTGAGTTGGCGAGATGGACGGGTAGGGGACACCGATGGGCTTGAAAAGGCCGCAATCCGTCGGATGGGACGTTAAGCCGTGCCCCCGTGTGCGGGAGAGCCATCCCCTGTGCACGTTAAAGAACATGCTGGATGGCCTTGACGGGAGGCTACCATCTGTCTCCCAACAGCTGTTCCAGTGGGTCCCCTCCCCCAACCTTCTCTGAGCCTTCGAGGTCCATGTGACCTGCCCATTTAGCCCATGGTGTGCAAAAACAGTGCCGCTCAGAGGTAAAACAATCCAATCCTGGAAAATTAACGAATTTGTAGTGATATGTATTTTAATTATTTAAACGAAAAATTCTGACTTTTTACGAAAATCATTGGCTAATTGCCCAGGTTACAATGACTCCCAAATCTCAGAGAAGGTCGTGGAACTGAACCCACTAAAGCAGCTACCATACTTTTCCCGTTTAGCAGCACTAAACGGGAGACATGTGGCAGCTGTCGTTAAAGCCATGAAATGTTTTTTTAACGTGTACAGGGTATGGCTCTCCCGCACACGAAGTCACGGCTTAACGTCCCATCCGATGGAATGTGGCTTTTCCAAGTCCATCGGGATTCCCTACTGACCGTTGGCAGGTGATTTTGCGGAGATAAATCTCAACGCTGACGCAGCTGGGGCTCGAACCTGATAACTGGAAATTACGAGCCTGGATCGCTACCGACTGATCCACCCCCGACTAAAATCAATTGTGAAATACTCTGTATGTGCAATTATGGCATAAACTGCAATAATTTAAACTGTGGCATTCATAGTGTATAAAAACAAGAACAACTCACGCAAAAAAAAGAAATTGTCGAAGACCTCCTTGAGTTCATTAATGAGTTACAGTAAAGAGGAAGAGGAGGTTTCCGCGATGGCTATCCTCAAACTCAAATGGAAAAATAAGGTTTCATCCATGGATGACAGATAAAACGTTGTAACATGAAACTCGACAGTACGGAAACCTCTACTTTAAGAAAGAAAATGATGCAGCATCGTGAACTGCAGAAAGTAGCCAAACCAACAAAGCCTTTTTTTCATTCTTTCGTCAATTGCGGTAGATCGTCAATTTAACGGTAGAATTCAAACTAATGGATAATTCAGGAAGTGGAAAAATTTTTCTTTCAATTACACGATATTCCAGAAATCGTTTAGCCCTATTAGTATCTATCAAACAGAGAAAGCATTTTCCATTTTTCTCAACGAGTATGTGTTGGGATTTCCTCTCTCCTCCATTAGGAAAGATGGATGGAAATTTCTCTTCTTACTATAAACCATTTAACGCTTTTAAAGAATGAAATTCTGACTAATCGATGATTAAAGAAAACGTAAGAGAAATTTCGTTCCTATTTAAAAAATAATAATAATAAATACCCCCTCAAGCAGCTGCTTGCCATTAAGGACTGACAGGAGCTTGTCAGTTTAACTCAATCATAAATTGCTTTCTCTTCGAAACAGAATGTTAAATGTTCAAGAACAGACAGACAAAATATATTTAAGCAATAATTAGACTTTTTTTCTTCTCACCACGAGCTTAAAATGAATTAAAATGCGAAACATTACAATTAAATGTCATTCTGTAATAGATTATGCAATAATGATTGAAAGCTAGACGTATCATGATAGTAAGCGAAATGAATAATTTGTAGCTATTCCATTCGTTTCAGAAGGAAAAAAAAATTGGCACATTTTTTGGTCGAATATTAGTTCTGAAAATTTACATTAGTGAACCAGCAGTTGATTTCTCGATTTTCAAGAAGGATAGGTGGAATTTTGGCATTAATCTGACTTAATGAGAATAAGGAAAGCATTTTAACACGGCAATGTTGAGATTTGTAATAATATGGACTTAATATGATTCATAAATTAGAAATATTTCATGCACATTACATTTGAAGTTTCCCCCATACTGTGCTCCTAGAAATGACAAAACAGTATTGACCTATTGTTTAGTATATTATTCATAAATTTTATTTATAATAAATTAAAGAAATTGCTAACCGGTAGAAAAATGATGAGCTTTTCTGGGGCAAAAATTGAATTCTATTAATGGAAAGAAAACAAGATTTGAAAGTAAATTTTGCATTTTTTTTCTGTTTAAGAAAAGACCGTTTTAACTTAATAAAATTATGAAATAAATTTTAATTGAAATACATTTGCTAAATTGAGTTCAGGATTTTTCCATTGTTTTGAAATTCAAGTTCATGTTAATTTCAAGTATAATATAACCATAGAATTAATGATCAACAGAAACACTCCACCATTATGCAAGTATGCAAATTTACTCCATCATTATGTAAGTATGCAAAATTCATACAGCCACTCCCAGATAGTGAATTCATCTGTGCGCCAATTAACTTTAATCAGACTTTAGACATGACGTGGATAATTCGTCTTGCTACTTCTCAAATGTTAAATACATCTGCATTCATCATTTCATGTTGTCAGTGATGATGCGCAAATATGAAAAATTTTACAAATCTTTCCCATCTGGTTAATACGCGATAGCTGTAAGTTCAGAAATTTTGAAAGTGTATGAGACTAATATCAGTTGGACGCATAGAGCTGAAATTTGAAATGAACAACAGGCAGAAAATGGGTAATGCAATGGCATTAAGAAAAAAAATATAGTCCCAAAATCGTCACCAATTGTAACCTAACTCTATTTTGAAAAGCCACACAAATATCAGGTAAACAAAAAAACGTTCATGCGATTTTGTCTGTTTATATTTCTCTTTAGTAATACCAATTCCCAGTGAAGGTGTCATACAAAAGGTAACAGTCCCTCACGTGGTTTGAAGGTTCCCGCCATATCATAGGATTGACCGCCTTTACTATTTACCCATCTGCGAACACGCAGTGTTCCAACCAGCGCCTGTTATGACAGAAAGCCAGAGGACCAAATTCATAGCGTATACCCCGCCCTGTCCACGGTCAATAGGGGACACCGATGGGCTTGGAAAGGCCGCCGTCCGTCGGATGGGACGTTAAGCCGTGGCCCCGTGTGAGGGAGAGCCATACCCTGTGCACGTTAAAGAACACGCTGGATGGCCTTGACGGGAGGCTACCATCTGTCTCCCAACAGCTATTCCAGTGGGTCCCCTCCCCTAACCTTCTCTGAGCCTCCGGGGTCCATGTGACCTGACCATTTAGCCCATGGTGTGCAAAAAAGTGCCGCTCAGAGGTAAAACAACCTAACCGATAGCGTATAAAAACAAGAACAACTCACGCAAACAAAGAAATTGTCGAAGACCTCCTTGAGTTCATTAATGTGTTACAGTAAAGAGGAAGAGGAGGTTTCTGCGATGGCTATCCTCAAACTCAAATGGAATAATAAGGTTTCATCCATGGATGACAGATAAAACGTTGTAACATGAAACTCGAAAGTACGGAAACCTCTACTTTAAGAAAGAAAATGATGCAGCATCGTGAACTGCAGAAAGTAGCCAAACCAACAAAGCCTTTTTTTCATTCTTTCGTCAATTGCGGTAGATCGTCGATTTAACAGTAGAATTCAAACTAATGGATAATTCAGGAAGTGGAAAAAATATTTCTTTCAATTACACGATATTCCAGAAATCGTTTAGCCCTATTAGTATCTATCAAACAGAGAAAGCATTTTCCATTTTTCTCAACGAGTATGTGTTGGGATTCCCTCTCTCCACCATGCGGAAAGATGGATGGAAATTTCTCTTCTTACTACAAACCATTTAACCCTTTTAAAGGATGAAATTCTGACTAATCGATGATTAAAGAAAACGTAAGAGCAAATTTCATTCCTATTTAAAAAATAATAATAATAAATACCCCCTCAAGCAGCTGCTTGCCACAGAGGTCTGACAGGAGCCTGTCAGTTTAACCAAATCATAAATTATTTTCTTTTCAAAACAGAATGTTAAATGTTCAAGAACAGACAGACAAAATATATTTAAGCAATAATTAGATTTTTTTTCTTCTCACCACGAGCTTAAAATGAATTAAAATGCGAAACATTACAATTAAATGTCATTCTGTAATAGATTATGCAATAATGATTGAAAGCTGGACGTATCATGATAGTAAGCGAAATGAATAATTTGTAGCTATTCCATTCGTTTCAGAAGGAAAAAAAATTTGGTGCACTTTTTGGTCGAATATTAGTTCTGAAAATTTACATTACTGAACCAGCAGTTGATTTCTCGATTTTCAAGAAGGATAGGTGGAATTTTGGCATTAATCTGACTTAATGAGAATAAGGAAAGCATTTTAACACGGCAATGTTGAGATTAGTAATAATATGGACTTAATATGAATCATAAATTAGAAATATTTCATGCACATTACATTTGAAGTTTCCCCCATACTGTGCTCCTAGAAATGACAAAACAGTATTGACCTATTGTTTAGTATATTATTCATAAATTTTATTTATAATAAATTAAAGAAATTGCTAACCGGTAGAAAAATGATGAGCTTTTCTGGGGCAAAAATTGAATTCTATTAATGGAAAGAAATCAAGATTTGAAAGTAAATTTGGCATTTTTTTCTGTTTAAAAAAAGATCGTTTTAACTTAATAAAAGTATGAAATAAATTTTAATTGAAATACATTTGCTAAATTGAAGTTCAGGATTTTTCCATTGTTTTGAAAATCAAGCTCGTGTTAATTTCAAGTATAATATAACCATAGAATTAATGATCAACAGAAACACTCCACCATTATGTAAGTATGCAAATTTACTCCATCATTATGTAAGTATGCAAAATTCATACAGCCACTCCCAGATAGTGAATTCATCTGTACGCCAATTAACTTTAATCAGACTTTAGACATGACGTGGATAATTCGTCTTGCTACTTCTCAAATGTTAAAATACATCTGTATTCATTTCATGTTGTCAGTGATGATGTGCAAATATGAAAAATTTTCCAAATCTTTCCCCACAGGGTTAATACGCGATAGCTATAAGTAAGGTTCAGAAATTTTGAAAGTATATGAGACTAATGTCAGTTGGACGCATAGATCTGAAATTTGAAATGAACAACAGGCAGAAAATCTGTAATGGAATGGCATTAAGAAAAAAAATATACTCCCAAAATCGTCACCAATTGTAACCTAACTCTATTTTGAAAAGCCACACAAATATCAGGTAAACAAAAAAACGTTCATGCGATTTTGTCTGTTTATTTTTCTCTTTAGTAATACCACTTCCCAGTGAAGGTGTCATACAAAAAGTAACAGTCCCTCACGTGGTTTGAAGGTTCCCGCCATATCACATGATTGACCGCCTTTACTATTTACCCATCTGCGAACACGCAGTGTTCCAACCAGCACCTGTCATGACAGAAAGCCAGAGGACCAAATTATGACGTCACCTTAACTAGGTAGTCCTAACATATAAGACTTCTTACAGTTTTGATTCTAATATTTCTACTGTTGGACTCTGTAATAATCTTTATACTAATGTTTATCTGTAAATATACTTTATTTAGGTGAAAACTTACTTGTATTAATAGCATTAATAGATTTGATAATAAATGCGAATAATTTTTTTAAAATAAAATATATTTATAGACAAACGTTAGTATACATATTAGCACAAGAATTCACCTGTAGTAATATTAGTACCAAAATTATAGGAATTGTTTCTATGGTATGCCTTTTTAAGTTGTCCTGTCCAACTTCCCACAAATTTCGAAATTCCAAAACTCGTTCAAATTGGGTCTTCACTCATCCAGATTCTAATGGTGACGTCATAAATTTGGCGTGTTATTGGAGGTGTTGGTTGTAAAGCTATTACACACTATATGCGGACTCCAGCTGTTCTGTGATCTCCAATCTTACACCCAAAGTAAAGGTGGTGTGCCTCTTTGATGACAGGCGTTATTTCACGCCTCTGTGAATCGAAAATAACTTCGCCATAAATGTAACAACAATGGTCTATATTAGTTCACACAAGAACGGGGTATATCGCTCACATACAGCACCAGCATACAATCATGAAGGGAAAATAATTAAGGAAAGGTAAAGTCTTCTTCACAATTGCCGTTCGCCGCGTCGCAAATGCACTGTGACTTCCCGTAATTAAACACGCGGTCTGCAATAAAGAACTAAGCTCATTGGTTCTCGCTGCAAACAGCGTGGAACGCGTGCTTTGTTGTCTCTGAGAGATTTACCGGTCTTTCTGACATTACTTTCACTCTATTTTAAACATCATGTTCAGGAAAAGAGGGGCGGGGGTGGCTCAGTCGGTAGCGCGCCAGGCTCGTAATCTGTAGTTCCGAAGTTCGAGTCCCAGCTTGGTCAGCGTTGATATTTATCTCCGCAAAATTTCCCGCCCTCCCCACGGTCAGTAGGGGACACCAATGGGCTTGGAAAGACCGCCGTCTGTCGGATGGGACGTTAAGCCGTGGCTCCGTTAGCGGGAGAACCATACCCTGTGGACTTTAAAGAACAAGCTGGATGGCCTTGACGGGACTACCATCTGTCTCCCAACAGCTGTTCCAGAGGGTCCCCTCCCCCAACTTTCTCTTGAGCCTTCGGGGTCCATGTGAACTGGCCATTTAGCCCATGATGTGCAAAAACGTGTAAAACGGAATGTCAAATGTTATACTGCATTGAAATCAAGTCTCTTCATGAATTATTGACAGTTTTCAAACTAAAAGTTAAAATAGTGCTCTCTAACAATGGAAAATTTTGAAAATGCAAAACACATAGAAATTCACTTGAAACATTGCTCAGTTGTGAAGCTATTGATTCCCACATATTTCGTTTCATTCCTCGATCCCTATAATTTCGATGCGTCTTGTCATAAAGACAAGGGGAATCACGCACTAAATTTAAAAGTTTGTAGTCGTCCATCTCTCCAACGCACCTAATAACAAATGCAAAGCAAGGCTCACTTTCGCCCAGCTGCTCTAACTACGTTATTCGTCAGCGGCTATTTGACTTGGCTCTTGCTTGCGGTCGCTTGCATACCGCTCGGCGAGAATAGAAATAGAACCGACTCTAGGTGTGGTCGTGCAGTCATTAGCAACAAATGGAAAAAATTGCCTCTCCTGACGTATTGATGGCGTAAGGTCCACCACATCTCAGTGAAAGATTTATAAATCTTTTTCTGGAAGAATTTCGTTGTTGGTTATGGTTTAACGGTTTAACCGTAGAGCGCTCTGGCATGTATCGGTTGCGGGTTCGATTCCCGCCGTGACAACGAAAATTGTTTTGAGATGTTTATAATGATGAAATTCGGAATTTTTTGGGGGGGAACTTTTCATATCAGTATATTTATACTTCCTGCCAGTGAAACTATCACTAAATTGTTTAACTAAATAGGAAAATCCTGATTCCAGGATGTATTCGTCGAATACCCTTTTACGAAACGAAGTCGGAGATACACAAAGGCATTCGTCAAATACCCGTTTACACGTCTGATTTATTTTATCTGAAATTCTAACCAAAGGAGGATCGATCAAAACGAATCATTGATGAAAATCTTTCTCCGTTTTTAAATATGATTTTAATCTCCTCTTAAACAGAAATAATATATATGCTTACACCAAAATCACTGAAGACAACAAAGTCTATCAATATGTCTTCAGTTCTGTAATAGCAAAGATGGTTAAAAAGGAGCATTGCATATGAAATCAATTAGCAAGTTTCATTAACATGATAATTAAACTTTGCTAAATACTAATTAAATTTTAATACATTTCAGCAATAGAAGCTTTTCTGTATTCCCATTTTTTATTTACGAGTAATGCAAAACAGAGCGCATATAATTTCATTTTAAATTCTTTCGAAATATTTAAGGCGGTAGAAAAGTCTTTATACGCAAATTTTTGGATGGAAGTAGAATTCATTAATCTATTATTCTACATATTAAAAATAGATTTCAGGTTGGGATGTTTTACCTCTGAGCGACACTTTTTTCCACACACTGGGCTAAATTGTAGCGACCAGGTCACCCATCTGTCTCCCAACAGCTATTCCAGTGGGCTCCCTCCCCAAACCTTCTCTGAGCCTTCGGGGTCCTTGTGACCTGGCCATTTTGCCCATGGTGTGGAAAAAAGTGTCACTCAGAGGTAAAACAACCCAACCTAAAATCTATTTTTAATATGTAGAATAATAGATTAATGAATTCTATTTCCATCCAAAAATTTGCGTATAAAGACTTCTCTACCGCCATTAAATATTTCGAAAGAATTCAAAATGAAATTATATGCGCTATGTTTTGCATTACTCGTAAATAAAAAATGGAAATACAGAAAAGCTTCTATTGCTGAAATGTATTAAAATTTATTTAGTATTTAGCAAAGTTTAATTATCATGTTAATGAAACCTGCTAATAGATTTCACATGCAGTGCTCCTTTTTAAACATTTACTGTTACAGAACTGAAGATATATTGATCGGATAATAGACTTTGTTGTCTTCAGTGATTTTGGTGTAAGCATATACAGGGTGATTCAAAACTTATCGTTCAAATTTCGTGGGGAGGTAGGGAATACGTCAGGAAACCGATTTCACATAGGAAAGTATGTCCTCAAACGTCATCTACATGAACAAAATGGACAAGTAAAGTGAACACAAGGAAACAGTACAGTTAAGTGGTAACGAATGTGACTTTTATTCCAACAAGGTAAAGTACAGGTTCACAGTAGGTGCTCAAATTTGCGACCATTTACACGGACACAGGATTCACAGCGCCGTTGCATTGACCGCCGAACATTTTCAAAAACGCCTGGCATATCACGGACAATGTCTGCGGCGGCCACTATTCTTGCAACAAGGTCCATTTCACTGTCGACGGGGTTCTCGTACACATGGTATTTCATGGCCCCTCACAAAAAGAAATCCGTGGACGATAAATCAGGTGACCTGGGTGGTCAAGCGATCGCTGATGACTGCGGGAGTGGTCGGGCGAGCTGTACACTGGTTGGGTACACACAGCGCCCTCTACATAGGCATGCGTACATTTGCGGACATAGTTTCCTATGTGAAATCGGTTTCCTGACGTATTCCCTACCTCCCCACGAAATTTGAACGATAAGTTTTGAATCACCCTGTATATTATTTCTGTTTAAGAGAAGATTAAATTCATATTCAAAAACGTAGAAAGATTTTCATCAATGATTCGTTTTGATCGATCCTCCTTTGGTTAGAATTTCAGATATAATAAATCAGACGTGTAAAAGAGTATTTGACGAATGCCTTTGTGTATCTCCGACTTCGTTTCGTAAAAGGGTATTCGACGAATACATCCTGGAATCAGGATTTTCCTATATTTCTGAACTTTCGTTGCTCAATTGCGAGAAGACTGTTCAACATTCCGCAATAAAATGTTAAATTCGCGATTTTTTTGCAGCATAACGTTTTCATGCACGAAGCTGAAATTTGCAAACACCGATTTCATATATATTATACAAATGTAATTTGCTTTGCATGCATAAATAATTTAGTTCCTCCTTAAAGGCGAAACATACTAGATATATCGGAGTACAAAAAAAAGACTGAACTTTCTTAATTAACTGTAAATAATCTCATATATTATTTTAGTAAAACAATTTACTGCTAGATTCACTGGGAGGAAGTATAAATCTACTGATATGAAAAGTTTCCAAAAATTAATACCGATTTTCATCATTACAAACATCTCAAAACAATTATCGTTGTCACGGCGGGAATCGAACCCGCAACTCTCTAGATACATGCCAGAGTGCTCTACGGTTAAACCGTTAAACCATAACCAACAACGAAATTCTTCCAGAAAATGATTTATAAATCTTTCACTATGATGTGGTGGACCTTGCGCCATCTATACGTCAGGAGAGGCAACTTTTTCCAATGGTTGCTAATGACTACACGACCACACCTAGAGTCGGTTCTATTTCTATTCTCGCCGAGCGGTATGCAAGCGACCGCAAGCAAGAGCCAAGTCAAATAGCCGCTGACGAATAACGTAGTTAGAGCAGCTGTGCGAAAGTGAGCCTTGCTTTGCATTTGTTATTAGGTGCGTTGGCGAAATGGACGACTACAAACTTTGAAATTTAGTGCGTTATTGCCCTTGTCTTTATGACAAGACGCATCGAAATTATAGGGATCGAGGAATAAAACGAAATATGTGGGAATCAATAGCTTCACAACTGAGCAATGTTTCAAGTGAATTTCTATGTGTTTTGCATTTTGAAAATTTTATTGTTAGAGAGAACTATTTTAACTTTTAGATTTGAAAAGTGTCAATAATTCATCAATCATTTCAAACTCCAGAAGAATATATCGAAAAAACGAAAAATAAGTGAATGCAGGCCGGAATCTAGGAAACCTTCAAGGGGGTGGAAGGTTGTTGGTTTGTTTTACCTCTGAGCCGCAGTTTTTTGCACACCATGGGCCAAATGGCCAGGTCACATGGACCCCGAAGTCTCAGAGAAGGTTGGGGAGGGGACCCACTGGAACAACTGTTGGGAGACAGATGGTAGCCTCCCATCAAGGCCCTCTAGCGTATTCTTTAATGTTGGTTTGCTTTACCTCTGAGCGGCACTTTTTTACACACCATGGCCTAAATGGCCAGGTCACATGGACACAGAAGGCTCAGAGAAGGTTGGGGAGGGGACCCACTGGAACAACTGTTTTGAGACAGATGGTAGCCTCACGTCAAGGCCATCCAGCGTGTTCTTTAACGTTGGTGTGTTTTACCTCTGAGCGGCACTTTTTTTGCATACCATGGGCTAAATGGCCAGGTCACATGGACCCCGAAGGTTCAGAGAAGGTTGGGGAAGGGACCCACTGTAACAGCTGTTGGGAGACAGATAGTAGCCTCCCGTCAGGGCCATCCAGCATATTCTTTAAGGTTGGGTTGTTTTACATCTGAGCGGCACTTTTTTGCACACCATGAACTAAATGGCCAGGTCACAAGGACCCCGAAGGCTCAGAGAATGTTGGGGGAGGGGACCCACTGGAACAGCTGTTGGGAGACAGATGGTTGCCTCCCGTCAAGGCCATCCAGCGTGTTCTTTAACGTGCACAAGATATGGCTTCCCGCATACGGGGCCACCGCATAACGTATCATCCGACGGACGGTGGCCTTTCCAAGCCCATCAGTGTCTCCAACAGACCGTGGACCCCAACAGACCGTGGACATGGCGGAGAGTTTTGCGGTGATAAACCTCAACGCTAACCCAGCTGGGACTCGAACCTGGGAACTACAGATTACGAGCCTGGCGCTCTTCCGACTGAGCCACCCCCGCCTCCCAGCAGGTCAGAAGAACTCCATGAACATAATACTGGGACACGTGGCACATCAAAAACCGAACAGTAAGGGATTGTCACCGTTTTCTTTGAAGCTGAATCAAGGCAGTTTGAACGAGAAACCACTTGCTGTGAAGTGGAATGTCATTTCAGTATTTCAGAAACAAATATGGTTTGAAAAAAGGTTTTAAATTTTTGAGAGTCTATTGATACGTTTGTAACCAAATAATTTTGCTTACAATTATTAAAAATTTTTTATGGTAAATTTTGAAATGGACAATAAAAAGACCTTTGGATAAAGATAGAGAAAAAAAAAACATGACACCCAGAAGGTTAAAAAAAACACTCGCAAACAATATGTAAACTATATTTTTGGATTACGTTTATGTCCAGATATTACAAGCAACATTTCCAACTACAGAAGACCGGTGTACCAACCATGACTGTGAATTTGACAACAATGGAAAATTTCTTTATTTCAGTTTCATTTATGGTTCAAAAAAAAAAATACAACATTTTACTACTTAATACGAAACTTTTAGTATATAATAATCTATTTTGAATAGCGGCGGGGGTCGCTCAGTTGGTAGCTCGCCAGGTTCGCAATCTGTGGTTCCCAGGTTCGAGTCCCAGCTGGGTCAGCGTTGATAATTATCTCTGCAAAATCCCCCGCCATGTCCACGGTCAGTAGGGGACACCGATGGGCTTGGAAAAGCCGCCGTCCGTCGGATAGGAAGTTAAGCCTTGGCTCCGTGTGCGGGAGAGCCATACCCTGTGCACGGTAAAGAACACATTATATGGCATTGACGGGAGACTACCATCTGTCTCCCAACAGCTATTCCAGTGGGCTCCCTCCCCCAACATTTTCTGAGCCTTCGGGGTCCATGTGACCTGGCCGCTACCATTTAGCCCATGGTGTGGAAAAAAGTGTCGCTCAGAGGTAAAATAATCCAACACAAAATCTATTTTTATTATGTACAATAATACATTAATTAATTCTATTTCCATCCAAAAATTTGCCTATAAAGCATTCTTTACCGCCATTAAATATTTCGAAAGAATTTAAAATGAAATTATATGCGCTATGTTTTGCATTACTCGTAAATAAAAAAATGGAAATACAGAAAAGCTTCTATTGCTGAAATGTATTAAAATCTAAATAGTATTTAGCAACGTTTAATTATCATGTTAATGGAACCTCGCTTATAGATTTTATATTCAATGCTTCTTTTTAACCCTCTTTGCTGTTACAGAACTGAAGATATATTGATAGACTTTGTTGTCTTTCGTGTTTTTGGTGTAAGCATATATATTATTTCTGTTTAAGGGAAGATTAAAATCATATTTAAAAACGGAGAAAGATTTTCATCAATGATTCGTTTTGATCGATCTGCCTTTGGTTAGAATTTTAGATAAAATAAATCAGACGTGTAAACGGGTATTTGACGAATGCCTTTGTGTATCTCCGACTTCGTTTCGTAAAAGGGTATTCAACGAATGCCTTTGTGGGTCTCCGACTTCTTTTCGTAAAAGGGTATTCGACGAATGCCTTTGTGTGTCTCCGACTTCGTTTCGTAAAAGGGTATTCGACGAATACCTTTGTGTGTCTCCGACTTCGTTTCGTAAAAGGGTATTCGAGGAATGCCTTTGTGTGTCTCCGACTTCGTTTCGCAAAAGGGTATTCGACGAATGCCTTTGTGTGTCTCCGACTTCGTTTCGTAAAAGGGTATTCGACGAATGCTTTTGTGTGTCTCCGACTTCGTTTCGTAAAATTATTTCTGTTTAAGGGAAGATTAAAATCATATTTAAAAACGGAGAAAGATTTTCATCAATGATTCGTTTTGATCGATCTGCCTTTGGTTAGAATTTTAGATAAAATAAATCAGACGTGTAAACGGGTATTTGACGAATGCCTTTGTGTATCTCCGACTTCGTTTCGTAAAAGGATATTCAACGAATGCCTTTGTGGGTCTCCGACTTCTTTTCGTAAAAGGGTATTCGACGAATGCCTTTGTGTGTCTCCGACTTCGTTTCGTAAAAGGGTATTCGACGAATACCTTTGTGTGTCTCCGACTTCGTTTCGTAAAAGGGTATTCGAGGAATGCCTTTGTGTGTCTCCGACTTCGTTTCGCAAAAGGGTATTCGACGAATGCCTTTGTGTGTCTCCGACTTCGTTTCGTAAAAGAGTATTCGACGAATGCCTTTGTGTGTCTCCGACTTCGTTTCGTAAAAGGGTATTCGAGGAATGCCTTTGTGTGTCTCCGACTTCGTTTCGCAAAAGGGTATTCGACGAATGCCTTTGTGTGTCTCCGACTTCGTTTCGTAAAAAGGTATTCGACGAATGCCTTTGTGTGTCTCCGACTTCGTTTCGTAAAAGGGTATTCGACGAATGCCTTTGTGTGTCTCCGACTTCGTTTCGTAAAAGGGTATTCGAGGAATGCCTTTGTGTGTCTCCGACTTCGTTTCGCAAAAGGGTATTCGACGAATGCCTTTGTGTGTCTCCGACTTCGTTTCGTAAAAAGGTATTCGACGAAGGCCTTTGTGTGTTTCCGACCCCGTTTCGTAAAAGGGTATTCGACGAATACATCCTGGAATCAGGATTGTCCTATATTTCTGAACTTTCGTTGCTGAATTGCGAGAAGACTGTTCAACATTCCGCAATAAAACGTTAAATTCGCGATTTTTTTGACTTGAACAGCATAACGTTTTCATGCACGAAGCTGAAATTTGCAAACACCGACTTCGTATATATTATACAAATGTAATTTGCTTTGCATGCATAAATAATTTAGGTCCTCCGTAAAGGCGAAACATACTAGATATATCGGAGTGCAAAGAAACACTGATCATTATTCATCAACTATAAATGGTTTCATATATTATTTTAGTTAAACAATTTAGTGGTAGTTTTACTGGCAGGAAGTATAAATATACTAATATGAAAAGTTTCCAAAAGAAATAACGAATATCATCATTATAAACATCCGAAAACAATTATCGTTTTCACGGCGGGAATCGAACCCGCAACTCTCTAGATACATGCCAGAGCGCTCTACGGTTAAACCGTTAAACCATAACTAACAACGAAATTCTTGCAGAAAAAGATTTATAAATCTTTCACTGAGATGTTGTGGAACTTGCGCCATCTATACGTCAGAAGAGGCAACTTTTTCCAATTGTTGCTAATGACTGCACTACCACACCTGGAGTCAGTTCTATTTCTATTCTCGCCGAGCAGTATGCAAGCCACCGCAAGCAATAGCCAAGTCAAATAGCCGCTGACGAATGTCGTAGTTAGAGCAGCTGGGCGAAAGTGAGCCTTACTTTGCATTTGATATTGGGTGCGTTGGCGAGATGGATGACTACAAACTTTTAAATTTAATGCGTGAATCCTCTTGTCTTTATGACAAGACACATCGAAATTGTAGGGATTGAGGAATGAAACAAAATATGTGGGAATCAATAGTTTCACAACTGAACAATGTTTTAGGTGAATTTCTATGTGTTTTGCATTTTCATAATTTTCCATTGCTAGAGAGCACTATTTTAACTTTTAGATTTGAAAACTGTCAATAATTCATCAATCATTTTAAACCCAAGAAGAATATATCGAAAAACGAAAAAATAAGTTCATGCAGGCCCGGATCTAGAAAACATTCGATGGGGGTGGAGGGGGTAAGAAACATAATCGATGTAGGTTGGGTTGTTTTACCTCTGAGCGGCACTTTTCGCACACCATGGGCTAAATGGCCAGGTCACATGGACCCCGAAGGCTCAGAGAAGGTTATGGAGGGGACCCACTGGAACTGCTGTTGGAAGACAGATGGTAGCCTCCCGTCAAGGCCATCCAGCGTGTTCTTTAACGTGCACAGGGTATGGCTCTCCCTCACACGGGCCACGGCTTAACGTCCCATCCGACAGACGGCGGCCTTTCCAAGCCCATCGGTGTCCCGTACTGACCGTGGGCAGGTCGGGGAATTTTGCGGAGATAAATCTCAACGCTGACGCAGCTGAGACTCGCACCTGGGAACTATAGATTACGAGCCAGGCGCGCTACCGACTGAGCCACCACCGCCCCTACTGTGTAGTGGAATGTCATTTCAGTATTTCAGAAACAAATATGATTTGAAAAAAAGTTTTAAATTTTTGACAGTCTATTGATATGTTTGTAACCAAATAATTGTGCTTACAGTTATTAATAATTTGTTATGGTAAATTTTGAAATGGACAATAAAAAGACCTTCGGACAAAGGTAGAGAAAAAAAAACATGACACTCAGAAGGTTAAAAAAAACACTCGCAAACAATATGTAAATCATATTTTTGGATTACGTTTATGTCCAGGTATTACAAGCAACATTTCCAACTGCAGAAGACCGGTGTACGAACCGTGACTGTGAATTTGACAACAATGGAAAATTTCTTTATTTCAGTTTCATTTATGCTTAAAAAAATATATTTTAGTGCTTAATACATAACTTTTAGTATGTAATAATCTATTTTGAATAGCGGCGGCGGTGGCTAAGTCGTAGCGCGCCAGGTTCGCAATCTGTGGTTCCCAGGTTCGAGTTCCAGCTGGATCAGCGTCGATATTTATCTCCGCAAAATCCCCCGCCCTGCAGACGGTCAATAGGGGACACCGATGGGCTTGGATAGGCCGCCATCCGTCGTATTGGACGTTAAGCCTTGGCTCCGTGTGCGGGAGAGCCATACCCTGTGCACCGTAAAGAACATAATGGATGGCATTAACGGGAGACTACCATCTATCTCCCAAAAGCTATTCCAGTGTTCTCCCTCCCCCAACCTTCTCTGAGTCTTCGGAGTCCTTGTGACTTGCAATCTAGCCCATGGTGTGGAAAAAACTCCCGCTCACAAGTAGAACATTCCAACGTTAAAGAACACGCTGGATGGCCTTGACGGGAGGCTACCATCTGTCTCCCAACAGCCGTTCCAGTGGGTCCCCTCCCAAAACCTTCTCTGATCCTTCGGGGTCCTTGTGACCTGGCCATTTAGCCCATGGTGTGCAAAAAACTGCCGCTCAGTAGTAAAACCATCCAACGTTAAAGAACACGCTTGGATGGCCTTGACAGGAGGCTACCATCTGTCTCCCAACAGCTGTTCCAGTGGATCCCCTCCCACAACCTTCTCTAAGCCTTCGGGGTCATGTGACCTGGCCATTTAGCACATGGTGTGGAAAAAAGTGTCGCTCAGGGGTAAAACAACCCAACCGAAAAATCTATTTTTAATATCTAGAATAATAGATTAATGAATACTATTTCCATCCAAAAATTTGCGTATAAAGACTTCTAATTTTCATTATATATTTCGAAAGAATTTAAAATGAAATTATATGCGCTATGTTTTGCATTACTCGTAAATAATAAATGGGAATACAGAAAAGCTTCTATTGCTGAAATGTATTAAAATATAATTAGTATTTAGCAAAGTTTAATTATGATGTTAATGAAACCTGATAAATAATTTCATATGCAATGCTCCTTTCTAACCATCTTTGCTGTTACAGAACTTAAGATAATTTGATAGACTTTGTTGTCTTCCGAGTTTTTGGTGTAAGCATATATATTATTTCTGTTTAAGAGAAGATTAAAATCATATTTAAAAACGTAGAAAGATTTTCATCAATGATTCGTTTTGATCGATCCTCCTTTGGTTAGAATTTCAGATATAATAAATCAGACGTGTGAAAGTGAATTTGACGAATGCCTTTGTGTATCTCCGACTTCGTTTCGTAAAAGGGTATTCGACGAATACATCCCGGAATCAGGATTGTCCTATATTTCTGAACTTTCGTTGCTGAATTGCGAGAAGACTGTTCAACATTCCGCAACAAAATGTTAAAGTTGCGATTTTTTTGCAGCATAACGTTTTCATGCACGAAGCTGAAATTTGCGAACACCGACTTCATATATATTAGGATAATGTAATTTGCTTTGCATGCATAAAAAATTTAGTTCCTCCGTAAAGGCGAAACATACTAGATATAAGGGAGTAAGACAAAGAATTATGTGTTTAATTAACTATAAATAATATCATATATTATTTTAGTTAAACAATTTAGTGGTAGTTTGACTAGAACGAAATATAAATATGATTATGTGAAAAGTTTCCAAAAAAATAATACCGAATTTCATCATTACAAACATCTGAAAACAATTATCGTTGTCACGGCGGGAATCGAACCCGCAACTCTCTAGATACATGCCAGAGCGCTCTACGGTTAAACCGTTAAACCATAACCAACAACGAAAATCTTCCAGAAAATGATTTATAAATCTTTCACTGAGATATGGTGGACCTTGCGCCATCTATACGTCAGGAGAGGCAACTTTTTCCATTTGTTGCTAATGACTGCACGACCACACCTGGAGTCGGTTCTATTTCTATTTTCGCCATGCGGTATGCAAGCGACCGCAAGCAAGAGCCAATCATACAGCCGCTGACGAATAACGTAGTTAGAGCAGCTGGGCGAAAGTGAGCCTTGCTTTGCATTTGATATTAGGTGCGTTGGCGAGATGGACGACTACAAACTTTTAAATTTAGTGCGTGATTCCCCTTGTCTTTTTGACAAGACGCATCGAAATTTAGGGATCGAGGAATGAAACGAAATATGTGGGAATCAATAGCTTCAGAACTGAGCAATGTTTCAAGTGAATTTCTATGTGTTTTGCATTTTCAAAATTTTCCATTGTTAGAGAGCACTATTGCAACTTTTAGATTTGAAAAGTGTCAATAGTTCATCAATCATTTTAAACCCCACAAGAATGTATCGAAAAACCAAACGATAAGTGCATGCAGGCCCGGATCTAGAAAACCTTCGATGGGGGTGGAGATGGTGAAGAAACACGATCAACCCAGAAAAATGTAAAAGAAGGGGAGGGGGGGGGGGGAATAAAGAGACTTGATGTCCAATGCAGTATAACATTTGACACACCGTTTTGCAATTCTTTAAAATATTTAAATGCGTTAAATTTTAATGTTTCATAATTTTTTGCCTCTTCTACACTTACTAGCATTCTGAAAGGAAGACAATGCCCTCCCTCCTAAATCCGGCACTGGATGCATGTATAAACTCAGAGCACAAAGTAAAAACATTAGCAATTCTAAATGCAACTTACCTTATAGTTAGCGCTAATCTTTCTGCTTCAGAAATTGACTTCCTGAATTTTGTGTCCTTTTTTTTCAATAAGTGATTCAAGAAGAGGTAAAACCGTTTTTAACTGAACATGTGACATTCGCAAAAAATTTTGGTAATGTTCAGAGTCAGCCTCCTTAATAGTAGGGATTAAATGGTAGAAATCGCCTACTCTTTCTCTATCGTTAAAAATCTCGCGAACCCATTTAGTGCGATTTTTTTTATTACTACGTCTATGATTAGCCAAGGCAAGTGATATTAACCGTTTACCAATGAACAAACTTCTTTTCCTGGACATGACGTTTAAAAGCCCTTTTTTGCACACAATGGGCTAAATGACTAGGTCACAAGGATCCCGAAGGCTCATAGAAGACTGGGAGAGGTGACTCATTGGCAGCTGTTGGGAGACAGATGACAGCTTCCCGTCAAGGTCATCCAGTGTGGTCTTTAACGTGCACAGGGAATGGATCTCCCATACGCAGGTCATGGCTTAACGTCCCATCCGACAGCCTGCGGCCTTTCCAAGCCCAGGCTGCTCATGTTCAGTAGGTATCACCTACTGAACATGAGCAGCCTGGGAGTAAAGTCATTTAAAATTTAGTAATCATCTCCCAGTGCGTTTCAGAAATTCTGATGATCTAGTGAATGTGATGGTCAGTGAAGCGGACTATCTATTTCAAGTAATGGTGTTATCGTCCTGTCAGTGAAACGAATCGCCAGTTACATCTGCGTACAACTAGATGCAGAGTTACAAGATGCTGTTCTTTGCCAAGGACAGTCAAGGACCACTTCTTCAGAATGATCATCATCATCATTACAAATGGTACATTCCTGTATGAAGAGAGACGATGATGATTCAATCTGTAGCACTCAAGGCTCGTAATCTGCAGTTCCCAGGTTCGAGTCCCTCCTGCGCCTGCATCGAAGCTAGTCTCGTAAAAACTTCTCGCTCTGTCCTCGGTCAGTCGGGGACACCACTGGTCTTGGAAAAGCCGCCGTTTTTTTGTATGGGGCGTTAAACCGTGTTTCCGTGTCCATAAGTTAAAGAACACGCTTGATGGCTTAACGAGAGGCTACCACCTGTCTCCTAACAGCTGTCTAGTGGGTCCCTCCCCCAACTTTCTCTGAACCTTCGGGATCCTGTGGCTTGGCAATTTAGCCCATTGTGTGCAAGAAAGCGCCCCTTGGAAGTAAATAACCCAACCAATTAAGAAGTCAAGGACCAGTTTTTAAGATAGAGCATCATTATCATCACAAATGGTGCATTCCTGTAATGAGGGGAGTCGGTGATGATTCAATCAGTAGCGCTCCAGGCTTGTAATCTCCAATTCCCATTCTTGAGTCCTACCTGTGCAAGGGTTTGGATTTTTCTCTGGTAACCCCCGACCTGCTCTTGGTGAGAAAGTAGATACTTGTGGTTTTGTAAAGTCTGCCGTCTATCGGAAGTGATATTAAGACGTATTTCCGTCCCCTTAAAGTTTCGTAACTTATGCACGTTGAAGAACACATTGACTTGACGGGAGGTTTGAATCTGTAACGAAAGAGCTGTCCAGTGAGTCCTTCTCTAGCCTTCTGTGAGCTCTTGGGGTCTTTGTGACCTAATCATTTAGCTCAATGTGTGCAACATAGTGCCACTTTGAGGTAGGAGCAGTCGATTCTTAACTTAGGTGATTGCGGAAGTAAATAGCTTTTAATGGGAATACTTTTAGGAGGATAAAACATCCGTGGAACCAGTGATAAAATTTAAAGTTAAGACATAGTCAGTCTACGAATTAAATGATCCACTATCGTATATACATATACATAATTGAATAGGGAAATCCAAAAATAAACTATGAGTTAAAAAAAACACTACATTTTTCTGGCCTAATTGGAAAAATCCAGTTCAAAGATCATTTACGACACTCATTTCGAATTTTTTTTTCTAAAAGTAAATGCAGATGGCGCCCATAAATTAACTTAAGTCAAGAGTTGGTGGCATCTACAGCAACTCTACACTTCACACTCTTGGCAGAGCTTACAGTCCAGACTGTGCCACTTGCAGCACACCTGAGACTTTATCGCACATTCTGCTCAACTGCTCCCGCTACAATGCAAAATGAGAAGCTTAGTTCGGGAAGCTTCAAGCTATCGGAACCACTGTCTACATCATTACCACTCTTCTTGGCAACAACGACAATGCGAAGCTGCAGCGAGACTGCTTCTGTATGGTCACTGACATCTTTCAGAACATCGGCCTCCTCTGCAAGGTTTAATGTTGTACTTTTTGCATAGTCCTGAAAAGAACATTTTTTTTTTGAGAGAGATAGCTGAGAGGCGGATTCTTCTGCATCCACTATCTCTATTCCGTTTGACTGGTGTACGGAGCCCCTTCTTTGGAGGCTAATATCACCATATTTACAACACCTTGAACCTTGAACCTTGAAGGGTATAGTTAGTATCAGATCAATTGGTATTAACATGCGTTAGATACTGTTTGAGAAAACAAGCGAATTTACGAATAATGGCTACTCGTGTACTGATATCGTACCTTGAATTTTTATTTTTTCTTTTAAATTATTTATGTTGTCGTGCATTATAATATCATTGAAAAGAAAAAATGAAGGCTATATTTATTTACAGCAAGTCGATGACGTTTTCGTTTCACTGAAAAAATTGGAATATATACAAATAACTGCAAAAACGACTCGTTTTCAAAGTGGGAAGATTGTGACTTCTTAAGGATTTTGAATCTAAAGTAATTTTCATATCGTTGTTAATAACTAGCTATATTTTTTTACTTTTTCTGCATCTACATGTTTTCGACTGTTTTGTTTCTATACATAAATGAAAATCGATTTTTACCTCGATAGGCTCTAAAGAAATATTAGGATCGGCATTTTTCGAATCTCCGAGTTTGTTTAATATTAATCTGACCTTTCAATGAGTTTCTCATAATGTGTTTTTTAGTTTACCAGAAGATGAACGTTTCAAAACGTATTGATAAGAGGATAATAGTTTTTCCTATGAATGTTTTTGATCTTGGTTAAAATATATATCTTTCTGTTTATGGACAAATTAAAATCGCAATTGTTAAGGAAGGAATAATTTCCATCAGTTCTTCATTTGCAATCGTTGATTTCGATTCTAGATGCTAACACAGTTACTTGGGCATTAGGTGGTTCAACTTTGTAAGCAATGATGAGGTTAGGCAAAGGAGTCGGCATCCTCCTTTGAGAAGCATTTTGTGCAGAGGGAGACTCCGTTGATTTTGCCATGTTGCCCTTATGGAAAATTATAGATTAATGAATAGGGTTTTACACAGTGTGCCTAAAGGCCTCATAAAGAGGATGATATCTAAGATGCGGTGAGCAGACAATGTCAAACAGGACTTTGTTAGAATTCGAGTGAGTGGCCATATGCAGCAAGCAGATGTAGCTCAGGACAATATAATTGGAGAAATAATTTGCATGGTCTGGTTGACCTCCGCAGCCCATGGCTGCTTGAGGAGAATGATGATGATGACTCTCCTTTATTAGAAGTTAAGGTAAATCAAACGAGTGGTAGAAAAAAATAATGCCTTCTGGAACATTGGATTTAGTTCCTAGAATATACGATGGGGCAATTTCTTTGAAATTTTCTCTCCTTCAACTGAGATCAGATGACATAACTTTCAACAGTAAAATGTTGAGGTGTGCACCTTTTTCTCACTTGAAAGCGTAATGTTTTCATACTGGAATATTGAGAGTTGTAAACATGGACATCTTACGTTTTCTTCGCCTTATACTGATGGGCTTGAAAAGGCTCGGAATGGACGATAAACCGTGGCTCCGTCTGTAAGAGAACCATATTCTGTTCGCGCTGGATGGCCTTGAAGGGACACTACTATCTGTCTCCTATAGCTGTTATCCAGTGGATAATCTTCTCCAAACCAAAGAACGTATAAGGAAAAGAATTTCAGCTTTGACAAAGCGTAAGTAGCGACCTCAAGTGGTGTTTCGATTCGTATCGTGCATTCGTTTAAGCTGGGAAGCAAACAATAAGGGGCAACGGAATTATGCATCAAAAAACTTATATTTAAAAAAGGAAAAAATGTAACTGCACTTTGTATTTGAAAAAAAATAATATCATAATTTTAAAGACTTATTTTCTACATTGAAATTATTTTTCGTTGAATCAACAATTATAAATTGAACGGATAGAGAAAATTTCAAATTAGCCTGAAGTTAATTTATAGAATAAATTATTACAATTAGTAGCTTTGTTGGTTACATAAGAAGAGTAGAACCTACTTCAAGCCAAGGCACCTCGGCCCCCTTCCATAGATTGCCCTCAACAAATAACGTTTCTACTTCTGTTTTGGCTCATAAGAATCCGACTTATGCGCAAAAAGCTGCTCCAGCTCAAACATCCAGTTTTGAAAATGCTTCGGCCTCAGACACACTATCTCAGATCAAAACTTTTATTTCTCTCTTTAAGGATTTCAAAGTTCAGCAATTGCTTAATTTAGCAACTACAATGATTCAACGCTTCAAATCTGCTCCTACCTCTTCTGCCAAATGTGAGATCCTGCTAGAAGCTTTTGTATCCATTACTGGTCTTTTTGCCGATGGCTAACAACAACGCTCTACAGGACATTTCGATTCATAGCTGGAATGCTAATGGAATCAAAAAAGGTCTTTTGGAGTTCAACCATTTTCTTATCGAACATTCTATTGATGTTGCGCTCCTTCAAGAGACACATCTTAATCCAGGAACAGTTTTTAAAATTCCCAACTTCTGCTGCTACAGAACTAACCGACTCCACAACAAAGGTGGGGGGGACTGCAGTACTGGTTAAGAATTCGTTAAATCACGCCTTCGCTCCTATTCCTGGCCTTAGTGAAATTGAGGCTACCACTGTACGTTTCACTGATACTGCACTAGGCACCATTCAAATTTCTAGCGTCTACAAGCCACCCAACGCTAGACTCCTAGAATCTGATATTGAAAAGCTTTTTCTTCCCAACACTCCTTGCATTGCTGCGGGAGACTTCAACTGCAAACACAGACAATGGAGCTGCCACTTTAATTCCCTTAATGGTAAAAATTTACTTAAATATACTTCTGCACATGGTATTATTGTTGATTCTACCCCTGAACCCACCCATTATCCACATATCTCTACCCATAGACCTGATGTTCTCGACATTTACTTATTCAAAAATTTCTTTGCTAATTATCAGCTTTCTGTAGTTAATCAACTTACCTCTGATCACTTACCAGTTGTTTTGACCACAAACCTCTCACTCCACTTCAGAAACTCTACTGCCACCAAAATTGATTGGCCTAACTTCCAGCGCTATTTATGTTCTCATATCACCTGCAACCCCAATATTATTAACACCAATGATATTGAAAATACTATACATAAACTGAATTTTACTATTCATGATGCTCTCAGTGCAAATTCCAAAGAGATTCCCATAGATATTCCTTATACTCACACCTGAACTTCATCATGAAGTCAAGATCAAAAATAGAGCACGCAGAATTTGGCAAAATACCAGGAACCCCAATGATAAGACAGTTTACATCACCTTACAAAATAACTTACGAGCTAAGCTCTCTGCTTTTCGTAATGAAAATTGGATAACCAAAATTGCTTCTCTCAACACCAAATATGGCTCTATTTGGCGTATGGTCAAAACCCTCAAAGGTGAAGATTGTAGTGCAGGTCCACTTCATGGTGCTGACGGATTGACGTACTCAGATTCTGGCAAGGCTGAAGCCTTTTTAAACTCTTTGGAGCTTCAATTTCGACCCAATGACGAATACGTCAATGATGATTTCATAGATGAGGTAGAGTCTGCAATCAGAAAATTTACCCGCACCACTTATGATGATAAGCTCTCGTTCATTACTTTAGAAGAACTTACGGAACATATTAAGCTTCTAAAGACGAAAAAAGCTTGTGGAGATGATGAAATTCCTAATAATGTTCTCAAAAATTTACCACGCAAGGCAGTCATCCTCATTCTCAATATTTTCAATAAATGTTTTGCACTTCAATATTATCCCACTGTTTGGAAAAATGCCATCGTTAAAATGATTCCCAAACCTGGTAAGAACCCATTATTTCCTGATAATCATCGACCCATCAGTCTACTTTCCTGCTTGGGTAAACTTTTGGAGAAATCCATACTCAAGAGATTAGAACTCTCATTGCAGACTCTAAATGTTTTGCCACCTAAACAATTTGGTTTCCGTAGGAAACATTCTACGGTTCAACAAATTCACAGGGTGGTGGAAACCATTTTAGAGGCTTGCAATAAAAAAGCGTCTACATTGACATAGCGATGGCGTTTGATCGGGTCTGGACTGAGGGACTCATTTACAAAATAATCAATTTCAACTTCCCACCTGCCATTATCAAAATTTTCTACAGTTACCTTCATCATCGATCATTTCAGGTCAAGGTGTCTAATCATATTTCGGCTAAAAAGCCAATTAATGCAGGAGTCCCTCAGGAATCTATTCTGGGCCCGGCATTGTTTAATATCTACGATTCTGATATTCCTAAAGATAAACGAATTTCTTGTGCCATGTACGCAGATGACACGGCATTCCTTGCCTCCTCCATTCGTTCAGATTTTGCCTGCAAGCATATGCGGACATTCCTTGCCTCTTTTGAGGACTGGTGCACAGATTGGAGAGTACATGTTAACCCTTCTAAGAGTACTGCAGTCCTGACTTCACATAAGTGAAACCCCCATTATGATAACTTCTACCTATTTGATAAACAGGTAGCGTGGAGTGACCACACAAAGTATCTTGGAGTTACGATCCATCATAAATTAAATTGGAATGCTCACATCACAAATGTAATCTACAAAGCAAGAGCAATTCATTGTAAACTCTTTCCACTTATGGGCAATAAATCATTTCTCCCCATCAACTACAAACTTCTGCTTTACAAACAGGTTATTCGACCCATCCTTCTATATGCTTCACCTGCTTGGGGAGCATGCTCCAAAACTCTTATTGCCCGTCTACAAGCCACACAAAATAAGATACTTCGGTCAGCTGTAGCAGCGCCCTGGTTTGTTCGGAACTCTATTATTCATCGTGATCTGAACATTGAAACAATTCTACAATCTATGAAGAAGCTTGCAAGAACTTATTTTGAAAATGCCTCTCAGCATGATAACCTACTGATCAGGAAAACAGTGGACTACCAAGTCCACTCTTGTCACCGATTCAAGAGACCAAAAACCTTTCTTGAAAGGGAAGATGACTGAGAGCTTGCGGGTAGCGGGTGCCTAACACATAGGCTCCTCACACACACACTGTCTCCCTGTCCCTTTCTACCTCATATTTAACAGAGTTTTCATAACATCATGATTTATTTTATTTTCTTTCCTCAATCCACTACTTCCCCATCCTGTACTCGTCAAAGGCAGTCTCTGCCACGGCCACGCCGTCTTAATTACCCCTATTCTACTCATTACATCTGGTACATTCATTAGATGAAGCAGGTATAGTCATAGACTGGTACTGCACTCTGTCAACCATGATCTTTGATCTTTGCATAGAAACACGGAACAGAATTGATATTAATATTCTCTGCAAGGATATCAATGGGAGATTATTACATAGGAAAAGCGAAGAGAATGGAAGTTGACAGTAACATGTAATTACAAAAGCGTTCGTCCCCTGTAACGTTCGTTTCACCTCTACGCCAATTGCACGATACTCGATTTTACATTAATCTCTATGGAAGCTGAACTTCTTCTCCCTCTACATTCTTTGTCCAAGCCTTCGGGTGCTTGTGACCATAGTGTGCAAAAATTCCTACTGAAAGGAATATCCCAAACTTTATATTTGAAATAATTCGTTACCTCCACAAAGGTAAACGTTTCTAGAGTGCTATAAAAGTTTCCTATTTAGGAAGATGATCAACTATTATTTAAATGGATGTAAAATTTCATTTGAAATATTGGCTGGTAGTTAAAGGGCCGCAAGTATTTGTGAAACATTTTGAAGAAAACATCTCAATAATTTCGTAAATTATTAAAAGAGCGATATTAAACAAATTAGTTTTGAAAAAGATTTGAAAAATAACGTTCAGAACTGTTCTGAGAGCTTATATTCAGTGTCACGATTAATTTCTACTATAATATCAGAGAATTATTATGGGGAGTCCAAACTAACAATTGGTGCTCACTCAAATGTCAGCCACATGTGTAAAATGCATTTGTCAGTAGGTGAATTTCGGCAATTCTTATTAGGTCAGAAAAAGCATGCCTAAATATCAAAAAAGATCTCCAGACATCTCCAAAATAGTAAATATATCTCAGTCGTTGATGACTGAACAGAATTATGAAATATTTTCTCTGAAGCAATTGACGAAGTTGCGTTAAGAAAAATGGACAATTTAGTATTCGATAAATGCTCATATATCCAACGGAGGTTTCTCTTAATTCCGGTCATTATAAAATAAATGACACAACTAGAAAATGACAAATGATAGAAAGTTCTTTCTAATATGTAACATATTCGTCTAGTTTAGTGTGCACAATCGGTGGGCCGCATGTGACCTGCCAATATTTTCCGTGAGGCCCACGACCGCTTATAATGGTATCGAAATGCTAACGATATTTGACGTTATTCGTTAATCTTTTTGTTGTGATCATTACGAATTTTTAAAAATGTATTTATTTCTGTCATTTTCATAATGAAATACTGTGTCTACGTCTTAAAAGTTTTGTTACTGAGGCCCGAAGACCAACACCTCTTATAACAGAAGGCCGATGGACCAAGTAATGACGTCATCGTAGATAGTCCTTTGTCAAGAAATATTCTTAGAAATTTATTTCTCCACTAAATGACCTTGCTGCCAATATCCGGGTCTCTCTATATCCGGACATCGTTTAATGGCTTTGCTGTCAATTTCCGGGTCTGTATATGGCAGTGTTTTAGTTTCCCATAGATATACATTTCCAAACTTCTTTCGTAAATTCCGACATTGAATAATAGCTGTTAACAATACTTGAAATGGTATGTCCTAGGTAAGCATTTACATAAATGACATCCAACTAAGAACAGACTTATTTCAATTCTCTTTTGTTTCAATTTTAATTGTGAATTTGACTTAAAACCAATTGCTTTTTATGCCACAGTGTGAGAACAACACTCTTCGACATGTGTGAATAACTGAACAAGTGTAGAATTAGTTAATCAAAATGACACTTCCCAGATGTACCGCAGCATATGGCTGAATACCACCCTTCCGGAAAATGCCACGTGCACCCACTACCTACGGTCGGAGCAAGTCAGTGCCATAAAGACACAGCTCACCCACGACTTCCTATGGCGAAGAGTCCTATAGAAGGAAAGCTCATCCATCGGTCAAAACCTAAATTAAATCTGTTCCCAGGTTAGCCACAAAAATGGATATATAAATCCAAGTTCACTCGGCCCCCGTGGTGGAGACTCTTAGTTTGAGTTTTCCATCGATAAGCCCGTCGACCGGGGATCCCACTCCCAGTCGCAAGCCCTCAACTTCGTCCTCTCCATCGGAGCATGGTCACCACAGCCCAGTTTGCCATTCAGCTGGGTCCCTTCACTTCTCAGAGTCTGCGTCGGAGCACGCTTGACCAGCGCCTTCCAACACCAGTCAGCTGCCCTCCAACAACCTCTCCAGCGGTCGTCAACCTACTGGGGCTCACCAGAAACTGCAGAGCCGAACCCCACTTCACAGAGGCACCTTAACCCCCCCCCCCCCTCTCCACCACCACCACCACCACCATGTCTAGGTGGTCCCCAAGGGAAAATTACAAAGCACACGACAGGAAAATGAATATGCCATCCCGGGAATGAAACTGACCTGGTAGTTAAAATGTTACGCCAAGTGAACGCGATACCACTGCAGCTTCTCCATTTCAGAATAATCAAATGAATTAAATATTTAGCACAGTGAAATCTAAAGTCTGAATTTTATGATTTATAACCTTTAAGTAATTGCTCTCTCTTCCGAAGCATGATATAAAATTCTCTTGTGATATACAATTCACTTCGTAGAAAATATTTGTATCGACAAATATTTATTACCAACTTTGTAGGAAAATTGATGTTATGGTATCAGAAGAATTCTTCTCTACATCTTTTTTTGTTACTAGTTTTAGAATGTGCCACCGAACCAATGTTACTGCTGAGATTATTTAATTATTTTCATGTTTTTGGTGTAAGCATATATATTATTTCTGTTTAAGAGAAGATTAAAATCGTATTTAAAAACGGAGAAAGATTTTCATCAATGATTCGTTTCGATCGATCTGCCTTTGGTTAGAATTTCAGATAAAATAAATCAGACGTGTAAAAGTGTATTTGACGAATGCCTTTGTGTGTCTCCGACTTCGTTTCGTTAAAGGGTATTCGACGAATACATCCTCGAATCAGGGTTGTCTTATATTTCTGAACTTTCGTTGTTGAATTGCGAGAAGCCTGTTCAACATTCCGCAATAAAATGATAAATTCGCGATTTTTTTGCAGCATAACGTTTTCATGCACGAAGCTGAAATTTTCAAACACTGACTTCATATATATTATACAAACGTAATTTGCCTTGCATGCATAAATAATTTAATTCCTCCTTAAAGGCGAAACATACTAGATATATCAGAGTGCAAATAAAGACTACAGCTTTTTTCAACATCATCATCATCCTCCTCCTCAAGCAGCCATGGGCTACGGAGGTCCAACCAGACCGTGCAGTTTAATTCTCCAAGCATATCTGTCCTGAGCTACATTTTCTGCATCCGGCCACTGTACACCAATTCTAACAAGGTGCTGTTTGACATTGTCTGCCCACCGCATCCTAGGTCTCCCCCACCTTCTGAGGCCTCTAGGCACACTGTTCATAACCCTATTCGTCAATCTATAATTATCCATACGGGCAACATGGCCAAACCAGCGGAGTCTCTCTCTGCACAATATGCTGCTTAAAGTAGGTTGCAGACTCCTTTGCCTAACCTCATCATTAGTTACAAAGTTAAACACCTAATACCCAAGATACTGCGTAAGCATCTAGAATCAAAAGCATCTAGTTTCCTGTTATCTTGCTTACACAGCGTCCAAGTTTCACTACCGTAACTAACCCTAGAAAGAACCAAACTATTATACAGCCCAATTTTAGTCTTTAGGTGTACACGCCTATTTCTCCACAATCTCCATAGATTCTTAAAAGTCCCGGCAGCAATACCTATTCGTCTGTTAATCTCATGCCGCACATCACCAGTATCAGTTACGCAGCTCCCAAGGTAATTAAACTGTGACACCTGCTCAAGACTGCAACCATTCAGATTAACTGAATCACAACCTGCCTGACCAATTTTCATCACTTTAGTTTTCTCTCTGTTTATAACCAAACCTGCTGTACTCCCAGTCTCATCAACAGTTCGAATGAAAGAGTTTATCTCATCAACATCATTTGCCAAAAGGGCTAAATCATCAGCATAATCTAAACCAGAAATTTTCGTATCTCCAGCCCATTTAAGGCCAAAAGCTTTCCCTTGAAGTGAATTTCGCATAACATAATCAACAACGAAACTAAAGAGAAAAGGAGACAAAATGCACCCTTGTCGAACACCAGAAGTAATGCTAAACCAATTGCTACAAGCCTTACCAACTCTCACACACGACTCAGTGTGGTTATAGAGAGCTTTCATAATGTTAACTAACTTGTCTGGTATACCATATGATCTCACAATCAACCACAAATTATGACGATCAACAGAGTCGAAAGCCTTTTTGAAATCAACAAAGCTAGCAACCAAAGGTTTCTGAAATTCTAAACATTTCTCAAGAATCTGCCTAAATGAAAATATCTGATCCACACATCCCCTACCACTTCTGAATCCACATTGCTCATCACGCAATTGACTGTCAACCAGATTCTTAATTCTATTAAGCACAATCATGGAAAGAACTTTACCTGGAACGGAGAGTAGGCTGATACCCCTATAGTTATCACAAGAACTGCGATCACCTTTTTTGAAAATAGGGATAATAATAGCTCTGGTAAAATCTTTAGGAACCATGCCTTTATCATAAAAGATATTCAAAATTTCAGTCATCCAAATGGTAACTGAAACATTCCCAGCTCTAAGCATTTCCGTAGTAATTTCATTCACCCCTGGGGATTTATGAAGTTTAAGTTTAGAAATAGCCAAAATAACTTCAGATTGTGTTATAGGGCCAACATTAAAGCCAACAATGCATCTATCATCATTGCAAACAATGGGAGTAGAACTAACCACATTGTTTAGAACATCACTGAAATGCTCAGCCCACCTAGCCATGACAGAATCCTCACCTTCTATAACCTTGCCTTGTTTATCCTTCAATCCCTGTATACCTGTTCGTTTTCTACCACACAAAACATTAACTATCTGATACAGCTCTCTGCTGTTGTGCTGTCTAACTGCCTCCTCAGCTTTGTCAGCAAGGCCATCAAGCCAAAGATTCTTATCAGTAGCTAACTGATCCTTTACACGTTTATTAAGTTCTTTGTAATGCTTTCTATTAGGACTAGTAGGGTACTGATTAAGGACATTCCTGCAGTTCCTTCTTTCTGAAATAAGCTCAAGTGCCTTATCATTTAAATAATTCTGCCTCCTCTGCTCCTTTTTCCCTAAAAGAGTACTGTAAGTTTCCAAAAAAGCCTGTTTAAAATGGCCCCATTCTTCCTCAACTTCAGTATTAAGCAAACCATGACTGTCATAATGACAAAGTAACCTATCATGGTAAGCTTTAGCTATAACTGGGTCTTTCAGAGCTTCAGTATTAAAGGTAAATTTTTTAACCCTAGCACAACACTTTTTAAGTTTAAGTTGCAAGACACTTTTAACAAGGTAATGGTCAGATCCAATTTCAGCTCCCCTATATGCCCTGGTATTTCTAACAGAACTAGCCCATTTGCTGTTAATTAATATATAATCAATCATATTCTTATGCAGCCCATCAGGTGAAACCCATGTGTATTTATGTATGTCGCGGTGTTTGTAATATGTGTTAGTTATTCTGAAACCATTTAGTTTACTTACCTGTAGGAGACGTTGCCCATTGCCATTGCAGATACCAATACCAAAAGGGCCTATTACTCCTCCCCAAATGTCAGAGTCGGTACCAACTTTGGCATTGAAGTCACCAAGAACAAGGGTAATATCTCCTTTCTTGACAGAATTCAAAATATACTGAAGTTGTCTGTAAAACCTATCCTGTCATCCTCATCAGCATCCTCAGTGGGGGCATAACAGCAGATAACATTCAAGTCTTTAACGCTTGTCTGAAATTTTGCTGTAAGAAACCTTTCATTAATGCACTCATATCCCAGAAGAGCATCACTAGCATGTCTGCTGAGCAGCAGACCCACACCTTGGTTATGCTTTCCATCCTCCCTCCCTGTAAAGAGAAATTTAAAGTTATTTTTAAGTATCTCACCTTTACCTGTCCTCTGGTCTCTTGCAAGCCTAGAATATCTGGGTTATAGCGCTGGAATTCCTGCATGAGGACATCAAGAGAATAATCTCTATGTAATGTCCTCACGTTCCACGTTCCTGCAGAGAGAAAATGATTAGTAGGATTTTTAAAGAAATTAGGTTTATTGAGATTGGTAGGGCCAACAATATCAAACAGCCCCCTGATCGCAGGCATTGGGCAAAGACCTGTTCCTCCTCCGCTAAAGGCTGAAGTCACCGATGCTGGTAGGAACTTCAGGCACCACCTTTTCAAGTGGACTTTTTCAAGAACCATATGGCCTGCCTGAGACACATTACTCCAGTTTAGGCTTGACGATGCCCAACTAGCAAAGTAAGGTTCAGGTACCTGCGATGGCCTCTGATTAGGATTATCCACCAGCTGATATAAGGTTTCCCATGGCTCTGTTCACTTAGAGCTGGCAACCCAGAAGCAAACAGAAAACACAGCGGCAGACTCTCCCTCAACAGAGGCCCACCAGTGCAGCAAGTCCAGGATCCATAATCAAGCTCAAATCCATAAACAAGTCCAGTCTAGTAGGTATAAATGGTCAGCACCAGGACCCTGTGAAGTTGACCATTCCTCAGCAGGGTTGAAAAAAAAGAAAAAAGTGGCCATAGATGACCAGATCAGTAGGCCATACTGAACTGGCAGCCCTCCCCTTCCGTTCCCTTCCAAAAGAGAATATCTCTTTTGAAAGGTACTAACGGCCTGACGGCCTGCACCACTAGAAGGCGGGGTCGGACATTAGGTGCTAGACCTGGCCGGTTCTGTGCATCATCACTGGGGATTGGTACACAGCTCTCCTTCCGGTTTACGCCTAGCTACCATTTACGGACCACAGCGCTTTTAATTAACTGTAAATAATTTCATATATTACTTTAGTTAAACAATTTAGTGGTAGTTTCACTGGCTAGTAGCATAAATATACTGATATGAAAAGTTTCCAAAAAAAAATACCGAATTTCATCATTGCAAACATCTCAAAACAATTATCGTTGTCACGGCGGGAATCGAACCCGCAACTCTCTAGATACCTGCCAGAGTGCTCTACGGTTAAACCGTTAAACCATAACCAACAACGAAATTTTTCCAGAAAAAGATTTATAAATCTTTCACTGAGATGTGGTGGAACTTGCGCCATCTATACGTCAGGAGAGGCAACTTTTTCCAATTGTTGCTAATGACTGCACGACCACACCTGGAGTCGGATCTATTTCTATTCTCGCCGAGCGGTATGCAAGCGACCGCAAGCAAGAGCCAAGTCAAATAGCCGCTGACGAATAACATAGAGAAGCTGGGCGAAAGTGAGCCTTACTTTGCATTTGATATTAGGTGCGTTGGCGAGATGGACGGTTAGGGGACACAGATGGGCTTGGAAAGGCCGCCGTCCGTCGGATGGGACGTTAAGCCGTGGCCCGTGTGCGGAAGAACCATACCCTGTGCACGTTAAAGAATACGCTGGATGGCCTTGACGGGAGGCTACCATCTGTCTCCCAACAGCTGTTCCAGTGGGTCCCCTCCACCAACTTTCTCTGAGCCTTCGGGGTCCATGTGACATGGCCATTTAGCCCATGGTGTGCAAAAAAGTGCCGCTCAGAGGTAAAACAATCCAATCCAATCCTGGAAAATTAACGAATTTGTAGTGATATGTATTTTTATTATTTAAACGAAAAATTCTGACTTTTTATGAAAATCAGTGGCTAATTGCCCAGGTTACAATGACTCCCAAAGCTCAGAGAAGGTGGTGGGATTGAACCCATTAAAGGAGCTACCATACGTTTCCCGTTTAGCAGCACTAAACGGGAGACATATGGCAGCTGCCGTCAAAGCCATTCAGTGTTTTTTAAACGTGTACAGATTACGGCTCTCCCGCACACGAAGTCACGGCTGCCGCACCGAAGCCAAGTCCATCGGGATTCCCTACTGACCTTGACAGGTGATTTTGCGGAGATAAATCTCAACGCTGACGCAGCTGGGGCTTTTCTCTCAAAATGTAAATGGATAAGCCTGCAGAAGGACCACCCAAGACTGGTGAAGTATAAACAACAAACAAACAGCAGCTGGGGCTCGAACTGATAACTGGAAATTACAAGCCTGGATCGCTACCGACTGATCCACTCCCGCCCAAAATCAATTGTGAAGTATTCTGTATGTGCAGTTATGGCATAAACTGCAAAAATTTTAACTGTGGCATTCATAGCGTATAAAAACAAGAACAATTCACGCAAAAAAAAAGAAAGTGTCGAAGACCTTCTTGAGTTCATTAATGAGTTACAGTAAAGAGGAAGAGGAGGTTTCTGCGATGGCTATCCTCAAACTCAAATGGAATAATAAGGTTTCATCCATGGATGACAGATAAAACGTTGTAACATGAAACTGGAAAGTACGGAAACCTCTACTTTAAGAAAGAAAATGAAGCAGCATTGTGTGCCAAAATCAAAATGAACTGCGAAAAGTAGCCAAACCAACAAAGCCTTTTTTCATTCTTTCGTCAATTGCGGTAGATCGTCAATTTAACGGTAGAATTCAAACTAATGGATAATTCAGGAAATGGAAAAAATATTTCTTTCAGTTACACAATATTCCAAAAATCGTTTAGCCCTATTAGTATCTATCAAACAGAGAAAGCATTTCCCTTTTTCTCAACGAGTATGTGTTGGGATTCCCTCTCTCCACCATGCGGAAAGATGGATGGAAATTTCTCTTCTTACTATAAACCATTTAACCCTTTTAAAGAATGAAATTCTGACTAATCGATGATTAAAGAAAACGGAAGAGCAAATTTCATTGCTGTTTAAAATAATAATAATAATAAATACCCCCTCAAGCAGCTGCTTGCCACAGAGGACTGAGAGGAGCATGTCAGTTTAACTCAATCATAAATTGCTTTCTCTTCAAAACATAATGTTCAATGTTCAAGAACAGACAGACAAAATATATTTAAGCAATAATTAGTTTTTTTTCTTCTCACCACGAGCTTAAAATGAATTAAAATGCGAAACATTACAATTAAATATCATTCTGTAATTGATTATGCAATAATGATTGAAAGCTGGACGTATCATGATAGTGAGCGATATGAATAATTTATAGCTATTCCAATCGTTTGAGAAGGAAAAAAAATTGGCGCATTTTTTGGTCGAATATTAGTTCCGAAAATTTACATTAATGAACCAGCAGTTGATTTCTCGATTTTCAAGAAGGATAGGTGGAATTTTGGCATTAATCTGACTTAATGAGAATAAGGAAAGCATTTTAACACGGCAATGTTGAGATTTGTAATAATATGGTCTTAATATGAATCATGAATTAGAAAGACATTTGAAGTTTCACCCATACTGTTTTCCTAGAAACGACAAAACAGTGTTGACCTTTTGTTTACTATATAATTCATAAATTTTTATTTATAATAAATTAAACAAATTTCTCACCGGTAGAAAAATGATGAGCTTTTCTGGGGGAAAAATTGAATTCTATTAATGGAAAGATAACAAAATGTGAAAGTAAATTTTGCATTTTTTTCTGTTTAAGAAAAGACTGTTGTAACTTAATAAAAGTATGAAATAAATTTTAATTGAAATACATTTGCTAAATTGAAGTTCAGGATTTTTCCATTGATATGAAATTCAAGTTCATGTTAATTTCAAGTATAATATAACCATAGAATTAATGATCAACAGAAACACACCATCATTATGCAAGTATGCAAATTTACTCCATCATTATGTAAGTATGCAAAATTCATACAGCCACTGTGCGCCAATTAACTTTAATCAGACTTTAGACATGACGTGGATAATTCGTCTTGCTCCTTCTCAAATGTTAAAATACATCTGCATTCATCATTTCATGTTGTCAGTGATGATGTGCAAATACGAAAAATTTTACAAATCTTTCCCACATGGTTAATACGCGATAGCTATAAGTAAAGTTCAGAAATTTTGAAAGTATATAGACTAATGTCTGTTGGACGCATACAGCTGAAATTTGAAATGAATAACAGGCAGAAAATAGGAAATGGAATGGCATTAAGAAAAAAAATATACTCTCAAAATCTTCACCAATTTTAACCTAACTCTATTTTGAAAAGCCACACAAATATCAGGTAAACAAAAAAACGTTCATGCGATTTTGTCTGTTTATATTTCTGTTTAGTAATACCACTTCCCAGTGAAGGTATCATACAAAAAGTAACAGTCCCTCACGTGGTTTGAAGGTTCCCGCCATATCATAGGATTGACCGCCTTTACTATTTACCCATCTGCGAACACGCAGTGTTCCAACCAGCACCTGTTATGACAGAAAGCCAGAGAACCAAATTATGACGTCAACTTAAGTAGGTAGTCCTAACATATAACACTTCTTACAGTTTTGATTCTAATATTATTACTCTTGGACTCTGTGATAATCTTTATACTAATGTTTATCTGTAAATATACTTGATTTAGCTGAAAAATTACTTGTATTAATAGTATTAATAGATTTGATAATAAATGCGAATAATTTTTTTAAAATAAAATATATTTATAGATAAACGTTAGTATACATTTTAGCAAAAGAATTCACCCGTAGTAATATTAGTACCAAAATTATAAGAATTGTTTCTATGGTATGCCTTTTTAAGTTGTCCTGTGCAACTTCCCACAAATTTCGAAATTCCAAAACTCGTTCAAATTGGGTCTTCACTCATCCAGATTCTAATGGTGACGTCATAAATTTGGTGTGTTATTGGAGGTGTTGGTTGTAAAGCTATTACACACTATATGCGGAGTCCAGCTGTTCTGTGATCTCCAATCTTACACCCAAAGCAAAGGTGGTGTGCCTCTTTGATGACAGGCGTTATTTCACACTTCTGTGAATCGAAAATAACTTCGCCATAAATGTAATAACAATGGTCTATATTGTTCACACAAGAACGGGATACATCGCTCACATACAGCACCAGCATACAATCATGAAGGGACAATAATTAAGGAAAGGTAAAGGCTTCTTCACACTTGCCGTTCGCCGCGTCGCAAACGCACTGTGACTTCCCGCAATTAAACACGCGGTCTGCAATAAAGAACTAAGCTCATTGGTTCTCGCTGCAAACAGCCTGAAAAGCGTGCTTTGTTGTCTCTGCGAGATGTACCGGGTTTTCTGACATTACTTTCACTCCATTTTAGACATCATGTCTAGGAAAAGAGGGGTGGGTGGGCTCAGTCGGTAGCGCGCCAGGCTCGAGTCCCAGCTGGGTCAGCGTTGAGATTTATCTCCGCAAAATTTCCCGCCCTGCCACCGGACAGTAGGGGACACCGATGGGCTTGGAAAGACTGCCGTCCGTCGGATGGGACGTTAAGCCGTGGCTCCGTTAGCGGGAGAACTATACCCTGTGCACGTTAAAGAACAAGCTGGATGGCTTGACGGGAGGCTATCATCTGTCTCCCAACAGCTGTTCCAGTGGGCCCCCTCCCCCAACTTTCTCTTGAGCCTTCGGGGTCCATGTGAACTGACCATTTAGCCCATGATGTGTAAAAACGTGGAAAACGCCATGTCAAATGTTATACTGCATTGAAATCAAGTCTCTTCATCCCCCCCCCCATTTTTATATTTTTCAGCATCGATTGTGTTTCTTACCCCCTCCACCCCCATCGAAGGTTTTCTAGATCCAGGTCTGCATGCACTTATTTTTTGGTTTTTCGATATATTCTTCTGGGGTTTGAAATGATTGATGAATTATTGACAGTTTTCAAAACTAAAAGTTAAAATAGTGCTCTCTAACAATGGAAAATTTTGAAAATACAAAACACATAGAAATTCACTTGAAACATTGCTCAGTTGTGAAGCTATTGATTCCCACATATTTCGTTTCATTCCTCGATACCTATAATTTCGATGCTTCTTGTCATAAAGACAGGGGCAATCACCCACTAAATTTAAAAGTTTGTAGTCGTCCATCTCTCCAACGCACCTAATAACAAATGCGAAGCAAGGCTCACTGTCGCACAGCTGCTCTAACTACGTTATTCATCAGCGGCTATTTGACTTGGCTCTTGCTTGCGGTCGCTTGCATACCGCTCGGCGAGAATAGAAATAGAACCGACTCCAGGTGTGGTCGTGCAGTCATTAGCAACAATTGGAAAAAATTGCCTCTCCTGACGTATAGATGGCGCAAGGTCCACCACATCTCAGTGAAAGATTTATAAATCTTTTTCTGGAAGAATTTCGTTGTTGGTTACGGTTTAACGGTTTAACCGCAAAGCGCTCTGGCATGTATCTAGAAAGTTGCGGGTTCGATTCCCGCCGTGACAACAATAATTGTTTTGAGATACTTATAATAATGAAATTCGGTATTTTTTGGGGGGGAAACTTTTCATATCAGTATATTTATAGTTCCTGCCAGTGAACCTACCACTAAATTGTTTAACTAAAATAATATATGAGATTATTTGCAGTTATTTAAAAATATTCAGTCCTTTTATGACCTCCGATATATCTAGTATGTTTCGCCTTTAAGGAGGAACTAAATTATTTATGCATGCAAATCAAATTACATTTGTATAATATATATGAAGTCGGTGTTTGCAAATTTCAGCTTCGTGCATGAAAACGTTATGTTGCAAAAAAAATCGCAACTTTAACATTTTATTGCGGAATGTTGAACACTCTATCGCAATTCAGCAACGAAAGTTCAGAAATATAGGACAATCCTGATTGCAGGATGTATTCGTCGAATACCCTTTTACGAAACGAAGTCGGAGATACACAATGGCATTCGTCAAATACCCTTTTACACGTCTGATTTATTTTATCTGAAATTCTAACCAAAGGATGATCGATCAAAACGAATCATTGACGAAAATCTTTCTCCGTTTTTAAATATGATTTTAATCTTCTCTTAAACAGAAATAATATATATGCTTACACGAAAAACACGGAAGACAACAAAGTCTATTATCCAATCAATATATCTTCAGTTCTGTATCAGTAAATGTTTAAAAAGGAGCATTGCATATCAAATGAATTAGCAGGTTTCATTAACATGATAATTAAACTTTGCTAAATACTAATTAGATTTTAATACATTTCAGCAATAGAAGCTTTTAAGTATTTCCATTTTTTATTTACGAGTAATGCAAAACAGAGCGCATATAATTTCATTTTAAATTCTTTCGAAATATTTAATGGCGGTAGAAAAGTCTATACGCAAATTTTTGGATGGAAATAGAATTCATTAATCTATTATTCTACATATTAAAAATAGATTTCAGGTTGGGATGTTTTACATCTGAGCGACACTTTTTTCCACACCATGGGCTAAATGGTATCGGCCGGGTCACCCATCTCTCTCCCAACAGCTATTCCAGTGGGTTCCCTCCCCAAACTTTCTCTGAGTCTTCGGGGTCCTTTTGACCTGGCCATTTAGCCCATGGTGTGGAAAAAAGTGTCGCTCAGAGGTAAAACAACCCAACCTAAAATCTATTTTTAATATGTAGTATAATAGATTAATGAATTCTATTTCCATCCAAAAATTTGCGTATAAAGACTTCTCTACCGCCATTAAATAATTCGAAAGAATTCAAAATGAAATTATATGCGCTATGTTTTACATTATTCGTACACAAAAAATGGAAATACAGAAAAGCTTCTATTGCTGAGATGTATTAAAATTTAATTAGTATTTAGCAAAGTTTAATTATCATGTTAATGAAACCTGCTAATAAGTTTCACATGCAATGCTCCTTTTTTAACATTTACTGTTACAGAACTGAAGATATATTGATTGGATAATAGACTTTGTTGTCTTCCGTGTTTTTGGTGTAAGCATATATATTACTTCTGTTTAAGAGAAGATTAAATTCATATTTATAAACGGAGAAAGATTTTCATCAATGATTCGTTTTGATCGATCCTCCTTTGGTTAGAATTTCAGATAAAATAAATCAGACGTGTAAAAGGGTATTTGACGAATGCCTTTGTTTATCTCCGACTTCGTTTCGTAAAAGGGTATTCGACGAATACATCCTGGAATCAGGATTTTCCTATATTTCTGAACTTTCGTTGCTGAATTGCGAGAAGACTGTTCAACATTCCGCAATAAAATGTTAAATTCGCGATTATTTTGCAGCATAACGTTTTCATGCACGAAGCTGAAATTTGCAAACACCGACTTCATATATATTATAGAAATGTAATTTGATTTGCATGCATAAATAATTTAGTTCCTCCTTAAAGGCGAAGCATACTAGATATATCAGAGTTCTAAAAGGTATTGAAGACAAAATTAATTAACTGCAAACAATGTGATATATTATTTTAGTTAAACAATTTAGTGGTAGTTTCACTGGCGGGAAGTGTAAATATAATGATATGAAATGTTTCCCCCCCCAAAAATACCGAATTTCATCATTATAAACATCTCAAAACAATTATTGTTGTCACGGCGGGAATCGAACCCGCAACTCTCTAGATACATGCCAGAGCGCTCTACGGTTAAACCGTTAAACCGTAACCAACAACGAAATTCTTCCAGAAAAAGATTTATAAATCTTTCACTGAGATGTGGTGGACCTTGCGCCATCTATACGTCAGGAGAGGCAATTTTTTCCAATTGTTGCTAATGACTGCACGACCACACCCGGAGTCGGTTCTATTTCTATTCTCGTCGAGCGCTATGCAAGCGACTGCAAGCAAGAACCAAGTCAAATAGCCGCTGACGAATGACGTAGTTAGAACAGCTGGGCGAAAGTAAGCCTTACTTTGTATTTGATATTAGGTGCGTTGGCGAAATGGACGACTACAAACTTTTAAATTTAGTGCGTGATTCCCCTTGTCTTTATGACAAGACGCATCGAAATTATAGGGATCGAGGAATGAAACGAAATATTTGGGAATGAATAGCTTCACAACTGAGTAATATTTCAAGTGAATTTCTATGTGATTTGCATTTTCAAAATTTTTTATTGTTAGAGAGAACTATTTTAACTTTTAGATTTGAAAAGTGTCAATAATTCATCAATCATTTCAAACCCCAGAAGAATATATCGAAAAACCAAAAAATAAGTGAATGCATGCCCGAATCTAAGAAACCTTCGAGGGGGTGGAGGGTTGTTGGTTTGTTTTACCTATGAGCGGCACTTTTTTGCACACCATGGGCCAAATGGCCAGGTCACATGGACCCCGAAGTCTCAGAGAAGGTTGGGGAGGGGACCCACTGGAACAAATGTTGGGAGACAGATGGTAGCCTCCCATCAAGGCCATCCAGCGTATTCTTTAACGTTGGTTTGTTTTACCTCTGAGCGGCACTTTTTTACACACTTTGGACTAAATGGCCAGGTCACATGGACCCCGAAGGCTCAGAGAAGGTTGGAGAGGGGACCCACTGGAACAACTGTTTTGAGACAGATGGTAGCCTCACGTCAAGGCCATCCAGCGTGTTCTTTAACGTTGGTTTGTTTTACCTCTGAGCAGCACTTTTTTGCACACCATGGGCTAAGTGGCTGGGTCACATGGACCCCGTAGACTCAGAGAAGGTTCGGGGAGGGGACCCACTGGAACAGCTGTTGGGAGACAGATGGTAGCCTCCCGTCAAGGCCATCCAGCTTGTTCTTTAACGTGCACAGGGTATGGCTCTCCCGTAAACGGGGCCACGGTTTAACGTCCCATCTGAGGGACGGCGGTCTTTCCAAGCCCATCGGTGTCCCCTACTGACCGTGGGCAGGCGGGGAATTTTGCGGAGATGAATCACAACGCTGACCCAGCTGGGACTCGAACCTGGGAACTACAGATTACGAGCATGGCGCGCTACCGACTGAGCCACCCCCGCCTTGTTTGAATTGGGGTTAGTGGCCATATGTAGCAGATGAAGTTCAGGATAATATATTTGGATAACGAAATTGCATGGTCTGGTTGAATCTCCGCAGCCAAGGGCTGTTGGAGCAGGTTGATGATGCTCCTTTATTAGAAATTAAGGTAAATCAGACGAGTGGAAGGTAATACGATTAATGCGTTTTGGTATCTCGGACTTCGTTCCAAGAATATACGATGGGGCAATATTTTTGAAATTTTCCCCCGTTCAATTGAGATCAAGCGACATGACTTTCAACAATGAAATATTGAGGTGCGCGCCATATTCACACTTGAAATCGTAATATATTTATACTGGAATATTGAGATGTGGAAACACGGAGAACTTACATTTTCTTCACCTTATGCTGATGGGCTTGTAAAGGCTACCGTGCTTCGGATAGGACGTTAAGCCGTGGTCCCGTGTGCGGGAGAATCATATCCTGTGCACGCTGGATGGCCTTCAAGGGAGACTATCATCTGTCTCGTAACAGCTGTCCAGTGGATCACCGTCTCCAAGCATTCGGAGTGCTTGAGAAAATGGTGGGCAAAAAATTGCTACTTAGTGGTAAACTCAACCTTAACCTTTATGTTTGAAATTATTGTTACCTCTAGAAAAGTAATCATGACTAAACTGCTGAAATCACTTACAGCAATCACCGACTTAAATTAATATAAATTTAAATTAAATTTAATTTAAACTATTGACTGGTAGTTTAGGCGGCAGAAAGAATTTGTAAAAAAAATTGAAGATAACATTTTAATACTTTCGTAAATTATTAAAAGTGCGATATTAAACAAATTATTTTTGAAATAGGTTTGAAAAATAACATTCAGAAATGTTCCAAAGAACTTAATTCAGTGTCATGATTAATTTCTACTATAATACCACAGAATTATTATGAGGACTCCAAACTTACAATTGGTGCTCTCTCAAACGTTACCCAGGTGTGTAAAATACCTGTACCAGTAGGTGAATTTCGGCAATTCGTATTCGGTCAAGAAAAGAATGCATAAATATCAAAAAAGATCTCCAGAAATATCCCAATAGTCAATATATCTCATTGACAGCTGAACAAAATTATGAAATATTTTCTCTGAAGCAATTGACGAAGTTCAGTTAAGAAAAATGGATGCAATTTGCTTTTCATGGGTTGGGTTGTTTTACCTTTGAGCGGCACTTTTTTCCACACCATGGGCTAAATGGCCAGATCACATGGACCCCGAAGGCTCAGAGAAGGTTTGGGGAGGGGACCCACTGGAACAGCTGTTGGGAGACAGATGGTAGCCTCCCGTCAAGGCCATCCAGCGTGTTCTTTAACGTGCACGGAGCCACGGCTTAACGTCCCATCCGACGGACGGCGGCCTTTCCAAGCCCATCGGTGTCCCCTACTTAACCGTGTGTAGGGCGGGGAATTTTGCGGAGATAAATCTCAACGCTGACCCAGCTGGGTTGGGTTGTTTTACCTCTGAGCGGCACTTTTTTGCACACCATGGGCTAAATGGCCAGGTCACATGGACCCCGAAGGCTCAGAGAAGGTTGGGGGAGGGGACCCACTGGAACAGCTGTTGGGAGACAGATGGTAGCCTCCCGTCAAGGCCATCCAGCGTGTTCTTTAACGTGCACAGCGTATGGCTCTCCCGCACACGGGGCCACGGCTTAACGTCCCATCCGACGGACGGCGGCCTTTCCAAGCCCATCGGTGTCCCCTACTGACCGTGGGCAGGGCGGGGAATTTTGCGGAGATAAATCTCAACGCTGACCCAGCTGGGACTCGAACCTGGGAACTACAGATTACGAGCCTGGCGCGCTACCGACTGAGCCACCCCAACACCACCTAGAGGAGAAGGCCGTACCACTGATTTGTGACGTCAGCATTACTAGACCGGACTGCCGGCAGAATAGATTGAGAGATAACTTATCCTTGTTAATAGAACTTCCCATTTAGATTTTGAATATTCACTAATAAATCATTAAAATAATTTGTTTTCATATAATTAAAAAAAAAATCCCACATTTTTCTAATTTTTTTTTAGAGATAACTTTTTTTTTTGCTTTGACTAGTATTGTAAACCATTAATTACCGTTTCCGATTATACAGATAGCTTTAAATTATTATTTAGATAATAACACTCTTTAAATGTTCGGAAATTTCAAAACTTTTAACGAATTTTGCAAATGATCGATTAATGTATTGAACAAGTACTAAATTTTCACTCTTAAAGGATTCTAGAAGAGCGAAATATATTTAGAAAAAAACTACTTGTTACAAAATACCACAGATATCTATTTTTTTTCACAAATATGTATGTATATATATATATGAGGTCTAAAACATTATTTAATGAAAACAGTATGTTTCAATATTGCATATTTTAAGAAAAACAACCAACAAATTCCACATTAAAAATACTTTTATTTACAATATGAGAAAACAAATATATATATAGGATACACATTACAATGAAACAAATATTTCATTGTTTACTTTATTTTTAAGAAAATTGTGCAATTAAAACAGGAAAATTCACCAATCATATGGGAGAATTTTTAAGCAATATGAAGAAACTTAATATTGTGCAATACTATTTAAATGGAAAAGGAAAATTTTATGATATTCCCTTCATCCCAGTTGAACTCTATTTTTTAAATAGTTTAATAATGAAAGCTGTTTTTAAAATGCATCACAATAATAAAAACTGTTTCTAGGACAACTATGACTTTTAAATAAAAAGAAAAGAAAAATTGCTTTCCCAAACTTTTTCACCCTAATGCATATTAAAACTAATTTCGTCACATAACATAGAAATTTTTATCCTTTTTGCTATCATAATAAACTTTAATAATAGGAAAAAAAAATTCTGAAGAAATATGAAAGCAACATCTAAATACATGTGGTCAAAAGGTTTGAACAGATTCAAAATACAACAGAAATATAAAATACAATGAGTATTATACAATGTAAAGATCACATTGAAATATCCATATAAACTCAGTAATTATGAAACCTAATTCCATGTTATGTCAATGGAAAGCTAATTTCAAACCTTTGTAACTTTTAAAATGAGCTTTTATGAAAAAAAAAAATGAAATGAAGATCAATTAAAGATCTCATCAAATTTATCTAAATCTATGTTCATTAAAAGTCAAAGAATTATGAAAACTGGGATATTTAATATGAACAATGGCTGTTTTAAAATATTGATCTGGGAAGTAGTTGAAATAAGTTAATCTCAAAACAGTATCCCATATTAAATTTTATTAGCATAGTTTTAGCAGAAAATGTAACAATTATTTAAATTTTCACCAACTCTGCAGAATGCGCATTACTGTTTAAGATGTTGATATATAATAAAATACCCCTTCAAACAGCTGCTTACAACAGAGGTCTGACATGAGCCTTAAGTTTATATACCATAGTAGGTCTGTGAGGATGGCGGAAACCCGGCAGAGAAACAACACGAACAACCATGCCTTACCTAGGGCTCGAACCCAGGTTAGTAACCAAGCGAAGCCTCTTTAAATACTAAATGAATATTATTGGAATATAGAAAATTAAGATAGATTTTTAACTTATATATATTCAGTCATATTTTCCCATGAAATGTTTATTTTAGAAATTACAGAGCTTTGAAATTATCTTTCCATTGACATAACATGGGATTGGTTGGTCATAATTAACAGAGTATATATGGGGTAGTTTCATGGCAGCAAACACAGACTTTTATAACACAGAATTGAAAATATTTATGATAATATATTTGTACATACATGTAATAAGAAAAGATTTAACTTGTAAAATTTGCAGCTATATATATAATTAGTAGAATTGTAGCATCATCAGCAACTCAGATTTAATGACATTGCAAAACTTGAATTAAGTAAAAATAAAGTACTACAAGCAATATATATCAACTATTGAACATTTTACTAACATTGAATAGATAGAATTAGCATCTAAAATTTTCTTACATTTTTATAGAGGTCAAGCTGTTTCAAATGATTCAGTATTCTCCAAATGTGCAAATCAAATTGAAGAATTAAAAAAATATCTAGATGTCATTTACATAAAGGTTGATGAAGTGGCAAAAATAAACTACACCAGTAGGTTCTTAATAGGCTTCCTTCCCAAAGGCAAGTCGACAAAATAACTTTAAATTTGTATGGGGTCAAAAATATACAGAACAGAAAAAAATGTTTTGCTATTTTGTAAAGAGCATATACTTAACATGCCTGGAAACATATTAAATAAAAGCATTATTCTAATCTTGACCTTCTGCAGAGTTTTTTAAATTTAAGTCATTAACTATTATGCATATCTTAACTGCCATATCTGGTGAAGATGCTTTCAAATGCTAAGAGCAACAGGGTATATTTCCTTTATAAACAGATATCCTTACACTAAAATTTTAATATTACTTGAACTCACTATCAGTGTGAAACCAATTATTAACAAAGAACTTGGAAGAAGAAAATATGTATCAGAACCAGTACAAGGTTTCTAATAACATAGTCAATCATCTCCCTCCAAGCAGAAACTGACATCCCCCAATGATACAGAAAACCTTATTGATCTGTTGACCAGGCTAGTTCATAGGCATATCAAACACCCATTGGCAATCACTATTAGAAATTTAAAAAAAATCCTACATTTGCAATTCAGAAGAAGCCACAAGATATATATATTAAAGAAAATCAAGGAATAAATTAACTTCCTAAATCTCCCATGGCTTTTACAAAAACCAAAGATTGACACTTAAGTTTTCTGCTTATAATGTTCTCAATTTAAAGTAATGAAGGAAAAATAATATTCAGAAAATTCTATTTGCAGTTTAATGAGTTTCAGTTGATCATTTCATCCAGAAACTGGTGGTATATGTTCCAACAGAAAATTATAAATTTCATACCCCACTAAATGCATGTATAACAGAAGCAATGAAATGGATTGGAAAGAAAACCATATACTGTCACATACTGCATCCATACTGAATAGCTGTCCAAACAAAAACATCCACCATAAGTATTTGATACATTGATAAAAAATTTAAAGACAACCAAAAATATAATTCATCTTCAGGAGTCCAGCCATAAGAGTATAGTGGGAAGTGAAAATGTTGTGGAATTGGCAAAAGATCACTCAAAAGTAACACTAAACACAATATTAAGAAAAAAAACTACTGACAAGTGCAGGTAGAGATTCCCTTTGATCATAGATTTAGCCACAAAAGACATGAAATCAGTAAAATAAAAATGAAATAAATCTAGTAGACCCTGTACAGTAGCAAAATATAGTTAAAGGAACTGAAAATAGCTATTGCAGCTTGCATGCAATAAAATTTCCACTAAAACATTGTAAAACATTTAACAATAAAGTTAACCAGTTTTTGTGTCTAAAAAACAATGGTTGAAACAATAGCACACCATTCCAAAGGGTTTTCCACCATTGTATTTATTGGGCTATAATTATTTGAAGGTGGGTCTATGATGTTGTGGAGACTTTTCCATTACAGTGTATCATTACTTTCCAAAAAGCTTCATGCTAACTGATGAAAATGACAACCAGCTATTTTTACCTCCCTCCAAATTTGATATTTCTTAACCTACTTTTTAACATTTGGTACTTTCAGGTACTTGCAGACTAACCAAGTACATGAGCAGATGGACAATCCAAAGACTCGTGTAATAAGAAAAATCAAACAGCATGCTTTATAGAAGATCCATGTTCAATTACTGGCTCAAAGCCTGTGGAAATTGTTTTCCAGATATTAAAGATGAATGAAGATTAATAATTTCTTTATTTAATTATCTTTATTTAACAGTTTAAAATAAATTATCTGCATTGGGTGAAATTAAGACATTGGATTCTGGACTCAATAAAATATTTACTTAAAAATATCAACCACTGATATCAAATTTGTAACATGATTGAGATTACCAAACATAAATTTTTGAATTATATTAAATCTCATAAGAGTAATTTTTAAGGTGTGAAATTAGACAATCAGCATTTTGACTTTAACACAATATCAAATTGTATAAAAATCTTGATATAATTTTCTCAAAGTGAAAGTAACATACACAAATTAATCCACAGTACCTCATTGGTTTACTAACATTTAATCACTATCAAACTCCTTAAGTATTATGATGATAATGAGTATAGTGGAAAAATTACCTTGAGCCAGGTGAGATCCAAACACATAACCACCAGACGTAGGGTTACTCGATGCCAGTGTTATAAAAGGAGGATATGCTTTCTTTGTGAAATAAAATAAGTTTTTTCATACTAAGTTTTTTTGCCAAGTACTAACAGTTGAGTCAAAAAAAAAACTCATTAAATATACTATAAAATATATGGTGCAGTGATTTTTATTCCTATTTCATAAAAATCAAAGGTTATTTCTCCTAAAGTGTCATAATGATTAGTAACTATGCACTGTCATAAAAGGTAAACTTTCTGTTACTTCAAACTCTGACTGAGGTAGTGGTCAGCAATGATTTCAGTTTTGGGCGTAATATTTTTTTAAAGTGTATTTGTGGATGCTTTAAAAGTAGTTGAACACTACCTCTCCATCAGTATATGGATACTTTAGAGGTCAGAAAACTTTCTCCCAGTTTTCATGTCAAACATGCTGGTTTCTCTTTCAACATCAGATGGTGCAAAGTGGAGTTCACACACCTATGTATGCAAAAGAAATATTGAGAATATATACAAAAAAACCTCTGATGAATGATAAACATTAAAACAAAAATCCAAACACCAGGAATACTGTTCACCATACACTAAAAAATTTTATTCAAAACTGAAGACTTTTTACCTTCGAAAGTAAAAGCTATGATTGTATTCAAAACAATTCTATAATCAGTGTATTTTCTAAGATTTCAATAAAAAACCATGGTTAAAAGAATGAATTCTCCCAAGGAATGAACCTATTCTACCAGTAAGCTGGTTTTTCTCAATATTTCTAGCACTTCTTTTATCATATATAGTTCACCTTGAAAGCTAATGCTAACCATCTAATAGCATTCCACTGCTAGTACTAACCATAAAGTGCTTTTGGTAATGCCACTATAAGGTGATAATGTAAAATAAAATGCGAAAAATCATACTGAGCTGAAAATCATTTAAAACAACACTCTTATGAATGAAAGTTTAAAGGTTTGAAATATTCCAGTCCAGGAATTGAGCCTGAAAACAACTCCAGTAATAAGTTTATTATTTCAGACAATTTCCTCTTACTGTGATTTTCAGTTTATTAGGCATAAATTTGTTTATATAGACAGCACCTGGTATTATACTAATGCTGAAAGGTATTAGGAATTGATTGGTCAGGAAGTTTACTGTTGTCGACAGTTTCTACAATAAACTTTTACCATTACATATCAGTAAAATCAAAAAACCTCAAATTTTTGTGATAATTTTTGGATTTCTTCAGTTGTAAAATCCAAACCAGTGGTCAGTACAGAGGATAAACTTTGAAGTTAACTAGAAAACAATATTGTATGCATTTGTGGTGTTTAACATATTTATATTCACATAATAGATGAAATGACAGATATCCCCTCAAATATTCTCTAATATGATTATAGAATACATTTGTAACAAAATTAAAACAAAATCTGCAGTCACATGCAATAAAGATATGACAGTAGACTGTTATACCTTTATTTTAATATACCTGACTTATCTCATTTTACAATGAGAGTGATTGGAAATATATGCACTTTTAATTACTCCTTTGAAAGTAAAAAATTCTTTAACTTTACTATTAAATCCTTTTTCAAAATATCCTTTCATTTATTAATCCATATGTACGCTAGATATAGCCCACCCATTCTTTAATATCCCTATAACTTGACCTGATTTCAGAGATATAATTATGCAGAATAATTTAATGCTGAAAGTTATTAAGAATTGATTGGTCAGGAAGTTTACTGTTGTCGACAGTTTCTACAATGAACTTTTACCATTACCTGTCCTGCTTTTATTAAAAAAAATAGCTGATATGTGAAGTAGGCAAAACTTCAGCAGGAAAATAATACATATTCACAAAGCCATCTCTAGGTTTTGAACATGGGTCCAATTTGTATCCAAGTATATTAGTAATAGCACCAAAATAATTTCTAATACTTATGCAGAGACTTTATATTTAAAAGTAGGTTTTCCCATGATCTTGCCTTTGGCTTATATATGTATTTCAAGTTTAACAGTATTATCGTATTAACTTATACGAGATATATTTGAACTCTATGGATATATAAATATAGTGATATAACATTAGACCCTGAAACTATCCCAACAAAAGTACCAATTTCTTAACTTACTACTGTAATCTATTAAATAAAAAGTTTGGTCACTGTGAAATATTCTTTTCTATTTAAGCATTTTAGCATATGTACATTCGACATTTTTTATTCCAGCATATTAGGTTTCTTACTTAATAAAAATAACGTCAAATTAATCCATAACAGATCAATGATATTATATATGTATATTATATAAACGTAACATACAATAGTTAAAACGAAAATTTTTACTTTAGAAGTTCATAAGTATGACAACAGATATTAATACAGAATAAAGTTCTTACCTTGGATGCTTTCGTTGGACAGAAGTTTTGCCTTGGTATTGAACGAATCCATTTCTGTCGCAAACCTATATCTTCTGGAAATTTAAAAACTGAGAATATTTGTTCCCCATCGTAATTGTTCCTGCACTGAGGAACGCAGCAGCGCGATGGCATTTCGCTAAAAAAAATCAATGAACGTAATAACAAACCACACTAAATCATACGTTTTGCCGAACTAGCCAAACACTAACAAAGGCAAGATGGAGGCGACGCTACTAGCTACGGGTCGACTAAAATTGACGTCATCAGAATCGCTTCACCGACTGGTAGGGCCTTCTCCTCTAGGTGGTGTTGTCCACCCCCGCCTCGCTTTCCATGCATAAAAAATTTAGTTCCTCCTAAAAGGTGAAACATACTACAACTTAGGAAAATAATCCCTGAAAGCTTTCATTAATTTATTATAAGTAATTTCACATATTATTTTAGTTAACAATTTACCAGTAGTACCACTAGCAGGAAGCATAAATTTGCTGATATGAAACTTTCCAAAAAAAAAAAATACCGATTTTCATCATTTACAAACATCTCAAAACAATTATCGTTGCGACGGCGGGAATCGAACTCACAACTCTCTAGATACATGCCAGAGTGCTCTACGGTTAAACCATTAAACCATAACCAACAACTAAATTCTTCAAGAATAAGACATATAAACCTTTCTTCTTAGATGTGGTGACCTTGAGCCATCTATACGTCAGGAGAGGCAACTTTTTCCAATTGTTGCTAATGACTGCACGACCACACTGGAGTCGGTTCTATTTCTTTATTCGCCGTGCGGTATGCAAGCGACCGCAAGCAAGAGCCAAGTCAAATAGCCGCTGACGAATGACGTAGTTAGAGCAGCTGGGCGAAAGTGCGCCTTTCTTTGCATTTGTTATTAGGTGCGTTGGCGAGATGGACGACTACAAACTTTTAAATTCAGTTGGGTTGGTTTGTTTTACCTCTGAGCGGCACTTTTTTGCACACCATGGGCTAAATGGCCAGGCCACAAGGACCCCGAAGGCTCAGAGAAGGTTGGCGGAGGGGACCCACTGGAACAGCTGTTGGGAGACAGATGATAGTCTCCCGTTAGTGCAATCCAATGTGTTCTTTACCGTGCACAGGGTATGGCTCTTCCGCACACGGAGCCAAGGCTTTAAGCCCCAACCAACGGACGTCGGCCTTTCCAATCCCATCGGTGTCCCCTACTGACCGTGGGCAGGGCGGGGAATTTTGCGGAGATAACTCTCAACGCTGACCCAGCTGGGACTCGAACCTGGGAACTACAGATTACGAGCCTGGCGCGCTACCGACTGAGCCACCCCCGCATTGTTAGAATTGGAGTGAGTGGCCATACCTAGCAGATGAAGTTCAGGACAATATATTTGGATAACTAAATTGCATGGTCTGGTTGAATCTCCGCAGCCAAGGGCTGTTTGAGCAGGATGATGATGCTCCTTTATTAGAAATTAAGGTAAATCAGACGAATGGAAGGTAATACGATTAATGCGTTTTGGTGTCTCGGACTTCGTTCCATGAATATACGATGGGGCAATATTTTTGAAATTTTCCACCGTTCAATTGAGATCAAACGACATGACTTTCAACAATAAAATATTGAGGTGCGCGCCTTATTCTCACTTGAAATCATAATATATTTATACTGGAATATTGAGATGTGGAAACACGGAGAACTTACATTTTCTTCACCTTATGCTGATGGGCTTGTAAAGGCTACCGTGCTTCGGATAGGACGTTAAGCCGTGGTCCCGTGTGCGGGAGAATCATATCCTGTGCACGCTGGAGGCCTTCAAGGGAGACTATCATCTGTCTCGTAACAGCTGTCCAGTGGATCATCGTCTCCAAGCATTCGGAGTGCTTGAGAAAATGGTGTGCAAAAAAGTGGGTTGGGTTGGGTTGTTCTACCTCTGAGCGGCGCTTTTTTTGCACACCATGGGCTAAATGGCCAGGTCACATGGACCCCGAACGCTCAGAGAAGGTTCGGGGAGGGGACCCACTGGAACAGTTGTTGGTAGACAGATGGTAACCTCCCGTCAAGGCCATCCAGCGTGTTCTTTAACGTGCACAGGGTATGACTCTCCCGTAAACGGGGCCACGGTTTAACGTCCCATCCGACGGACGGCGGCCTTTCCAAGCGCATCGGTGTCCCCTACTGACCGTGGACAGGGCGGGGAATTTTGTGGAGATAAATCTCAACGCTGACCCAGCTGGGACTCGAACCTGGGAACTACAGATTACGAGCCTGTCGCGCTACCGACTGAGCCACCCCGTGCAAAAAAGTGCTACTCAGAGGTAAAACACCCAACCTACATATTTGAAATTTTTGCTACCTCCACAATGGTAAACATTACTAGACTGCTTAAATTTGATGTAGATATATTGTGTTAACGATTTTATTTAAATTTATCTAAAATTTATTTTAAACTATTGGCTGGTTGTTCAGGCGGTCGCATGTTTAAAAAATTTTGAAGATAACATTTTAGTACTTTCGTAAATTATTAAAAGAGCGATATTAAACAAATTATTTTTGAAATAGGTTTCAGAAATAACATTCAGAAATGTTCCAAAGAACTTACATTCAGTCTCATGATTAATTTCTACTATAATACCACAGAATTATTATGAGGACTCCAAACTTACAATTGGTGCTCTCTCAAACGTTACCCAAGTATGTAAAATACCAGTACCAGTAGGTGAATTTCGGCAATTCGTATTAGGTTAGAAAAAGCATGCATAAATATCAAAAAAGATCACCAGAAATTTCCCAAATAGGTTGGGTTGTTTTACCTCTGAGCGGCACTTTTTTGCACACCATGGGCTAAATGGCCAGGTCATATGGACCCCGAAGGCTCAGAGAAGATTGGGAGAGGGGACCCACTGGAACAGCTGTTGTGAGACAGATGGTAGTCTCCTGTAAAGGCCATCCAGCGTGTTCTATAACGTGCACAGGGTATGGCTCTCCCGCACACCGCGCCACGGCTTAACGTCTCAACCGACGGACGGCGGCCTTTCCAAGCCCATCGGCATCCCCTACTGACCGTGGGCAGGGCGGGGAATTTTGCGGAGATAAATCTCAACGCTAACCCAGCTGGGACTCGAACCTGGAAACTACAGATTACGAGTCTGGCGCGCTACCGACTGAGCCATCCCATGACACAACTAGGAAATGACAAATGATAGAAAGACTATTCTAATATGTAACATATATACATTTATTAGTTTAGAGCGCACAACCGGTGGGCCGCATGTGACCTGCAAATATTTTCCGTGAGGTCCACGACCGCTTATAATCCGCTTATATCTTATATTCGCTTATATCTTATTATATCATCTTATATTATAATATGGTATCGAAAATGCTAACGATATTTGACATTATTTGTTAACATTTTTGTTGTGATAATTACAAATTTTTAAAAACTTATTTATTTCTCTCATTTTTATAATGAAATACTGTGTCTACGTCTTAAAAGTTTTGTTACTGAGGCCCGCAGACCAACACCTCTTATAACAGAAGGCCGATAGACCAAGTAATGACGTCATCGTAGATAGTCCTTTGTCCAGAAATATTCTTAGAAATTTATTTCTCCACTAAATGACCTTGCTGCCAATATCCGGGTCTCTCTATATCCGGACTTCGTTTAATGGCCTTGTTGTCAATATCCGGGTATGTATATGGCAGTGTTTTAGTTTCCCATAGAAATACATTTCCAAACTTCTTTCGTAAATTCCGACAGAGAATAATAGCTGTTAACAATTCTTGAAATGGTATGTCCTAGGTAAGCATTTACATAAATGACATACAACTAAGAACAGAATTATTTGAATTCTCTTTTGTTTAAATTTTAATTGTGAATTTGACTTAAAACCAATTGCTCTTTATGTCGCAGTGTGAGAACAACACCCTTCGAAATGTGTGAATAACTGAACAAGTGTAGAATTAACTAATCAAAATGGCAAGTCCCAGATGTAACGCAGCATATGGCTGCAAACCATCTTTGGGGATAATACCATGTGCCCCCACTACCAACGGTCGTGGTAAGTCAGTGCCATAAAGACACAGCTCATCCACGACATCCTATGGCGAACAGTCCTATAGAAGGAAAGCTCACCCATCGGTCAAAACCTAAATTTAATCTGTTCCCAGGTTAGCCACAAAAATGGATATATAAATCCAAGATGACTCGGCCCCCGGGGTGGAGACTCTTAGTTTGAGTTTTCCATCGATAAGCCCGTCGACCGGGGATCCCACTCCCAGTCGCAAGCCCTCAACTTCGTGCTCTCCATCGGAGCAGGTTCACCACAGTCGAGTTTGCCATTCAGCTGGGTCCCTTCACTTCTCAGGGTCTCCCAACACCAGTCAGCTGCCCTCCAACAATCTCTCCAGCGGTCGTCAACCTACTGGGGCTCACCAGAAACTGCAGAGCCCGAACCCCACTTCACAGAGGCACTTTAAGCCCCCGAACCACATCAAGGTGGTCCACGAGGGAAAACTACAACGCACACGACAGAAAAAATGAATATGCGATTCCGGGAATGAAACTGACCTGGTAGTTAAAATGTTACGCCAAGTGAACGCGATACCACTGCAGCTTCTCCATTTCAGAATAATCTAATGAATTAAATATTTAGCACAGTGAAATCTAAAGTCTGAAATTTATGATTTATAACCTATAAAATATTGCTGTTCCTGCCGAAATATGATAAAAATTTCCTATAAAAAATATATAAATTTATGATAAAAAACCTATAAAATATTGCTGTTCCTGCCGAAATATGATAAAATTCTATGAAGTGAATTGTAAATCATGTGATTTACAATTCACTTCATAGAAAATATTTGTATCGACAAATATTTATTCCGAACTTTGCAGTAAAATTGATGCTATGGTATTAGAAGAATTCTTCTCTACATCTTTTTTGTTAGTAGTTTTAGAATGTGCCACCGAACCAATGTTACTGCTGAGATTATTTAAACTAGAATACTGATTTACGAAACTAGCCTCATTGAGTTCACCGATATCTTTAAAAATTTTAGGACTGTCGGAATTTTCTCAAAGTCTTTACTAGGTTGAAAGTGTTTGAGATCGTGTGGAAAAGTAACTGCTGGTTTTTATCTCTTTGAAAGGCTCAGGATTGGACGCGACATCTGTTGGTAGAGTAATGAGATAATTGGTAAAATTCTCTTATTCCATTTTTTGAAAGAAATAATTCTGTAAACGTGGTACATAAGTCCAGCAGGTCAGAAGAACTCCATGAACATAAAACTCGGACATATGAAATTCAAAAACCGAACAGCAAGGGATTGTCACAGTTTTCTTTTACGCTAAAGAAAGGCAGTTTGAACGAGAATCCACCTGCTGTGAAGTGGCATGTCATTTCAATATTTCAAAAACAAATATGTTTTGAAAAAAAGTTTTTAATTTTTGACAGTCTTTTGATACGTTTGTAACCAAATAATTTTGCTTACAATTATTTATAATTTGTTATTAATTTTGAAATGGACAATAAAAAGACACTGGGACAAAGAAAAAAAACACTCACAAAGAATATGTTAACCATGTATTTGGATTACGTTTACGTCCAGTTAGTACAAGCAACACTTCCTAGTGCAAAAAAGGCCGGTATACCAACCATGACTGTGAATTGAAATTGTATGAGCTATGTTTTGCATTACTCGTAAATAAAAAATGAGAATGCAGAAAAGTTTCTATTGCTGAAATGTATTAAAATCTAATTAGTATTTAGCAAAATTGAATTATCATGTTAATGGAACCTGCTAATAGATTTCATGTGCAATGATCCTTTTTAAACATTTACTGTTACAGAACTGAAGATATATTGATAGACTTTGTTGTCTTTCGTGTTTTTGGTGTAAGCATAAGTAGTGACGTGCCACCCCAGCCCCCCCCCACGCACAGTGCTTTCCCCCTATGACGTCGCAAGCCACGCCCACTTCCGGTCACGCCCTATGACGTAACAGGCCACGCCCCTATGACGTAACATTACGTAACATGACGTGATAATTACATAATCATTACGTAACATGCCACGCCCCTTTATTAATAATTCCTCCCCTTTTATTAAACCCCCCTTTCACCCCCGACTTCCCCCTCAGTGGCGCCATCTGTTGACAGTGAGAAGTACTATTTTCCCAAAAAAAAAACCCTATTTTTATTCCAATTCTTCGATTTTTGATTTCCCCCTTTATAAAAAAATTCCTCCCCCCTTATGAAAAAAACCCTGGCGTCATCTGGTGCCTGTGAGGAACACTAATTCTCCAAAAACCCTTATTTTAATTCTTTGATTTCCCCCTCCTATTAAAAATTACTCCCCCCTATTAAAAATTTCTTCCCCCTTATGAAAAAACCCTGATGCCTTCTGTTGACAATGAAGAGTACTATTTTCGGAAAAACCTCCTTATTTTAACTCTAATTCCCGATTTTTCTTTATTTTGTCCCAATGGTCGACCTATATTTTAAGCCCTCCTGCAGACCCCCCGGTTGACCTTTTAAGCCCTTCCTATATTTTAAGACCACCTCCCTCACTCGGCTGATGCAAGTCTCAGAATAATTGCATGGAACGATTGACCGGTCTCAGAATAATTGTACAGAAAGGAATGATACAAAATTCCCTAGTAATTAAACACTCATCAAATTCCCTTACCTCTATTAAAAATCATCCTACAGTTGAAACTCATTTTACTCTTACTGTTTCCATAGAAAATACCATAGGGTGAAATTAATAATGGTTTAAATTATTCGTAGGGATGACATGTTAAATCTGCTTTTAGAACACACGTCTGCAGTGGAAAAATTTTCAAACTCCGTTAATCAACTCCCTAGTAATTAAGCACTGGTTAAAATATTCCTCACCTTTATTAAAATCATTCCACGGTCGAAATAAAAATCAGTTTTCTGTAGAGGCGTTTCACCGGAAAAAAAAAAAAAAATTCTTCCCTCGCTGGGTGGATTCCACAGGACTATGCCGTGTACTTGTTGTGGCTTAGATGCGTGTCGAACGGGTCAGACATTAACCTAGCAGTCTTTATAACTATCTTTTTCTATGTATTTCTTACACCAAAACCCGATAGTCCTTTCATATTAATATATGTATTTTAAGTCCGTTTCAGTAACATTTATTTCTTTTAACTCCACGACTGTCGCTTACTAGATCTATCCACAGTAACTGTTTTTTAAAGGACTGTCCCGCAGAAAATGCCGATGGGTAAAAAATCTGATTTTATTCGTCGTGATGAAAAATATTGAGGAGTGATAGGATCGACCTAATAGGCTCCGTGTTCAGATCCTCACCCCGGACAGCGTTTCACTGACGGATGGTTAAGTCCTACGAAAATAAAAAATTCCAAACGGGGGATCAAATTGACGAATGAATCTGTGCTGCTCCAAGCATTAGGCGCGCTGTCTTACATCGTGAAAACTCACTGGCACTCTTTATCGTGGATTTCGGACTCGATATTTTCCCCAAGTCCGGAGACGGTTCTCTGCACAACCCTTTATGATACGTTTCAACGCACCCCATGTAGACTTTTGAAATGACACGTCCTAAACCTTCAAGAGTTGTGCGTATTAGTCTCCATCGGGTTGGTGCCGTCAGATATCTGTGTTTCCACGTAGTAACGCAACACCGAAGAAAAAACGTCTCTCCCATCGTTTGCGTGCGAGCGTATGTCTCATCACGCTGATGAAATCGGGTAAAAAATAACTTTTTTGTACGAGGTAGAATGTTATAGAAAGTAAGAATGCTAAAAAACTTTCATCATGAATGCATATTAACGGAGTAGGGGAACATTAGTTTAAAACTTCGACTATAAAAATAATACATTGCTTCACGCACCTCCACTAATCCACTGAAATTATATTTGCAACGGGACTGATAGCCAAAATTTAGCAAACGAAACCGCTTAACTGACATATATGCTCTGATCGCGCCTACTGCTTACAAGAGAGACGACCTTCTAACCCGTTTCGATATCTTGTACACTCATCCCCATGTGATCTGACAAGACACAACAAGCGTGTGGTATGCAAAGGTCACGGGGACCAACGTGGAATGCGGCGTCTTTGAGAAGAGTGGCGGGTCCGTCCGAAAACCTAATGGGAAAGTTAAATAATTACTGTTTCCTCTCGAAATACAGAAGGAATTCTTCTGCTGATAGACGCACTTAAAAATAGGAATTTATGAAATTCAAAGGGAGATTGTTGTTTTTACATATTATCGGGATTACAATTAATACCGATTCCCTGCCCTTTAGGTTATGAAATATAACTGGAACCTTATTAGATCACTTAAAATTGAGTTGACACACCTTATGACCGACTCCTCGGAGAAGTGCTAAATCTATGTGGCGGAATATTAAAAATAGAATTCATACGTTTCCGTAAAAAACTTTAGTTCCAATATGAGTTAAAAGGTTATGGTTCGACTCAGGAAAAATAGGATTCGACCTCGGACATTAGAAAAGATGTGCGCCGTATAATTCCGTGGAAAAATACGAAAATCTTTAGCAATATCTCAGGCGTCCTTTGTTAGGCGATAGTATTAACATCCTTATACGTTCTCACTTCAAGCTTGCTTTCTTTATCATAACCCTCGATGCTTGCGAAAATTATCAAAGATGAATAGAGGTCTGAATGTACAATCTTCGGAGTTCATTTTACTGTAGATGTCTAATTCTGGCAGGATCCCTCTCCACTTTTAAAATTTAGATCTTACGCCAAAACCCGATAGTCCTTTCATATACGTATTTTTATAACCCACGTATTTTAAGTCCGTTTTAATCAATACTTATTTCTATCAACTCACTCCCTCGTGACTATTACTAGAAGAAGGGCTACCTCACAGTAGCAGCAAATAAAAAACTGATTTTATTCGTCGTGATGAAAAATATTGAAGGGAATAGGGTCGACCTAAAAGATCCGTGTTCGGATCCTCACCCCGGATGGCTTTTAACAAAAGTCCTACGAAATAAAAAAAAAAACTCCCCCGTTACGGGACGTTGTTTAAAAAAACTTATTATGGCTGTGTCCTCAGTACATGATGCAAACTCTTTCCCAGGAAGTAACGCTATTCGATGTATCCCCGGGTTACATGCTTTTACAGGGTAAAGCCTGTGTGGCAGAATGTTAAAAGTAGAGTTCATACGTTTCCGTAAAGCTTAAGTTCCAACATGCGTTAAAGGAGTATGGTTCGACTCACTTTGAGAGGAGCAGTCGCTCGGACCAAAAGCCTGATGGGTCTCCCATTACATCGACAAACTACCTGTCCATAGGCTGAGTAAGCATTTAGAATGAAAGATTGAGTCTGCTTCACGACACAGATTCGTAAAACGCTCATTAATTATTTTGTGAGAGAAAGCATGCATAAAGTTCAAACACTAATACATCTTCCCTTTCTAATAAACCATACGATCAAAGTAGATAAATTGCAAGCATCATCGGATCTGATTCCGTATATCTGCTTACGACGAAAATCTCACAATAGCCTATTCAGTACTTTAACCTCCCGATACAGTATGTGACTAGGTCGTTTAACTAAATTACGTGCATAAACGAAAATGTAAAGGGATATCTGTAAATTCGCACAACGGGATAGGTGAATATTTTCACAATTCTTTTGAAGGCAGAATAACTGTGACGAGAGAGAAAGTATAAAAATGCAGTGGGATGGCTGTAAAAACAACAGATTACAGCGCAAATACTGTAAGATAGAAAAAACGACTATTAACAAGTGTCATATAAGGAGCGACCGATAAAAGTCACACCGTAGCGGAAGGAGTAATACAGGAAAAATCATAAAATATTAACCCCCCTCCCCCATGCTGGTAAATCACGGTCCATTGCGTACACACGGATGAATATCACAAAAATACTTTGCATATAGTAAAGAACCACCGAAGTTTGGAAATTTAAAATCTGAAAACTCACTGTTTATAGTATTTCCGTGAAAAGTCACCCCCCAGAATCGAGATCTAGCTCTGTCGCCAGTTATTCCAGCGTACTATCTCTTTTCAGCACGTTTGAATAAGTGCATGTGAAGGTGGCTAGCTGCATACACAAGCTTTTCGACAAAGATAGGATGTTTCACTACAATCTAACACGGAGATGTCTATTAAGTTATTTTTTCCTCCTATTTCTACACTAGTGTCGAAGTCTTAGAACAAGTGGTTCGGGTTAGCACACATTTTTGATATTATCTTGTTTGGCAATCTGAAAGAACACTGTCTGTGGAACATTACCCCCCTGCAAGCTAGTACTAATTACTTTACGATTCTGAGGGACGAAGGTTGTAATCGTTGGCAGATATTTTTCAGAAATATGTAATCAACCATAGTGTTCGGATATTTGATCCATAGTAAGACATGAACGATGTTTACCTGCCATCAGCGACCCCTTCTACGGATCGTATGAGAGGTAATTGTTACGACAATTAGCTACGTGAAATCGTGTTTATTTTTAAAAGCAAAGACACACTAATTACCGACTAGCTAGAGAACGATATATTAACCTGCTAAAGTTTGATTTTAACGATCAGATAGTGTATATATCATCACTTTTTTAGTTCATAATAATATTCCAACTTCTAAAGGAAATATTGTCTCGTTATAAGCGATTACATACAAAGAGATACACACTCTATACTTTAAATCTATAGAGACAACGATCACTATCCCAGGAACACATCTGTGAAATATCACCACATTTTTGTTTTTAACGTACGGTTGAATCGTTCTACGATGCTAGCTTTTGTTTCCCATCCCTTTCTTTTACACCCACCCGATATAAAACATTCGACCCAACATAGCTTGCTAGCTGTGCGAGGTCTTGATACAGAGAACAATATTAACACTTCTAAGGCTGACCTTAAAATCCCCGTTAACTATACAAAAGAAATCACATTGACAAAAATATCAGAGACATTCATATTTATTTACATTAAGGTCACATTAATATTTAGTTCGTACATACCAGTTCACCGTGCACCTCTTTTAGTACTGTTGCAAAGTTCAATTTAGACATAAACGCGACATTAGCAGGACGATTTAGTTCGATACATGATTCTTCCACAAAATTTACGGCAATATCAGTTAGATTAACGTTTCTTACCACTTCGGGGAAATAATCGTAAGCTGATTCAGCGTTTATGGTGAGGCACGAATGGCGAAGTTGACTCGGATGATCCACTTCACACCCGAAACAGTTCTTACGTAGCAGCGTAAACAGTTCTTTTCGGAGATCTGTTTTCAAAGTCCGCTTTAAACAGTCCATAAGCTTTACGAAATCACTGCTGTCTTGTTCAAGGGGTCGATCGTTAGATGGTGGGCTTCGAGGAAGATTTGCCGCTAATTCTACCTTCCGCACTGCATTCCAAAATTTACCGTTTTCAAACTTCAGAGCCATCAAACTGTAGGTGATTGGATCGCATAAATCTGTCAACCGCTGCCACTGTTCGACGCTGAGCCGAACCGATGACGAAAATACAAGTCCTCCGTCACGGGGGATGCTTTTTTTAATGACCACGCCGTGTCCACCTTTGAGCACGACGAGGCAAACCATAGCGTCCAGTTCATACTCGCCGTATTCGACATCTTCGAACGCTTCGACGATTGTAGACGCATACGAAACCAGTCCATGCCACTGCTCTTCAGACAGCATCACACCGTCCTTTGTAGGATATAGTTTTAACGAGTCATCACTCTGGAACACACGTATGTGCACTTTAGGATATGACCGATATTCACAAACGCTCGCAAACAAATCCGATCCGAGTTGAAACATATGGCTGTCATCATCTCTAACAGCAAGTCGCTTCGCAGGAAGATCACCATCGGTCAGGGAACGTTTAGCACAAGCCATGGCAAGTCGATACTGGAAAAAATAATGCCTTACAGCCCGTCGAAGGGTAATACTTATACCTTAAACCTGTGACGTGTCCCACACTCACAATGAAACCAAAGCTAGCATCGTAGAACGATTCAACCGTACGTTAAAAACAAAAACGTGGTGATATTTCACAGGTGTGTTCCATGGAGGCTGTCACATACTGTATCGGGAGGTTAAAGTACTGAATAGGCTATTGTGAGATTTTCGTCGTAAGCAGATATACGGAATCAGATCCGATGATGCTTGCAATTTATCTACTTTGATCGTATGGTTTATTAGAAAGGGAAGATGTATTAGTGTTTGAACTTTATGCATGCTTTCTCTTACAAAATAATTAATGAGCGTTTTACGAATCTGTGTCTTGAAGCAGACTCAATCTTTCATTCTAAATGCTTACTCAGCCTATGGACAGGTAGTTTGTCGATGTAATGGGAGACCCATCAGGCTTTTGGTCCGAGCGACTGCTCCTCTCAAAGTGAGTCGAACCATACTCCTTTAACGCAAGTTGGAACTTAAGCTTTACGGAAACGTATGAACTCTACTTTTAACATTCTGCCACACAGGCTTTACCCTGTAAAAGCATGTAACCCGGGGATACATCGAATAGCGTTACTTCCTGGGAAAGAGTTTGCATCATGTACTGAGGACACAGCCATAATAAGTTTTTTTAAACAACGTCCCGTAACGGGGGAGTTTTTTTTTTTTTTATTTCGTAGGACTTTTGTTAAAAGCCATCCGGGGTGAGGATCCGAACACGGATCTTTTAGGTCGACCCTATTCCCTTCAATATTTTTCATCACGACGAATAAAATCAGGTTTTTTATTTGCTGCTACTGTGAGGTAGCCCTTCTTCTAGTAATAGTCACGAGGTAGTGAGTTGAAAGAAATAAGTATTGATTAAAACGGACTTAAAATACGTGGGTTATAAAAATACGTATATGAAAGGACTATCGGGTTTTGGCGTAAGATCTAAATTTTAAAAGTGGAGAGGGATCCTGCCAGAATTAGACATAAACGAACTCCGAAGATTGTACATTCAGACCTCTATTCATCTTTGATAATTTTCGCAAGCATCGAGGGTTATGATAAAGAAAGCAAGCTTGAAGTGAGAACGTATAAGGATGTTAATACTATCGCCTAACAAAGGACGCCTGAGATATTGCTAAAGATTTTCGTATTTTTCCACGGAATTATACGGCGCACATCTTTTCTAATGTCCGAGGTCGAATCCTATTTTTCCTGAGTCGAACCATAACCTTTTAACTCATATTGGAACTAAAGTTTTTTACGGAAACGTATGAATTCTATTTTTAATATTCCGCCACATAGATTTAGCACTTCTCCGAGGAGTCGGTCATAAGGTGTGTCAACTCAATTTTAAGTGATCTAATAAGGTTCCAGTTATATTTCATAACCTAAAGGGCAGGGAATCGGTATTAATTGTAATCCCGATAATATGTAAAAACAACAATCTCCCTTTGAATTTCATAAATTCCTATTTTTAAGTGCGTCTATCAGCAGAAGAATTTCTTCTGTATTTCGAGAGGAAACAGTAATTATTTAACTTTCCCATTAGGTTTTCGGACGGACCCGCCACTCTTCTCAAAGACGCCGCATTCCACGTTGGTCCCCGTGACCTTTGCATACCACACGCTTGTTGTGTCTTGTCAGATCACATGGGGATGAGTGTACAAGATATCGAAACGGGTTAGAAGGTCGTCTCTCTTGTAAGCAGTAGGCGCGATCAGAGCATATATGTCAGTTAAGCGGTTTCGTTTGCTAAATTTTGGCTATCAGTCCCGTTGCAAATATAATTTCAGTGGATTAGTGGAGGTGCGTGAAGCAATGTATTATTTTTATAGTCGAAGTTTTAAACTAATGTTCCCCTACTCCGTTAATATGCATTCATGATGAAAGTTTTTTAGCATTCTTACTTTCTATAACATTCTACCTCGTACAAAAAAGTTATTTTTTACCCGATTTCATCAGCGTGATGAGACATACGCTCGCACGCAAACGATGGGAGAGACGTTTTTCTTCGGTGTTGCGTTACTACGTGGAAACACAGATATCTGACGGCACCAACCCGATGGAGACTAATACGCACAACTCTTGAAGGTTTAGGACGTGTCATTTCAAAAGTCTACATGGGGTGCGTTGAAACGTATCATAAAGGGTTGTGCAGAGAACCGTCTCTGGACTTGGGGAAAATATCGAGTCCGAAATCCACGATAAAGAGTGCCAGTGAGTTTTCACGATGTAAGACAGCGCGCCTAATGCTTGGAGCAGCACAGATTCATTCGTCAATTTGATCCCCCGTTTGGAATTTTTTATTTTCGTAGGACTTAACCATCCGTCAGTGAAACGCTGTCCGGGGTGAGGATCCGAACACGGAGCCTATTAGGTCGATCCTATCACTCCTCAATATTTTTCATCACGACGAATAAAATCAGATTTTTTACCCATCGGCATTTTCTGCGGGACAGTCCTTTAAAAAACAGTTACTGTGGATAGATCTAGTAAGCGACAGTCGTGGAGTTAAAAGAAATAAATGTTACTGAAACGGACTTAAAATACATATATTAATATGAAAGGACTATCGGGTTTTGGTGTAAGAAATACATAGAAAAAGATAGTTATAAAGACTGCTAGGTTAATGTCTGACCCGTTCGACACGCATCTAAGCCACAACAAGTACACGGCATAGTCCTGTGGAATCCACCCAGCGAGGGAAGAATTTTTTTTTTTTTTTCCGGTGAAACGCCTCTACAGAAAACTGATTTTTATTTCGACCGTGGAATGATTTTAATAAAGGTGAGGAATATTTTAACCAGTGCTTAATTACTAGGGAGTTGATTAACGGAGTTTGAAAATTTTTCCACTGCAGACGTGTGTTCTAAAAGCAGATTTAACATGTCATCCCTACGAATAATTTAAACCATTATTAATTTCACCCTATGGTATTTTCTATGGAAACAGTAAGAGTAAAATGAGTTTCAACTGTAGGATGATTTTTAATAGAGGTAAGGGAATTTGATGAGTGTTTAATTACTAGGGAATTTTGTATCATTCCTTTCTGTACAATTATTCTGAGACCGGTCAATCGTTCCATGCAATTATTCTGAGACTTGCATCAGCTGAGTGAGGGAGGTGGTCTTAAAATATAGGAAGGGCTTAAAAGGTCAACCGGGGGGTCTGCAGGAGGGCTTAAAATATAGGTCGACCATTGGGACAAAATAAAGAAAAATCGGGAATTAGAGTTAAAATAAGGAGGTTTTTCCGAAAATAGTACTCTTCATTGTCAACAGAAGGCATCAGGGTTTTTTCATAAGGGGGAAGAAATTTTTAATAGGGGGGAGTAATTTTTAATAGGAGGGGGAAATCAAAGAATTAAAATAAGGGTTTTTGGAGAATTAGTGTTCCTCACAGGCACCAGATGACGCCAGGGTTTTTTTCATAAGGGGGGAGGAATTTTTTTATAAAGGGGGAAATCAAAAATCGAAGAATTGGAATAAAAATAGGGTTTTTTTTTTGGGAAAATAGTACTTCTCACTGTCAACAGATGGCGCCACTGAGGGGGAAGGGGGGTGAAAGGGGGGTTTAATAAAAGGGGAGGAATTATTAATAAAGGGGCGTGGCATGTTACGTAATGATTATGTAATTATCACGTCATGTTACGTAATGTTACGTCATAGGGGCGTGGCCTGTTACGCCATAGGGCGTGACCGGAAGTGGGCGTGGCTTGTGCCGTCATAGGGGGAAAGCACTGTGCGTGGGGGGGCTGGGGGGGCACGTCACTACTAGCATACATATGATTTTTGTTTAAGAGAAGATTAAAATCATATTAAATAACGGAGAAAGATTTTTTATCAATTATTCGTTTCGATTGATCTTTCTTTGGTTAGAATTTGAGATAAAATGAGTCAGCCGAGTAAAAGGGTATTCGACGCATGCCTTTGTGTATCTCCGATTTAGTTTCGTAAACGGGTATTCGACGAATACCTTTGTGTATCGCTGACTTCGTTTCCTGGAAAAAGGATAAAATGTTAAAGTTGAGCTTTTCTGACTTGAACAGCATAACGTTTTCATGTGCGAAAGCGGAAATTTGAAAACACCGACTTGATATATGTTTTAAGAATGTAATTTGCTTTGCATGCATAAATAATTTAGTTCCTCCGTAAAGGCGAAACATACTAGATATATCGAAGAAAGAACTTGCAGTATTGATTAGTTAACTATAAATAATGAAATATATTATTTTAGTTAAATAATTTACCGGTAGTTCCACTAGAACGAAATATAAATATGAATATGTGAAAAGATTCCAAAAAAATAATACCAATTTTCATCATTACAAACATCTGAAAACAATTATCGTTGTCACGGCAGGAATCGAACCCGCAACTCTCTAGATACCTGCCAGAGTGCTCTACGGTTAAACCGTTAAACCATAACCAACAACTAAATCTTCCTGAATGAGACCTATAAACAAAGAAGGTCTAAGGAGAAGAAGGCTAGCTTCGTACAAGTGTAAGTGGCTCCGTTCTGCGGAATTTTACCGTGAGCTGAATGTGGCAAATTGATGTGCAGGCACAAAAATAACTGTAAGAGGCGATCTGCGCATGCGCAGTGCAATCATTTTAGCCCAATGCAGCTATGGTTTGTCTTACTATTGGTATGTGTATTGCGATTTAACCAGTGTTTCCAAATGTCTAACAGTCATGGCTGTTTGGCACAGTGGTAGCTGACCCTAAAGTTATTCAATGAGTGTTTTATCTCGTTCAGGAGTACATTTTACGATACCTGGTAAAACCGTTGTGTGTTTATTTTGAGTAAATTTTCAGAATTTTTAAAATTAATATGTAAATTAATATATTTAGTCATTTGCAAACATGTAAGTCAATGTATGTTGCAGTTTTGTGTTCACTGGAGCATATCGATGTATATAGGTGTCTGCAGTTTGTTCTAATACTAAATGTTTTATGGTTGATACGAGAAGTGCCTGCTGCCATCTATTGACAATTTATACAAGTAAGAAACTCGATAAGACTTTTATTGAAAATATCTAAAATTATATAAAATGTAATTAAACAAAACATGTTATATCTCATAGAGCCATAAATTCCTATGGAAGCTAGCGCTTTTCACCCTTAGACACTCCTTGCTATAAATATGTCACTGAGATATGGTGGACCTTGCGCCATCTATACGTCAGGAGAGGCAACTTTTTCCAATTGTTGCTAATGACTGCACGACCACACCTGGAGTCGGTTCTATTTCTATTCTCGCCGTGCGGTATGCAAGCGACCGCAAGCAAGAGCCAATCATATAGCCGCTAACGAATGAAGTAGTTAGAGCAGCTGGGCGAAAGTGAGCCTTACTTGGCATTTGTTATTAGGTGCGTTGGCGAAATGGATGACTACTAACTTTTAAATTTAGTGCGTGATTCCCCTTGTCTTTATGACAAGACGCATCGAAATTATAGGTATCGAGGAATGAAACAAAATATGTGGGAATCAATAGCTTCACAACTGAGCAATGTTCCAAGTAAATTTTTATGTGTTTTGCATTTTCAAAATTTTCCATTGTTAGAGAGCACTATTTTAACTTTTAGATTTGAATTGGGTTGTTGGGTTGTTTTACCTCTGAGCGGCAATTTTTTGCACACCATGGGCTAAATGGCCAGGTCACATGGACCCCGAAGGCTTAGAGAAGGTTGGGGGAGGGGACCCACTGGAACAGCTGTTGGGAGACAGATGGTAGCCTCCCGTCAAGGACATCCAGCGTGTTCTTTAACATGCACAGGGTATGGCTCTCCCGCACACGGGGCCACGGCTTAGCGTCCCATCCGACGGACGGTGGCCTTTCCAAGCCCAGCGGTGTCACCTACTGATCGTGGGCAGGGCGGGGAAATTTTGCGGAGATAAATCTCAACGCTGACCCAGCTGGGACTCGAACCTGAGAACTACAGATTACGAGCCTGGCACTTTTAGATTTGAAAAGTGTCAATAATACATCAATAATTTCAAACCCCAGAAGAATATATCGAAACACCAAAAAATAAGTGCATGCAGGCCCGGATCTAGAAAACCTTCGATGGGGGTGGAGGGGGTAAGAAACACAATCGATCCAGGTTGGGTTGGGTTGTTTTACCTTTGAGCGGCACTTTTTTTGCACACCATGGGCTAAATGGCCAGGTCACATGGACCCCGAAGGCTCAGAGAAGGTTGGGGAGGGGACCCACTGGAACAGCTGTTGGGAGACAGATGGTAGCCTCCCGTCAAGACCATCCATCGTGATCTTTAAGGTTGGGTTGTTTTACCTCTGAGCGGCAATTTTTTGCACACCATGGGCTAAATGGCCAGGTCACGTGGACCCCGAAGGCTCAGAAAAAGTTGGGGGAGGGGACCCATTGGAACAGCTGTTGGGAGACAGATGGTATCCTCCCGTCAAGGCCAACCAGCGTGTTCTTTAACTGCACAGGGTATGGCTCTCCCGCACACAGGGCCACGGCTTAACGTCCCATCCGACGGACGGCGGCCTTTCCAAACCCATCGGTGTCCCCTGCTGACCGTGGGCAGGGCGGGGAATTTTGCGGAGAAAAATCTCAACGCTGACCCAGTTTGGACTCGATCCTGGGAACTACAGATTACGAGCCTGGAGCGCTACCGACTGAGTCACCCCGCCCCTACTGTGAAGTGGAATATCATTTCAGTATTTCAGAAACAAATATGATTTGAAAAAAGTTTTAAATTTTTGAGAGTCTATTTATATGTTTGTAACGAAATAATTTTGCTTACAATTATTAATATTTTGTTATGGTAAATTTTGAAATGGACAATAGAAAGATCTTGGGACGAAGATAGAGAAAAAAAAAACATGACACTCAGAACGTTAAAAAAAAACACTCGCAAAGAATATGTAAACCATATTTTTGGATTACGTTTACGTCCAGATATTACAAGCAACATTTCCAACTGCAGAAGGCATGTGTACCAACCATGACTGTGGATTTGACAACAATGGAAAATTTCTTTATTTCAGTTTCATTTATGCTTAAAAAAAATACAATATTTTACTGCTAAATACGTAACTTTTAGTATGTAATAATCTATTTTGAATAGCGGCGGGGGTGGTTCAGTCGGTAGCGCGCTAGGTTCGCAATCGGTGGTTCCCAGGAACGAGTCCCAGCTGGGTAATCGTCGATATTTATCCCAGCAAAATCCCCCTTCCTGCAGACGGCCAGTAGGGGACACCGATGGGCTTGAATAGGCCGCCATCAGTCATATGGGACCTTAAGGCTTGGCTCCGTGTGCGGGAGAGCCATACCCTGTGCACGGTAAAGAACATAATGGATGGCATTGACGGGAGACTACCATTTGTCTCCCAACAGCTATTCCAGTGGGCTCTCTCTCCCAACCTTCTCTGTCTTCGGGATCCTTGTGACTGGTAATGTAGCCCATGGTGTGGAAAAAAGTGCCGTTCAGAGGTAAAACAATCCAACGTTAAAGAACACGCTGGATGGCCTTGACGGGAGGCTGTCTCCCAACAGCTGTTCCAGTGGGTCCCCTCCCCCAACTTTCTCTGTGCCTTCAGGGTCATGTGACCTGGACATTTAGCCCATGATGTGGAAAAAAGTGTCGTACAGAGGTAAAACAGCCCAACCAAAAATCTATTTTTAATATGTAGAATAATAGATTAATGAATTCTATTTCCATCCAAAAATTTGCCTATAAAGCATTCTCTATCGCCATTAAATATTTCGAAAGAATTAAAAATGAAATTATATGCGCTATGTATTGCATTACTCGTAAATAAAAAATGGAAATACAGTAAAGCTTCTATTGCTGAAATGTATTAAAATCTAATTAGTATTTAGCAAAATTTAATTATCATGTTAATGGTACCTGCTTATTGATTTCATATTCAATGATCCTTTTTAACCATCTTTGCTGTTACAGAACTGAAGACATATTGATAGACTTTGTTGTCTTCCGTGTTTTTGGTGTAAGCATATATATTATTTCTGTTTAAGGGAAGATTAAAATCGTATTAAATTAAAAATTAAAATTTTTAAAAACGGAGAAAGATTTTCATCAATGAATCGTTTCGATCGATCATCCTTTGGTTAGAATTTCAGATAAAATAAATCACACGTGTAAAAGTGTATTTGACGAATGCCTTTGTGTATCTCCGACTTCGTTTCGTAAAAGGGTATTCGACGAATGTCTTTATGTATCTCCGACTTCGTTTCGTAAAAGGGTATTCGACGAATGTCTTTGTGTATCTCTGACTTCGTTTCGTAAAAGGGTATTCGACGAATGCCTTTGTGTATCTCCGACCAAAGCGTGTCTAAGGGAGAAGAGAGCTAGCTTCCATAGACGTAATGTAAACTTTTCGATTGCAGCGCCCTCTAAATATGGCAAATTCGTGTATTGCAGTGAAGCCACCTAGCCAGGGAGGGGAGCCAGTTCCTTGCGTTATTTTTCCACCGCCCAGCAAGGTTTTTAATAGCTTAAACCACGTGACTAATTTTACATACACTTTGACTCCGTTCATTTCTTAAATTTCACCATCATAATTTTCATTTCTCAATGATTAGTTAAAATTATTTTCCTTAATAAAATCCCATTTTGTAAAACAAGTAGTAGGTATGCTCAACATAAAAATTTTAATATTTCGAACATTCTACTATATTTAATATATTATAATAAATTGAAATTTATGGCTTAATGCCAGACAACATGTTTTGTTTAATTATATTTTATAGAATTTAGGATATTTTCAATTAAAGTCACATTGAGTTCTTACTTGTAGAAACTGTCAATAGATGGCAGCAGGCACTTCTCGTATCAACCATAAAATAAAATTACTATGAGAACAAACTGCAGACACCTATATACGTCGATATGCTCCAGGGAACACAAAACTGCAACATACATTGATTTACATGTTCGCAAGACGATTAAATGCATTAATTTACATATTAATTTAAAAAATTCTGCAAAATTACTCAAAATAAACATACAACGGCTTTTCCAGGTATCGTAAAATATACTCCTGAACGGGATAAAATACTCACTGAATAACTTTAGGGTCAGCTATCTCTATGCCAAACAGTCATGGTGTTAGACAGGTTGAAACACTGATTAAATCGCAATAAATATACCAAGAGTAAGACAAACCACAGATGCAGTGGACTAAAAATGATTGCACTGCGCATGCGCAGGTCGCCCCTTACAGTTTTTTTTGTGCATGTACATCAATTTGCCACGTTCAGCTTCGGTAAAATTCCGCAGAACGGCGCCACTTACGCTTGTGCGAAGCTAGCTTTCTTCTCCTTAGACTTTCTTTGCTCCGACTTCGTTTCGTAAAAGGGTATTCGACGAATACATCCTGGAATCAGGATTGTCCTATATTTCTCAATTTTCATTGCTGAATTGCGAGAATTATAAATAATCTCATATACTATTTTAGTTAAACAATTTAGTGGTAGCTTCATTGGCAGGTAGTATAAATATACTGATGTGAAAAGTTTCCAAAAAAAAAAAATGCCGAATTTCATCATTATAAACATCTCAAAACAATTATCGTTGTCACGGCGGGAATCGAACCCGCAACTCTCTAGATACATGCCAGAGTGCTCTACGATTAAACCGTTGTACCATAACCAACAACGAAATTCTTCCAGAAAAGGATTTATAAATCTTTCACTGAGATGTGGTGGAACTTGCGCCATCTGTACGTCAGGAGAGGGAACTTTTCCCAATTGTTGCTAATGACTGCACGACCACAAGGGGAGTCGGTTCTATTTCTATTCTCGCCGAGCGGTATGCAAGCGACCGCAAGCAAGAGCAAAGTCAAATAGCCGCTGACGGATAACGTAGAGCAGCGGGGCGAAAGTGAGCCTTGCTTTGCCTTTGATATTAGGTGCGTTGGCGAGATTGGCGGGTAGGGGACACAGATGGGCTTGGAAAGGCCGCCGTCCATCGGATGGGACGTTAAGCCGTGGCCCGTGTGCGGAAAAGCCATACCCTGTGCACGTTAAAGAACACGCTGAATGGCCTTGACGGGAGGCTACCATTTGTCTCCCAACAGCTGTTCCAGTGGGTCCCCTCCCCCAACTTTCTCTGAGCCTTCGGGGTCCATGTGACCTGGCCATTTAGCCCATGGTGTGCAAAAAAGTGCCGCTCAGAGGTAAAACAATCCAATCCAATCCTGGAAAATTAACGAATTTGTAGTGATAGGTATTTTAATTATTTTAACGAAAAATTCTGACTTTTTATGAAAATCGGTGGCTAATTGCTCAGGTTACAATGACTCCCAAAGCTCAGAGAAGGTAGTGGGATTGAACCCACTAAAATAGCTACCATACATTTCCCGTTTAGCAGCACTAAACGGGAGACATATGGCAGCTGCCGTCAAAGCCATTCAGTGTTTTTTAAACGTGTACAGGTTATGGCTCTGCCGCACACGAAGTCACGGCTGCCGCACCGAAGCCAAGTCCATCGGGATTCCCTACTGACCTTGACAGGTGATTTTGCGGAGATAATTCTCAACGCTGACGCAGCTGGGGCTTTTCTCTCAAAATGTAAATGGGTAAGCCTGTAGAAGGACCACCCAAGACTGGTGAAGTGTAAACAAACAAACAAAAAGCAGCTAGGGCTAGAACCTGATAACTGGAAATTACGAGCCTGGATCGCTACCGACTGGTCCACCCCAGCCCAAAATCAATTGTGAAATACTCTGTATGTACAATTATGGCATAAACTGCAATAATTTTAACTGTGGCATTCATAGCGTATAAAAACAAGAACAACTCACGCAAAAAAAAGAAATTGTCGAAGACCTTCTTGAGTTCATTAATGAGTTACAGTAAAGAGGAAGAGGAGGTTTCTGCGATGGCTATCTTCAAACTGAAATGGAATAATAAGGTTTCATCCATGGATGACAGATAAAACGTTGTAACACGAAACTGGAAAGTACGGAAAACTCTACTTTAAGGAAGAAAATGAAGCAGCATCGTGTGCCAAAATCAAAATGAACTGCGGAAAGTAGCCAAACCAACAAAGCCTTTTTTCATTCTTTCGTCAATTGCGGTAGATCGTCAATTTAATGGTAGAATTGAAACTAATGGATAATTCAGGAAATGGAAAAAATATTTCTTTCAATTACACGATATTCCAGAAATCGTTTAGCCCTATTAGTATCTATCATACAGAGAAAGCATTTTCCATTTTTCTCAACGAGTATGTGTTGGGATTCCCTCTCTCCACCATGCGGAAAGATGGATGGAAATTTCTCTTCTTACTATAAACCATTTAACGCTTTTAAAGAATGAAATTCTGACTAATCGATGATTAAAGAACACGGAAGAGCAAATTTCATTCCTGTTTAAAATAATAATAATAATAAATACCCCCTCAAGCAGCTGCTTGCCACAGAGGACTGACAGGAGCCTGTCAGTTTAACTCAATCATAAATTGCTTTCTCTTCAAAACAGAATGTTAAATGTTCAAGAACAGACAGACAAAATATATTTAAGCAATAATTAGATTTTTTTCTTCTCACCACGAGCTTAAAATGAATTAAAATTCGAAACATTACAATTGAATATCATTCTGTAATAGATTATGCAATAATGATTGAAAGCTACACGTATCCTGATAGTAAGCGATATGAATAATTTGTAGCTATTCCATTCGTTTCAGAAGGAAAAAAAATTGGCGCATTTTTTGGTCGATTAATAGTTTTGAAAATTTACATTACTGAACCAGCAGTTGATTTCTCGATTTTCAAGAAGGATAGGTGGAATTTTGGCATTAATCTGACTTAATGAGAATAAGGAAAGCATTTTAACACGGCAAGGTTGAGATTTGTAATAATATGGACTTAATATGAATCATGAATAAGAAAGACATTTGAAGTTTCACCCATACTGTGTTCCTAGAAATGACAAAACAGTATTGACCTTTTGTTTCCTATATCATTCATAAATTTTTCTTTGTAATAAATTAAAGAAATTTCTCACCGGTAGAAAAATGATGAGCTTTTCTGGGGGAAAAATTGAATTCTATTAATGGAAAGATAACAAAATTTGAAAGTAAATTTTGCATTTTTTTTTTGTTTAAGAAAAGACCGTTGTAACTTAATAAAAGTATGAAATAAATTTTAATTGAAATACATTTGCTAAATTGAAGTTCAGGATTTTTCCATTGTTTTGAAATTCAAGTTCATGTTAATTCCAAGTATAATATAACCATAGAATTAATGATCAACAGAAACACTCCATCATTATGCAAGTCTGCAAATTTACTCCATCATTATTTAAGTATGCAAAATTCATACAGCCACTCCCAGATAGTAAATTCATCTGTGCGCCAATTAACTTTAATCAGACTTTAGACATGACGTGGATAATTCGTCTTGCTACTTCTCAAATGTTAAAATACATCTGCATTCATCATTTCATGTTGTCAGTGATGATGTGCAAATATGAAAAATTTATCAAATCTTTCCCCACATGGTTAGTACGCGATAGCTATAAGTAAAGTTCAGAAATTTTGAAAGTATATGAGACTAATATCAGTTGGACGCATACAGCTGAAATTTAAAATGAACAACAGGCAGAAAATGGGTAATGGAATGGCATTAAGAAAAAAAATATACTCCCAAAATCGTCACCAATTGTAATCTAACTCTATTTTGAAAAGCCACACAAATATCAGGTAAACAAAAAAAACGTTCATGCAATTTTGTCTGATTATTTTTCTCTTTAGTAATACCACTTCCCAGTGAAGGTGTCATACAAAAGTAAGAGTCCCTCACGTGGTTTGAAGTTTCCCGCCGTATCATAGGATTGACCGCCTTTACTATTTACCCATCTGCGAACACGCAGTGTTCCAACCAGCACATGTTATGACAGAAAGCCAGAGGACTAAATTATGGCGTCAGCTTAAGTAGGTAGTCCTAACATATTCTTAGAGTTTTGATTCTAATATTATTACTCTTGGACTCTGTGATAATCTTTATACTAATGTTTATCTGTAAATATACTTTATTTAGTGAAAAATTACTTGTATTAATAGCATTAATAGATTTGATAATAAATGCGAATAATTTTTTTAAAATAAAATATATTTATAGACAAACGTTAGTATACATATTAGCACAAGAATTCACCCGTAGTAATATTAGTACCAAAATTATAAGAATTGTTTCTATAGCATGCCTTTTTAAGTTGTCCTGTACAACTTCCCACATTTGCGGAAACCCAAAACTCGTTCAAATTGGGTCTTCACTCATCCAGATTCTAATGGTGTCGTCATAAATTTGGTGTGTTATTGGAGGTGTTGGTGGTAACGCTATTACACACTATATGCGGAGTCCAGCTGTTCTTTGATCTCCAATCTTACACCCAAAGCAAAGGTGGTGTGCCTCTTTGATGACAGGCGTTATTTCACACTTCTGTGAATCGAAAATAACTTCGCCATAAATGTAATAACAATGGTCTATATTGTTCACACAAGAACGGGGTATATCGCTCACATACAGCACCAGCATACAATCATGAAGGGACAATAATTAAGGAAAGGTAAAGGGTTCTTCACACTTGCCGTTCGCCGCGTCGCAAACGCATTGTGACTTCCCGCAATTAAACACGCGGTCTGCAATAAAGAACTAAGCTCATTGGTTCTCGTTGCAAACAGCCTGGAACGCGAGCTTTGTTGTCTCTGCGAGATGTACCGGGCTTTCTGACATTACTTTCACTCTATTTTAAACATCATGTTCAGGAAAAGAGGCGCGGGGGTGGCTCAGTCGGTAGCGCGCCAGGCTCGTAATGTGTAGTTCCCAGGTTCGAGTCCCAGCTGGGTCAGTGATGAGATTTATCTCCGCAAAATTTCCCGCCCTGCCCACGGTCAGTAGGGGACACCGATGGGCTTGGAAAGACCGCCGTCCGTCGGATGGGACGTTAAGCCGTGGCTCCGTTAGCGGGAGAACCATACCCTGTGCACGTTAAAGAACAAGCTGGATGGCCTTGACGGGAGGCTACCATCTGTCTCCCAACAGCTGCTCCAGTGGGTCCCCTCCCCCAACTTTCTCTTGGGCCTTCAGGATCCATGTGAACCGGCCATTTAGCCCATGATGTGCAAAAACGTGGAAAACGGAATGTCAAATGTTATACTGCATTGAAATCAAGTCTCTTCATCCCCCCCCCATTTTACATTTTCCTGGATCGATTGTGTTTCTTACCCCCTCCACCCCCATCGAAGGTTTTCTAGATCCGGGTCTGCATGCACTTTTTTTTTGGTTTTTCGATATATTCTTTTGGGGTTTGAAATTATTGATGAATTATTGAGAGTTTTCAAAACTAAAAGTAGTTAGTGCTCTCTAACAATGGAAAATTTTGAAAATACAAAACACAATGAAATTCACTTGAAACATTGCTCAGTTGTGAAGCTATTGATTCCCACATATTTCGTTTCATTCCTCGATCCCTATAATTTCGATGCGTCTTGTCATAAAATCAGGGACAATCACGCACTAAGTTTAAAAGTTTGTAGTCGTCCATCTCGCCAACGCACCTAATAACAAATGCAAAGCAAGGCTCACTTTCGCACAGCTGCTCTAACTACGTTATTCGTCGGCGGCTATTTGACTTGGCTCTTGCTTGCGGTCGCTTGCATACCGCTCGGCGAGAATAGAAATAGAACCGACTCCAGGTGTGGTCGTGCAATCATTAGCAACAATTGGAAAAAGTTGCCTCTCCTGACGTATAGATGGCGCAAGGTCCATCACATCTCAGTGAAAGATTTATAAATCTTTTTCTGGAAGAATTTCGTTGTTGGTTACGGCTTAACGTTTTAACCGTAAAGCGCTCTGGCATGTATCTAGAGAGTTGCGGGTTCGATTCCTGCCGTGGCAACGATAATTGTTTTGAGATGTTTCTAACGATGGAATTCGGTATTTGTTTTTTTTGGAAACTTTTCATATCGGTATATTTATACTTTCTGGCAGTGAAACTACCACTAAATTGTTTAACTAAAATAATATATGAGATTATTTATATTTAATTAAAGATGTTTTTTCTTTGTTCGAACTCCGATAGCAACTAGATTGCAAAGCAAATTACATTTGTATAATATATATGAAGTCGGTGTTTGCAAATTTCAGTTTCGTGCATGAAAACGTTATGCTGCAAAAAAATCGCGAATTTAACATTTTATTGTGGAATGTTCAACAGTCTTCTCGCAATTGAGCAACGAAAGTTCAGAAATATAGGACAATCCTGATTCCAGGATGCATTCGTCGAATACCCGTTTACGAAACGAAGTCGGAGATACACAAAGGCATTCGTCGAATACCCTTTTACTCGTCTGATTTATTTTAGCTGAAATTCTAACCAAAGACAGATCGATCGAAACGAATCATTGATGAAAATCTTTTTCCGTTTTAAATATGATTTTAATTTTCTCTGAAACAGAAATAATATATATGCTTATACCAAAAACACGGAAGACAACAAAGTCCAATCAATATATCTTCAATTCTGTAACAGCGAAGATGGTTAAAAAGGAGCATTACATATCAAATCTATTAGCAGGTTTCATTAACATGATAATTAAACTTTGCTAAATACTAATTAGATTTTAACACATTTCAACAATAGAAACTTTTCTGTATTTCCATTTTTTATTTACGAGTAATGCAGAACACAGCGCATATAATTTCATTTTAAATTCTTTCGAAATATTTAATGGCGGTAGAGAAGCCTTTATACGCAAATTTTTGGTTGGAAATAGAATTCAGTAATCTATTATTCTACATATTAAAAATAGATTTCAGGTTGGGATGTTTTACCTCTGAGCGACACTTTTTTTCACACCATGGGCTAAATTGTAGCGGCCAGATCACCCATCTGTCTCCCAACAGCTATTCCAGTGGGCTCCCTCCCCAAACCTTCTCTGAGCCTTCGGGGTCCTTGTGACCTGGCCATTTAGCCCATGGTGTGGAAAAAAGTGTCGCTCAGAGGTAAAACAACCTAAAATCTATTTTTAATATGTAGAATAATAGATTAATGAATTCTATTTCCATTCAAAAATTTGCATATAAAGCCTTCTAATTTTCATTAAATATTTCGATGGAATTTAAAATGAAATTATATGCGCTATGTTTTGCATTACTCGTAAATAAAAAATGGAAATACAGAAAAGCTTCTGTTGCTAAAATGTATTAGAATCTAATTAGTATTTAGCAAAGTTTAATTATCATGTTAATGAAACCTGCTAATAGATTTCACATGCAATGCTCCTTTTTAAACATTTACTGTTACAGAACTGATGATATATTGATTGGAAAATAGACTTTGTTGTCTTCCGAGTTTTTGGTGTAAGCATATATATTTTTTTTCTGTTTAAGAGAAGATTAAAATGATATTTAAAGACGGAGAAAGATTTTCATCAATGATTCGTTTTGATCGATCCTCCTTTGGTTAGAATTTCAGATAAAATAAATCAGTCGTGTGAAAGGGTATTTCACAAATACATCCTGGAATCAGGATTGTCCTATAATTCTGACCTATCGTTGCTGAATTGCGAGAAGACTGTTCAACATTCCGCAATAAAATGTTAAATTCGCGCTTTTTTTTGCAGCATAACGTTTTCATGCACGAAGCTGAAATTTCCAAATACCGACTTCATATATATTATACAAATGTAATTTGATTTGCATGCATAAATAATTTAGTTCCTCCTTAAAGGCGAAACATTCTAGATATATCACAGTGCAAAAGAGACATCAGTTTTTTTAATTAACTGTTCTAGTTAAACAATTTAGTGGTAGTTTCACTAGCAGGAAGTGTAAATATACTGATATGAAAAGTTTCCCAAAAAATAATACCGATTTTCATCATTACAAACATCTCAAAACAATTATCGTTGTCACGGCGGGAATCGAACCCGCAACTCTCTAGATACATGCCAGAGCGCTCTACGGTTAAATAGTTAAACCATAAGCAACAACGAAATTCTTCCAGAAAAAGATTTATAAATCTTTCACTAAGATGTGGTGGACCTTGCACCATCTATACGTCAGGAGAGGCAACTTTTTCCAATTGTTGCCACTGACTGCACGACCACACCTTGAGTCGGTTCTATTTCTATTGTCGCCTAGCGGTATGCAAGCGACCGCAAGCAAGAGACAAGTCAAATAGTCGCTGACGAATAACGTAGTTAGAGCAGCTGGGCGAAAGTGAGCCTTACGTTGCATTTGTTATTAGGTGCGTTGGCGAGATGGGCAGGTCGTGGACACCAATTGGCTTTGAAAGGCCGCCGTCCGTCGGATGGGACGTTAAGCCGTGCTCCCGTATGCGGGAGAGCCATACCCTGTGCACGTTAAAGAACACGCTGGATGGCCTTGACGGGAGGCTACCATCTGTCTCCCAACAGCTGTTCCAATGTGTCCCCTCCCCCAAACTTCTCTGTGCATTGGGGGTCCTTGTGACCTGGCCATTTAGCTCCTGGTGTGCAAAAATGTGCCGCTCAGAGATAAAACAACCCAACCTATTCGAGATGGACGACTACAAACTTTTAAATTTAGTGCGTGATTGTCCCTGTCTTTATGACAAGACGCATCGGAATTATAGGGATCAAGGAATGAAACAAAATATGTGGGAATCAATAGCTTCACAACTGAGCAATGTTTCAGGTAAATTTTTATGTGTTTTGTATTTTCAAAATTTTCCATTGTTAGAGAGCACTATTACAACTTTTAGATTTGAAAAGTGTCAATAATTCATCAATCACTTCAAACCCCAGAAGAATATATCGAAACACCAAAAAATAAGTACATGCAGGCCCTGATCTAGAAAACCTTCGAGGTGATGGAGGGGGTAAGAAACACAATCGACCCAGAAAAACCTAAAAGGAAGGGGAATGAAGAGACTTTTGGGTTGGGTTGTTTTACCTCTGACGGCACTTTTTTTGCACACCATGAGCTAAATGGCCAGGTCACAAGGACCCCCCAATGCACAGAGAAGGTTGGGGGAGGGGACCCACTTGAACAGCTGTTGGGAGACAGATGGTAGCCTCCCGTCAAGCGTGTTCTTTAACGCGCACAGGGTATGGCTCTCCCGCACACGGGGCCACGGTTTAACGTCCCATCCGACGGGCGGCGTTTTTCAAGCCCATCGGTGTCCCCTACTGACCGTGGGCAGGGCGTGGAAATTTTGCGGAGATAAATCTCAACGCTGACCCAGCTGGGACTCGAATTTGGGAGAAACTAACTGAGCCAACCCCGCCCTGTTAGAATTGGAGTGAGTGGCCGTATGTAGCAGATGAAGTTCAGGACAATATATTTGGATAACTAAATTGCATGGTCTGGTTGAATCTCCGAAGCCAAGGGCTGTTTGAGTAGGATGATGATGCTTCTTTATCAGAAATTAAGGTAAATCAGACGAGTGGAAGATAATACGATTAATGCGTTTTGGTATCTCGGACTTCGTTCCAAGAATAATACGATGGGGCAATATTTTTGAAATTTTCCCCCGTTGAATTGAGATCAAACGACAAGACTTTCAACAATAGCATATTGTGGTGTGCGCCATATTCTCACTTGAAATCGTAATATATTTATACTGGAATGTTGAGATGTGGAAACACGGAGAACTTATATTTTCTTCACCTTATGCTGATGAGCTTGGAAAAGCCACCGTGCTTCGGATAGGACGTTAAGCCGTGGTCCCGTGTGCGGGAGAATCATATCCTGTGCACGTTGGATGGCCTTCAAGGGAGACTATCATCTGTCTCGTAACAGCTGTCTAGTGGATAACCTTCTAAAAGCCTTCGGAGTGCTTGAGACGATGGTGTGCAAAAAAGTGGGTTTGGTTGGGTTGTTTTACCTCTGAGCGGTACTTTTTTGCACACAATGGACTAAATGGCTAGGTCACATGAACCCCGAATACTCAGAGAAGGTTCGGGGAGGGGACCCACTGGGTCAGCTGTTGGGAGACAAATGGTAGCCTCCCGTCAAGGCTATCCAGCGTGTTCTCTAACGTTGGATTATTTTACCTCTGAGCGGCACTTTTCTGCACAGCATGGGCTAAATGGCCAGGCCACAAGGACCCCGGAAGCTCAGAGAAGGTTGGGGGAGGGGACCCACTGAGACAGTTTTTGGGAGACAGATGGTAGCCTCCCGTCAAGGCCATCCAGTGTGTTCTTTAACGTGCACAGGGTATGGCTCTCCCGCACACGGGGCCAAGGCTTAACGTCCCATCCGACAGATGGCGGCCTTTCCAAGCCCATCGGTGTTCCCTACTGACCGTGGGCAGGGCGGGGAAATAATGCGTGATTGCCCTTGTCTTTATGAGAAGACGCATCGAAATTATAGGGATCGAGGAATGAAATGAATTATGAGGGAATGAATGGCTTCGCAGCTGATCAATGTTTCAGGTGAAGTTCTATGTGTTTTGCTGTTTCAAAAATTTCCATTGTTAGAGAGCACTATTACAAACTTTTAGATTTGAAAAGTGTCAATAATTCATCAATCATTTCAAACCCCAGAATAATATATCGAAAAACCAAAAAATAAGTGCATGCAGGCCCTGATCTAGAAAACCTTCGATGCGGGTGGAGGGGGTAAGAAACACAATTGATCCAGAAAAATGTAAAAGGAAGGGGAATGAAGAGACTTTTGGGTTGGGTTGTTTTACCTCTGACGGCACTTTTTTGCACACCATGAGCTAAATGGCCAGGTCACAAGGACCCCCCAATGCACAGAGAAGGTTGGGGGAGGGGACCCACTTGAACAGCTGTTGGGAGACAGATGGTAGCCTCCCGTCAAGGGTGTTCTTTAACGTGCACAGGGTATGGCTCTCCCGCACACGGGGCCACGGTTTAACGTCCCATCCGACGGGCGGCGTTTTTCAAGCCCATCGGTGTCCCCTACTGACTGTGGGCAGGGCGGGGAAATTTTGCGGAGATAAATCTCAACGCTGATCCAGCTGGGACCCGAACCTGGGAACTACAGATTACGAGCCTGGCGCGCTACCGACTGAGCCATCCCCGCCCTGTTAGAATTGGAGTGAGTGGCATTATGTAGCAGATGAAGTTCAGGACAACATATTTGGATAACTAAATTGCATGGTCTGGTTGAATCTGCTCAGCCACGGGCTGTTGGAGCAGGGTGATGATGCTCATTTATTAGAAATTAAGGTAAATCAGACGAGTGGAAGATAATACGATTAATGCGTTTTGGTATCTCGGACTTCGTTCCAAGAATATACGAGGGGCAATATTTTTGAAATTTTCCCCCGTTCAATTGAGATCAAACGACAAGACTTTCAACAATAACATATTGTGGTGTGCGCCATATTCTCACTTGAAATCGTAATATATTTATACTGGAATGTTGAGATGTGGAAACACAGAGAAGGAGAATCATATCCTGTGCACGTTGGATGGCCTTCAAGGGAGACTATCATCTGTCTCGTAACAGCTGTCTAATGAATAATCTTTTAAAAGCCTTCGGAGTGCTTGAGACCATGGTGTGCAAAAAAGTGGGCTGGGTTGGGTTGTTTTACCTCTGAGCGGCACTTTTTTGCACACCATGGGCTAAATGGCTAGGTCACATGGACCCCGAAAACTCAGAGAAGGTTCGGGGAGGGGACCCACTGGAACAGCTGTTGGGAGACAGATGGTAGCCTCCCGTCAAGGCCATCCAGCGTGTTCTTTAACGTGCACAGGGTATAGCTCGCCCGTAAACGGGGCCACGGTTTAACGTCCCATCTGACGGACGGCGGCCTTTCCAAGCCCATCGGTGTCCCCTACTGACCGTGGGCAGGGTGGGGAATTTTACGGTGATAAATCTGAACGCTCACCCAGCTGGGACTCGAACCTGGGAACTACAGATTACGAGCCTGGCGCGCTACCGACTGAGCCACCCCGTGCAAAAAAGTGCTACTCAGAGGTAAAACAACCCAACCTACATATTTGAAATTATTGGTTCCTCCACAATGGTAAACATTACTAGACTGCTTAAATTTGATGCAGATATATTGTGTTAAAGCCGTCCGGGTAGCCGAGTGGTTAGCGCGCTTGGCTACTGATCTACGGGACCTGGGATCGAGCCCCGGGTAAGGAATGGTTCTTTGTGTCGTTTTTCTGCTGAGGTCCTGCCATCCTCTCAGACCTTCTCCTTTGTAATTAGGAAAAACTCTCGAAAGCAAATTATATCTAAAATCAGTTTCACTGAGTTTTTCTTAATCCCTTGTGCCGTCGAACTAAGATTCAGACACTCAGCTGTCGGGCATAAGGTTAAACTAATTTAATGTGATCAGCGAGACAGCCTCAGCAAAACATAATGTTCTCTGCCAGCTGTCCCTCAAAAGCACACATCTTTCAAACAACTTTCACTCTTTCACACAGCATTCACTGCCCCACACACGTTTGGGATGGGATGTACTTGCTAGGAAATATTCCCAAGTCTTATTAGACGGCGTCCTTCCCCCTTCCTAGCATGCACAATTGAGATGTGTGTGGGGCTTCAAGAGAAAGACAAATACAAACCTTTCGCCATAACCGAAGAAAAAACACAAAACCTTTAACACCCTTGAGGGGAGAGGGGTCCAAATCCGGGTTCCTGCCATTACGCAGGAAATTAAGTTTCGGCCGCATAAAATAAATAAAAAAGGCTCCCGCCCCCCCTTTCCCTTCCCGAAAACCCGGACAAGGACCCCGTTCAGTTCAAGTCACACTGGGTCTTGTGACCACAGATATTCTTGAAAAATAATTGTAGGGTGATTTCGGAGATCCATAAAAGGTGAGCATGAGATATCGGATGGTAATTAAATTGAAGGAAAGGGATTTATTTCCTGTGTGAGGAAGGAATCAGAGTCAAAGAAAGTGGAAGAAAGAAAGGAGGAAGGATAAAAAAGAAAAGGGAAAAGACAAGGTGAGAAGGGGGAGTCAGTAGCAGCAACAACGCTCGTCTCGGCTCTGCGTGCCAAAGGTGATATCCTAAGGTCAGTTGGCAGCCTGCCTCGCCCAGGAATGCTGAGCCTAAGGGTGGGTCCGGCTGAAGGTTACGGTAACGTGGCTTTCTATGGCGAGATTTGACCTTCTGCTTGTAAATGCTGACCATAGCTTAAAAGACTAGGAATTGGGAGGGGGGGGGGGGGGTTGTTGAAGAGAAAGGGAGAAGGGAAGGAAGAACTAAAGGCTGGAAATGAAACACTGCATACATTGAAATACAAAGTACAATTGCAACTAGGTTAATATATTCTAACATTAAATATTTACACATTTATATCTGATTTTAGTTTTATATAACATTGTATTGAAATAATTAGTATCTGAACAGTTAAATTTTAGCAATAGTTCGGAAAAATACATTTAACGATTATTTATTCGATTTTACTTTAATATTTGCCTTAATGGTAGTATTGATTAAAAAAAACAGTCTTTCATTAAATGTTAAAAATAAGGTCAATAATTTTAAAATAACCTGTTAAGAATTAAACTTTTGATTTGAACAATGAATTGAATCTAATGATGATTAGGGAATTGCCAAATAATTACTAAAATTTTACAAATAAGATTCCCTCCTTAGTCACTCCAAGAAATTTAGCCCATACTAAACTGACAGGCTCTTTGTGGCAAGTAACTGCTTGAGGGAGTATTTATTTTTATTTATATTGTGTTAACGAATTTTATATAAGCTTATCTAAAATTTATTTTAGACTATTGGCTGGTAGTTTAGGCGACCGCAAGAATTTGAAAAAAATTCGAAGATAACATTTTAGTACTTTCGTAAATTATTAAAAAAGCGATATTAAACAAATTATTTTTGAAATAGGTTTGAAAAATAACATTCAGAAATGTTCCAAAGAACTTAAATTCAGTGTCATGAATAATTTCTACTATAATACCACAGAATTATTATGAGGACTCCAAACTTACAATTGGTGCTCTCTCAAACGCTACCCAAGTATGTAAAATACCAGTACCAGTAGGTGAATTTCGGCAATTCGTATTAGGTTAGAAAAAGCATGCATAAATATCAAAAAAGATCACCAGAAATATCCCAAATAGGTTGGGTTGTTTTACCTCTGAGCGGCACTTTTTTGCACACCATGGGCTAAATGGCCAGGTCACATGGACCCCGAAGGTTCAGAGAAGATTGGGGACCCACTGGAACAGCTGTTGTGAGACAGATGGTAGTCTCCCGTCAAGGCCATCAGCGTGTTCTTTAACGTGCACAGGGTATGGCTCTCCCGCACACGGGGCCACGGCTTACGTCCCAACCGACGGACGGCGGCCTTTCCAAGCCCATCGGTGTCCCCTACTTACCGTGGGCAGGGAGGGGAATTTTGCGGAGATAAATCACAACGCTGACCCAGCTGGGACTCGAACCTGGGAACTACAGATTACGAGTCTGGCGCGCTACCAACTGAGCCATCCCATGACACAACTAGGAAATGACAAATGATAGAAAGACTATTCTAATATGTAACATATATACATTTATTAGTTTAGGATGCACAACCGGTGGGCCGCATGTGACCTGCCAATATTTTCCGTGAGGCCCACCACCGCTTATAATCTATAATCCGCTTATATCTTATATTATAATATGGTATCGAAAATCCTAACGATATTTGACATTATTTGTTAACATTTTTGTTGTGATAATTACAAATTTTTAAAAACTTATTTATTTCTCTCATTTTTATAATGAAATACTGTGTCTACGTCTTAAAAGTTTTGTTACTGAGGCCCGCAGACCAACACCTCTTATAACAGAAGGCCGATGGACCAAGTAATGACGTCATCGTAGATAGTCCTTTGTCCAGAAATATTCTTAGAAATTTATTTCTCCACTAAATGACCTTGCTGCCAATATCCGGGTCTCTCTATATCCGGACTTCGTTTAATGGCCTTGCTGTCAATATCCGGGTCTGTATATGGCAGTGTTTTAGTTTCCCATAGATATACATTTCCAAACTTCTTTCGTAAATTTCGACATAGAATAATAGCTGTTAAGAATACTTGAAATGGTATGTCCTAGGTAAGCATTTACATAAATGACATCCAACTAAGAACAGAATTATTTGAATTCTCTTTTCTTTAAATTTTAATTGTGAATTTGACTTTATGTCGCAGTGTGAGACAAACACTCTTCGAAATGTGTGAATAACTGAACAAGTGTAGAATTAACTAATCAAAATGGCAAGTCCCAGATGTAACGCAGCGTATGGCTGCAAACCATCTTTGGGGATAATACCATGTGCCCCCACTACCAACGGTCGTGGTAAGTCAGTGCCATAAAGACACAGCTCATCCACGACATCCTATGGCGAACAGTCCTATAGAAGGAAAGCTCACCCATCGGTCAAAACCTAAATTTAATCTGTTCCCAGGTTAGCCACAAAAATGGATATATAAATCCAAGATGACTCGGCCCCCGTGGTGGAGATTATTAGTTTGAGTTTTCCATCGATAAGCCCGTCGACCGGGGATCCCACTCCCAGTCGCAAGCACTCAACTTCGTGCTCTCCATCGGAGCAGGTTCACCACAGCCCAGTTTGCCATTCAGCTGGGTCCCTTCGCTTCTCAGAGTCTGCGTCGGAGCACGCTTGACCGGCGCCCCCCAACACCAGTCAGCTGCCCTCCAACAACCTCTCCAGCGGTCGTGAACGTACTGGGGCCCACCAGAAACTGCAGAGCCCGAATCCCACTTCACAGAGGCACTTTAAGCCCCCTCAACCACGTCAAGGTGATCTAAGAGGGAAAACTACAACGCACACGAGAGAAAAAATGAATATGCCATCCCGGGAATGAAACTGACCTGGTAGTTAAAATGTTACGCCAAGTGAACCCGATACCACTGCAGCTTCTCCATTTCGGAATAATCAAATGAATTAAATATTTAGCACAGTGAAATCTAAAGTCTAAAATTTATGATAAAATATTGCTGTTCCTGCCGAAATATGATAAAAATTATCATGTGATTTAGAATTCACTTCATAGAAAATATTTGTATCGACAAATATTTATTCCGAACTTTGTCGTAAAATTGATGCTATGGTATCAGAAGAATTCTTTCCACATCTTTTTTTGTTACTAGTTCTAGAATGCGCCACTGAACCAATGTTATTGCTGAGATTATTTAAACTAGAATACTGATTTACGAAACTAGCCTCATTGAGTTCACCGATATCTTTAAAAAATTTAGGACTGTCGGAATTTTCTCAAAGTCTTTACTAGGTTGAAAGTGTTTGAGATCGTGTGGAAAAGTAACTGCTGGTTTTTATCTCTTTGAAAGGCTCAGGATTGGACGCGACATCTGTTGGTACAGTAATGAGATAATTGGTAAAATTCTCTTATTCCATTTTTTGAAAAATAATTCTGTAAACGTGGTACATAAGTCCAGCAGGTCAGAAGAACTCCATGAACATAAAACTGGGACATGGGAAATTCAAAAACCGAACAGCAAGGGATTGTCACAGTTTTCTTTGACGCTAAAGAAAGGCAGTTTGAACGAGAATCCACCTGCTGTGAAGTGGCATGTCATTTGAATATTTCAAAAACAAATATGTTTTGAAAAAAAAAAGTTTTTAATTTTTGACAGTCTTTTGATACGTTTGTAACCAAATAATTTTGCTTAGAATTATTCATAATTTGTTATTAATTTTGAAATGGACAATAAAAAGACACTGGAACAAAGAAAAAAAAAACACTCACAAAGAATATGTAAACCATGTATTTTTATTACGTTTACGTCCAGTTAGTACAAGCAACACTTCCTAGTGTAGAAAGCCGGTGTACCAACCATGACTGTGAATTGAAATTGTATGAGCTATGTTTTGCATTACTCGTAAATAATAAATTAGAATACAGAAAAGTTTCTATTGCTAAAATGTATTAAAATCTAATTAGTATTTAGCAAAATTGAATTATCATGTTAATGGAACCTGCTAATAGATTTCATGTGCAATGATCCTTTTTAAACATTTACTGTTACAGAACTGAAGATATATTGATAGACTTTGTTGTCTTTCGTGTTTTTGGTGTAAGCATAGATATGATTTTTGTTTAAGAGAAGATTAAAATCATATTAAATAACGGAGAAAGATTTTTTTATCAATTATTCGTTTCGACTGATCTTTCTTTGGTTAGAATTTGAGCTAAAATGAGTCAGCCGAGTAAAAGGGTATTCGACGCATGCCTTTGTGTATCTCCGATTTCGTTTCGTAAAAGGGTATTCGACGCATGCCTTTGTGTATCTCCGATTTAGTTTCGTAAACGGGTATTCGACGAATACCTTTGTGTATCGCTGACTTCGTTTCCTGGAACCAGGATAAAATGTTAAAGTTGAGATTTTCTGACTCGAACAGCATAACGTTTTCATGTGCGAAAACGGAAATTTGAAAACACCGACTTCATATATATTTTACGAACGTAATTTGCTTGCATAAATAATTTATTTCCTACGTAAAGGCAAATACCGTGTTGGTTAGTTAACTATAAATAAAGAAATATATTATTTTAGTTAAATAACTTACCGGTAGTTCCACTGGAACGAAATATGAATATGATTATGTGAAAAGTTTCCAAAAAAATAATACCAATTTTCATCATACAAACATCTCAAAACAATTATCGTTGCCACGGCAGGAATCGAACCCGCAACTCTCTAGATTCCTGCCAGAGTGCTCTACGGTTAAACCATTAAACCATAACCAACAACTAAATTCTTCCTGAATAAGACCTATAAACAAAGAAGGTGTAAGGAGAAGAAGGCTAGCTTCGCACAAGCGTAAGTGGCGCCGTTCTGCGGAATTTTACCGAAGCTGAATGTGGCAAATTGATGTGTAGGCACAAAAATACCTGTAAGGGGCTATCTGCGCATGCGCAGTGCAATCATTTTAGCCCAATGCAGCTATGGTTTGTCTTACTATTGGTATGTATATTGCGATTTAACCAGTGTTTCCAAATGTCTAACAGCCATGGCTGTTTGGCACGGTGGTAGCTGACCCTAAAGTTATTCAATGAGTGTTTTATCTCGTTCAGGAGTACATTTTACGATACCTGGAAAAACCGTTGTGTGTTTATTTTGAGTAAATTTGCAGAATTTTTAAAATTAATATGTAAATTAATATATTTAGTCATCTTGCGAACATGTAAGTCAATGTATGTTGCAGTTTTGTGTTCTCTGGAGCATATCGATGTATATAGGTGTCTGCAGTTTGTTCTAATAGTAAATGTTTTATGGTTGATACGAGAAGTGCCTGCTGCCATCTATTGACAATTTATACAAGTAAGAAACTCGATAAGACTTTTATTGAGAATATCTAAAATTATATAAAATGTAATTAAACAAAACATGTTATCTCTCATAAAGCCATAAATTTCAATTTATTATGATATATTAAATATTGTAGAATGTTCAGAATATTAAGAATTTTTTGTTGAGCATAGTTACTACCTGTTTCACAAAATAGGATTTTATTAAAGAAAATAATTTTAACTAATCGACGAGAAAAGAAAATTATGATGGTAAAATTTTTGTTTGTTTTACGGCAAAGAGCGATAGCTGACGGTTCAAGTGGATATCAAGTCTATACCAGTTAGTAAGTGTTAATTTTTTTTACCACCAGGCGTCTTTCGACATATCAACCCATTTGCTTGAAGCGATTCCTGTTTTCCTCACGAGATGGCGCATGTGCAGAAAATTGCTTTCAAACACCATCAAGGTGCATCATCCTGGTACGGAGTCTCTAGTGGCGCTGGAAGCCCTCTGGCAACTTGGAGGGGAACGCGACAGTATTGAGTATGCGCAGGCAGTGAACAATTCGACCTCACGGATCGTTTTCAAGAGTAATATCCTTGTGCAACGCGCAGTTAAGAATCCCATCAAGGTGGGCGATAAGACCATAACTTGCGAGCCCCTAAACGACCAAAACATTAAAGTGTATGTGAGAAAACTACCGCCGTCGATGACCGACGAGATTGTTCTCAGCACCTTTGGTCGATTCGGAAAGATCTCTGAAATCGCCGCAGAGACTATGTCAGTCAAATTTACCGACTATCCGATCAAAACGGGAACGCGCATTCTGACTATGCTGCCCCAAGAACAAATTCCCCCGCTGGTCAAAGTAGGGCGGTTTACTGCAGTTGTGTGGCACCCTGGACAAATCCGCTGCTGCAACTTTTGTGGCAAGGAAGGCCACATGCAGCAGTTTTGCCCAGAGGTCACATGTGGCATCTGTAGGAACAAAGGGCATGCTACGCATAAATGCCCCGAGAAATGCGAAAACTGCAATTCCAAGAAACATGAAGGCCCCTGCAACACACGTACCTTTGCGCACGTGACCACCACCTCAGTACCCCCTTCAACAGATCAGACCAAATCTACCACAAATGTGACCCCTTCAACTTCGGAGCTCTCTCCCGCTAATAAAGAGGTTGCGGAGACTCCCTCTGATGACGCAAATACACTTCAATCGGTATTCCCTACCATAGAAGAAGCTAATGCCATTCTTGCAGCCAAAAAAGCTTCAGAAAAGGAAAATAAGTCACCAACATCGTCGCCACGCAAACAGGCGAAAGGAAAAAAATCAACCTCCCCCAACTCTTCAAAAGAGAATAGTGAGACTTCCCTCACATTAACCGATAGCTGTGACACAATCTTTACAGCACTGAAGCACGGGCGCGAGATGGACGAAGAAATCAGCTCTATCGGCTCATCTAATTCTGAACTCGTGATCGATCTCAGCGCTGATGAAAGAGATTCACCAGCTTCTCCACCTCCCTCCTTCTCTCCGGGAATTATAAGTCCCACGATTGTTCACAATGCCAACAGCACAAAAAAAATCGTCGATAGACCTAGAAACCGCGAAGAAAGAGAAACTGAAAAGACTCAAATTCCGTCGCCCGCTCTCACGAGGCTTAAAACGGGCACGATTTAGGGGAATAAACCCCCCCAACCTTCAACGTCTAGAACAAGCTCTGTTGGAACTGCAAAGGGAGTGAAGAACCCGAAAACGGGCAAATAACTTTCGAACTGTGTAACTACGTCTTTTTGCATTTTTCTGAAATGCCACCCGTCTGTTTCCAAATACCTACCCAAAATGGCGACCCTAAATGTAATGACCCTCAACATGCGGAGTTTCCGCAAACGCAAGAAGCAAGATTGGTTGCAGGGTTTTATGATTTTAAATAAAATTGATGTGTGCATGCTGCAAGAAACTCACTTCGCCTGCTGGGGGGGGGATATCACTCCATATTGACGTAATTACGATATGCAGTGCTATTTCTCCAACGGTTGCGGCAAAGCGCCAGAGTTGCGATTATTTTTTCGCAACAATGTAAGCCTGCAAACGTTAAATACGACTGTGACGCAGAAGGAAGAATCATCGCAGTCTCGTGCACTATACACAATTGCAACTTACGATTAGTAAACGTATATTGCCCAAATAAGGCCACCGACAGAAAATCTTTCTACCGTACGCTGCCCTACTTCATAAACAGTGGACAGGACCTGACAATCGTCGCCGGTGACTTCAACTCCGTTGTCGACACAGAGCTTGATAGATTCCCCCTCACACATCGACGGGACGGCAGTGCTAAAGCATTTGCAACTATCCTGCAAGACTTCGACATCACCGATTGTTTGCGTAAGTGGCATCCAGCAGAATACGGCTATACGAGGGAGAAAATAAATCCACCAACCCAATCACGAATAGACCGCATCTACATCAGCAAACAGCATGAGACCCGCTGCACAATGTGCGAACACATCGAAATCAATAACGCAGATAATCAAATTAGTGACCATTTGGTTGTCTTAGGAGAATTGACGCTCTGTGAATCGATTAAAAGAGGGGGAGGCTTGTGGAAAATAAATGCCAGCCTGCTGGATGACATTCAAGTTTCACAGGAGATTAAATTATTTTTAAACACTAGGATAAGCAGTGCGAAGGCTACCGAAGCAGCCTGGTGGGACGAACTCAAAGGGGGGGTGAGGGATATACTTAAATTAGCTGGAAGGCGTTTGGCAGGGGATCTATGAGCAGATGAGTCCGTTTTGTGCTCAACAGTGAAAGACGTAAAAGACCGGCTCCTTCGACGGTATTTCTCCGATCGCATCGCGGCAGCTCTCGATTCCCGTAACGGCATCTCATCGACGCAGTTCACGGTAGGCTAAACCACGTTTTTGCACTTTCGATTTTTTCCTTTGTTCTTTCAATCGAAACAGTCTTTATGAGACTAATTTCTTTTAAATTTCTTTTAAATTTCTTTAGTTTTCTTGCCGTTTTCAGTGATTACTCTATTTTTATACCTGAAGAGTCTTTATGAGACTACTCCTTCTGTTAATTCTTACAGTTTTTTGAGTCTGCTTTTCCGATAATCTCACTCTTTTTTGCACTTGCTTTTTTTTTTTTGCTTACCCTGGTTTTTCCCAATTCTTTGTTTTAAACCACACTATGCTCTCCCTTAATGATCCAAGACTAAGTAGATCTTTTCGTTTTTTGTTGAATGGACTTCATATTAAAGATTTAATTTCATATCTCCTTGATTCTCTTGGTTCTGAATTTAATGATTTAATTGAGGTTGCCCAATCTATCAATCGCGGAGTCGCAATTATCACACTTGGATCTTGTGAAGCCACTGAAAAACTTAACGAATTAAAGGTTTTGAAAATAAATGAGATTGAGGTCCCGTTTACTTTTCTTGGGTCCTCTATAAAAAAGGTCATTGTTTCCAATCTTCCGTTCTTTGTAACAAATGACGAAATTTCTAACGAGCTATCCAAGTTTGGAGAAATTCTCCATATTGATGAAGAATTCTACTTTGAAGAACGCTTCCAAAAAATAAAAACGGGAAATCGAATTCTGAAGATTAAATTAACTGAGAACATCCCAAATTTCATTGCTATTGTTGGCTTTAATGCCACAATTTTTTACCCAGGTATTGTGAAATTGTGTAGACGTTGCAAATTGCCTGGTCACTTTGCCGATACTTGCACTTCTGCGTCAAACTTCAAGAAATCATTTGCCTCTGTTGTTCATAACCATCAAACTTCTGTTGCAGATAGTCAATTAATGGACCTTTTGGCTCCATCTACATTAACTCAGTCCTCAAATGATAATAATGTTAAAAGCCAACAAATAGAAAAACTGGATCCTGCGAATAAAACCTCATATGATAAAACTGAGGAAAAAACTGCGCTTCCTGATAAGACATCCTTAGAAAAAATCGAGAACCTGATCTCAGCTAAGAAACCTTCCGTACAGTCAACGCCTACTTTACAAACAGTTGGAGGAAAACGTAAAATCGTCTCCCCAGTTGATTTCCAAAAGACCAGGAAAATCACAAAAGAGAAAGACATCTATCCCGAGTTCCGTAGTTTTCTTAAATGCCTTTCTGAAAATGACACGAGGTCCATAGCTGATGTCCCCTTAAAAGTTTTGCAATTGAAAAAAACCTTGGACTCACAAAACAGGATTCTGCCTCAATACAATGACCTCTTCCGCACTATTGCGGACTTTTTCACGTTCGAACAGCCGAACTTTTTATTAGAACAAATTGCTGACTTTCTTCCAGTCTTTGAGCAAAGCGGTATAGAGCAGGTAAAAGCGACTTTAGAAGAGAAATATGAAGACGAATCCTAGAGCTCTTTGTTGGCTCTTATCTTTCCTCCTTTCTCTCTTTTCTCTTTCTCTCTCTCTTTTTCTTCCCTTTCAACCTGTCTGCCTTCTTTCCTCTTTCCACTCTGATCGCTAACCGGGACATCCGTTGTCGCAGTGCTTTCCGCGAGGTCTGATGTCTCTCTGAGCGCTCACCTTTCCCTCTTCCATTTTCGATTCTTGCGCCTTGCATTCAGCCCTACTCTCTACTTTTCCCCCTTATTCAGACAAATTGCAACTATTATCAATCAGCCGTGTAGGCTTCGGCAGTGCGCCGAATTATACTAAATTTCATCATCGTTCAACCTCCGATGAAAGAGATATGGGTCTCGACCCGGTGCTCTGCATTGTCATTAATGATCTTTGATCTTTGCGTTTGGCAGGGAAAAAGCGGAAGCGTCAAACTTTCTTAAGACAGGCTTTAGCAGCCTACACAGCTGGAGAAGCCGACGACAACTATAACCGATTCATCATCGCTGACATTAAAAGAGAACTCAACGAGCAATGTACAGTGAAAGGCTCTGAGACGAGATTAAATCTTGCACGCGGTAGACTAGCCGAGGCTAACAACCTCAGCAGCCTATTAGCGAAATTTAAACGAAATTCTCGCGAAAAGCGTACAATGACGCAATTGGAAGTGGGAGGGAATATTATTTCGGACCAAATTGGCATTAGACAAGAAGTCTATAATTTCTACCAAGATCTTTTCTCACCTGACAGCCTTTGACTCAAAGAAATTGATAAATGGCTAGAAGATACGCCACGGATCGCCAACGAAGTGACGTCTCGGTTGGAGGATGACATCACAGAAAAGGAGATACGGACTGCTGTAAAACAGCAAAACAGCAACAAGAGTCCGGGCGAAGACGGCTTTGTAGCAGAGTTCTACAAAAGATTCGTGGACCTGTTATGGAAGCCACTAAGCGATTTCTACAACAACTTGCTGACAAACGAAGTAGAAATTACAGGAATGGAAAATGCTATTGTAACTTTGTTAAAAAAGTCGCCAAATGGTCATAACCTAACGAATTGGCGTCCGATTTCTTTGCTAAATTGTGATTACAAAATCTTGGCCAAAATTGTAACCGACCGTTTTGGAAAAATTCTGTGTGAAATCATTGGCGAATGCCAAGCTTGCAGTGTCCCTGGCAGGCAGATTCAACACAACATTAGGCTTATTAGAGATTGCTTCGAATTAAATTTTTCTAAAAAAACGAAATTCAGTTTTCTGGCAATTGACCAAAACAAAGCTTTTGATCGGGTTTCGCATGACTTCATGAGAAAACTATTGAAAGCTCACAACTTTGGCCCTAGAATTTGCAATTTATTTTAATAATATGTATAAAAATGTAACAAGCCAAGTTTTGGTTAACGGGCACCTTACACAACGCTTCTCCGTTGCGAGGGGTGTTCGACAAGGCTGTCCGTTTTCCCCTCTGCTATTTGTACTCTCTCTGGAGACATTGCTTAGGAAAATCCAAGCGGACCCAAAATTTAAAGGTGTCATAGTACCTGGACATCGTACGCAGCTGAAATACGTTGCGTACGCCGATGATATCACGTTTACCTTTTCGGATGAAGCTTCAATAGCTAATTTTTACGATCTTTTTAAAAAATACTCAGATTGCAGTGGGGCTCTAATTAATAGAGACAAAACCAAAATTATGGCTTGGGGCAAGTGGGGTTCTTCGGTGTGGAATCACGTCAAATCCGCCTCAGAGCCCTTAAGACTCCTAGGTGTGCATATCAATTGGGAGGGATGCGATCCAAGCACATGGAAATTGGCCGTAGCCAAAGCGGAGAAAACATGCGAACTTTGGGGGGATAGAGACCTTTCGATCTCTAAAAGGGCGGAAATTTTTAACGCGTTGATAATCCCAATTTTCACTTTTCTTGGAACTGTGTATACCCCCCCCCCCCCCTTCTACGGTATACACGAAAATCACAAGAATCGCTGCTGGGTTTATCTGGGCATCCCAACACGAGTCTCTTAATAGAGGAATCCTCTATCAGCCGGTCGGGGCCGGCGGGCTCGATCTAAAGCATGTTAAAACTTGGATTCGTACCCTACAGTATGTTGACGTTATTCAGACGCTGAATATCCCATCCCACCCTGCGAGTGCATTTCTCTCATATTTTCTCGGCCCAGCCGCACGGAAATATGCTGAGAAATGTACTTATAAGGGCCCGAAATGTAATATTGTAAATAGGAATTATGTATTTTTGTCGGACGTCAATACCACATTAGAAATTAAATATGTGTTAAATCATGATAAAAAATGCGACAAGAAATTAGTGTACTCTGCATTGCTTCCGGTGGAAATACCGCAAATTGTGAACAAAAGACCGGATATTGAATGGAAAATTGCTTGGTCAAACTTGCAAATCAAACACGTGGAGGCCCATAAACAAGATTTCCTTTGGAAACTCGCTCACGACATCCTTTTCACACGAGATAAGGCGTGGGCAAGGGGAACGTCAAGATCTGACAAATGTGCCTTTTGCGCGTGTATCGAAACCACGAAACATTTATTCTATGACTGCAAATTCGTGCAAGAATTATGGCTAAAATTTCAAACGTGGTCAGGATTGCCAGCAATGTCAGCGGACACTGTATTATTCCATCATCCGCTAGCAATCAGCAAACAAAAAAATTATGTTATGGATATCTGCCTGACCGAGATTAAACATCAACTCTGGAGGGCCAGGCAAAGGAAATTTTGGAAAAGCAAAACAGAGACCACAGAAAAATTGCTATGGAAAACAAAATGTGAACTTCGCGATCGGTTGCAGCTGGATAAGAAGAGATTAACAGCAAAGCATGTCATGTACTTGTGGCGACCATGGGCTAAATTTGTTGGAGTGACTAAGGAGGGAATCTTATTTGTAAAATTTTAGTAATTATTTGGCAATTCCCTAATCATCATTAGATTCAATTCATTGTTCAAATCAAAAGTTTAATTCTTAACAGGTTATTTTAAAATTATTGAACTTATTTTTAACATTTAATGAAAGACTGTTTTTTAATCAATACTACCATTAAGGCAAATACTAAAGTAAAATCGAATAAATAATCCTTAAATGTATTTTTCCGAACAATTGCTAAAATTTAACTGTTCAGATACTAATTATTTCAATACAATGTTATATAAAACTAAAATCAGATATAAATGTGTAAATATTTAATGTTAGAATATATTAACCTAGTTGCAATTGTACTTTGTATTTGAATGTATGCAGTGTTTCATTTCCAGCCTTCAGTTCTTTCCCCTCTCCCTTTCTCTTCAACCCCCCCCCCCCCTCTCCCAATTCCTAATCTTTTAAGCTATGGTCAGCACTTACAAGCAGAAGGTGAAATCTCGCCATAGAAAGCCACGTTACCGTAACCTTCAGCCGGACCCACCCTTAGGCTCAGCATTCCTGGGCGAGGCAGGCTGCCAACTGACCTTAGGATATCACCTTTGGCACGCAGAGCCGAGACGAGCACTGTTGCTGCTACTGACTCCCCCTTCTCCCCTCGTCTTTTCCTTTTTTTTCCTCCTTTCTTTCTTCCACTTTCTTTGACTCTGATTCCTTCCTCACACAGGAAATAAATCCCTCTCCTTCAATTTAATTATCATCCGATATCTCATGCTCACCTTTTATGGATCTCCGAAATCACCCTACAATTATTTTTCAAGAATATCTGTGGTCACAAGACCCAGTGTGACTTGAACTGAACGGGGTCCTTGTCCGGGTTTTCGGGAAGGGAAAGGGGGGGCGGGAGCCTTTTTTATTTATTTTATGCAGCCGAAACTTAATTTCCTGCGTAATGGCAGGAACCCGGATTTGGACCCCTCTCCCCTCAAGGGTGTTAAATGTTTTGTGTTTTTTCTTCGGTTATGGCGAAAGGTTTGTATTTGTCTTTCTCTTGAAGCCCCACACACATCTCAATTGTGCATGCTAGGAAGGGGGAAGGACGCCGTCTAATAAGACTTGGGAATATTTCCTAGCAAGCACATCCCATCCCAAACGCGTGTGGGGCAGTGAATGCTGTGTGAAAGAGTGAAAGTTGTTTGAAAGATGTGTGTTTTTGAGGGACAGCTGGCAGAGAACATTATGTTTTGCTGAGGCTGTCTCGCTGATCACATTAAATTAGTTTAACCTTATGCCCGACAGCTGAGTGTCTGAATCTTAGTTCGACGGCACAAGGGATTAAGAAAAACTCAAGTGAAACTGATTTTAGATATAATTTGCTTTCGAGAGTTTTTCCTAATTACAAAGGAGGAGGAACTAAATTATAAATCAAATTACATTTCTATAATATATATGAAGTCGGTGTTTGCAAATTTCAGCTTCGTGCATGAAAACGTTATGTTGCAAAAAAATCGCGACTTTAACATTTTATTGCGGAATGTTGAACACTCTTCTCGCAATTCAGCAACGAAAGTTCAGAAATATAGGACAATCCTAATTGCAGGATGTATTCGTCGAATACCCTTTTACGAAACGAAGTCGGAGATACACAAAGGCATTCGTCAAATACCCTTTTACACGTCTGATTTATTTTATCTGAAATTCTAACCAAAGGAGGATCGATCAAAACGAATCATTGATGAAAATCTTTCTACGTTTTTAAATATGATTTTAATCTTCTCTTAAACAGAAATAATATATATGCTTACACGAAAAACACGGAAGACAACAAAGTCTATTATCCAATCAATATATCTTCAGTTCTGTATCAGTAAATGTTTAAAAAGGAGCATTGCATATCAAATGAATTAGCAGGTTTCATTAACATGATAATTAAACTTTGCTAAATACTAATTAGATTTTAATACATTTCAGCAATAGAAGCTTTTATGTATTTCCATTTTTTATTTACGAGTAATGCAAAACATAGCGCATATAATTTCATTTTAAATTCTTTCGAAATATTTAATGGCGGTAGAAAAGTCTATACGCAAATTTTTGGATGGAAATAGAATTCATTAATCTATTATTCTACATATTAAAAATAGATTTCAGGTTGGGATGTTTTACATCTGAGCGACACTGTTTTTCCACACCATGGGCTAAATGGTAGCGGCCGGGTCACCCATCTCTCTCCCAACAGCTATTCCAGTGGGTTCCCTCCCCAAACTTTCTCTGAGTCTTCGGGGTCCTTTTGACCTGGCCATTTAGCCCATGGTGTGGAAAAAAGTGTCGCTCAGAGGTAAAACAACCGAACCTAAAATCTATTTTTAATATGTAGTATAATAGATTAATGAATTCTATTTCCATCCAAAAATTTGCGTATAAAGACTTCTCTACCGCCATTAAATAATTCGAAAGAATTCAAAATGAAATTATATGCGCTATGTTTTACATTATTCGTACACAAAAAATGGAAATACAGAAAAGCTTCTATTGCTGAGATGTATTAAAATTTAATTAGTATTTAGCAAAGTTTAATTATCATGTTAATGAAACCTGCTAATAGATTTCACATGCAGTGCTCCTTTTTTAACATTTACTGTTACAGAACTGAAGATATATTGATTGGATAATAGACTTTGTTGTCTTCCGTGTTTTTGGTGTAAGCATATATAATATTTCTGTTTAATGAAGATTAAATTCATATTTATAAACGGAGAAAGATTTTCATCAATGATTCGTTTTGATCGATCCTCCTTTGGTTAGAATTTCAGATAAAATAAATCAGACGTGTAAAAGGGTATTTGACGAATGCCTTTGTTTATCTCCGACTTCGTTTCGTAAAAGGGTATTCGACGAATACATCCTGGAATCAGGATTTTCCTATATTTCTGAACTTTCGTTGCTGAATTGCGAGAAGAGTGTTCAACATTCCGCAATAAAATGTTAAATTCGCGATTATTTTGCAGCATAACGTTTTCATGCACGAAGCTGAAATTTGCAAACACCGACTTCATATATATTATACAAATGTAATTTGATTTGTATGCATAAATAATTTAGTTCCTCCTTAAAGGCGAAACATACTAGATATATCGGAGTTCTAAAAGGTATTGAAGACAAGATTAATTAACTGCAAACAATGTCATATATTATTTTAGTTAAACAATTTAGGGGTAGTTTCACTGGCGGGAAGTGTAAATATAATGATATGAAATGTTTCCCCCCCCCAATAAAATACTGAATTTCATCATTATAAACATCTCAAAACAATTATTGTTGTCACGGCGGGAATCGAACCCGCAACTCTCTAGATACATGCCAGAGCGCTCTACGGTTAAAGCGTTAAACCGTAACCAACAACGAAATTCTTCCAGAAAAAGATTTATAAATCTTTCACTGAGATGTGGTGGACCTTGCGCCATCTATACGTCAGGAGAGGCAATTTTTTCCAATTGTTGCTAATGACTGCACGACCACACCCGGAGTCGGTTCTATTTCTATTCTCGTCGAGCGGTATGCAAGCGACTGCAAGCAAGAACCAAGTCAAATAGCCGCTGACGAATGACGTAGTTAGAACAGCTGGGCGAAAGTAAGCCTTACTTTGTATTTGATATTAGGTGCGTTGGCGAAATGGACGACTACAAACTTTTAAATTTAGTGCGTGATTCCCCTTGTCTTTATGACAAGACGCATCGAAATTATAGGGATCGAGGAATGAAACGAAATATTTGGGAATGAATAGCTTCACAACTGAGTAATATTTCAAGTGAATTTCTATGTGATTTGCATTTTCAAAATTTTTTACTGTTAGAGAGAACTATTTTAACTTTTAGATTTGAAAAGTGTCAATAATTCATCAATCATTTCAAACCCCAGAAGAATATATCGAAAAACCAAAAAATAAGTGAATGCATGCACGAATCTAAGAAACCTTCGAGGGGGTGGAGGGTTGTTGGTTTGTTTTACCTATGAGCGGCACTTTTTTGCACACCATGGGCCAAATGGCCAGGTCACATGGACCCCGAAGTCTCAGAGAAGGTTGGGGAGGGGACCCACTGGAACAAATGTTGGGAGACAGATGGTAGCCTCCCATCAAGGCCATCCAGCGTATTCTTTAACGTTGGTTTGTTTTACCTCTGAGCGGCACTTTTTTACACACTTTGGACTAAATGGCCAGGTCACATGGACCCCGAAGGCTCAGAGAAGGTTGGAGAGGGGACCCACTGGAACAACTGTTTTGAGACAGATGGTAGCCTCACGTCAAGGCCATCCAGCGTGTTCTTTAACGTTGGTTTGTTTTACCTCTGAGCAGCACTTTTTTGCACACCATGGGCTAAGTGGCTGGGTCACATGGACCCCGAAGGCTCAGAGAAGGTTGGGGAGGGGACCTACTGTAACAGCTGATGGGAGACAGATGGTAGCCTCCCGTCAAGGCCATCCAGCATGTTCTTTAAGGTTGGGTTGTTTTACATCTGAGCGGCACTTTTTTGCACACCATGGGCTAAATGGCCAGGTCACGTGGACTCCGAAGTCTCAGAGAAGGTTGGGGAGGGTACCCACTTGAACAGCTGTTGGGAGACAGTTGGTAGCCTCCCGTCAAGGCCATTCAGCGTGTTCTTTAAAGTTGGTTTGTTTTACCTCTGAGCGGCACTTTTTTGCACACCATGGGCTAAATGGCTAGGTCACATGGACCCCGTAGACTCAGAGAAGGTTCGGAGAGGGGACCCACTGGAACAGCTGTTGGGAGACAGATGGTAGCCTCCCGTCAAGGCCATCCAGCTTGTTCTTTAACGTGCACAGGGTATGGCTCTCCCGTAAACGGGGCCACGGTTTAACGTCCCATCTGAGGGACGGCGGTCTTTCCAAGCCCATCGGTGTCCCCTACTGACCGTGGGCAGGCGGGGAATTTTGCGGAGATGAATCACAACGCTGACCCAGCTGGGACTCGAACCTGGGAACTACAGATTACGAGCATGGCGCGCTACCGACTGAGCCACCCCCGCCTTGTTTGAATTGGGGTGAGTGGCCATATGTAGCAGATGAAGTTCAGGAAAATATATTTGGATAACGAAATTGCATGGTCTGGTTGAATCTCCGCAGCCAAGGGCTGTTGGAGCAGGTTGATGATGCTCCTTTATTAGAAATTAAGGTAAATCAGACGAGTGGGAGGTAATACGATTAATGCGTTTTGGTATCTCGGACTTCGTTCCAAGAATATACGATGGGGCAATATTTTTGAAATTTTCCCCCGTTCAATTGAGATCAAGCGACATGACTTTCAACAATAAAATATTGAGGTGCGCGCCATATTCTCACTTGAAATCGTAATATATTTATACTGGAATATTGAGATGTGGAAACACGGAGAACTTACATTTTCTTCACCTTATGCTGATGGGCTTGTAAAGGCTACCGTGCTTCGGATAGGACGTTAAGCCGTGGTTCCGTGTGCGGGACAATCATATCCTGTGCACGCTGGATGGCCTTCAAGGGAGACTATCATCTGTCTCGTAACAGCTGTCCAGTGGATCACCGTCTCCAAGCATTCGGAGTGCTTGAGAAAATGGTGTGCAAAAAATTGCTACTTAGAGGTAAACTCAACCTTAACCTTTATGTTTGAAATTATTGTTACCTCTAGAAAAGTAATCATGACTAAACTGCTGAAATCACTTACAGCAATCACCGACTTAAATTAATATAAATTTAACTTAAATTTAATTTAAACTATTGACTGGTAGTTTAGGCGGCAGAAAGAATTTGTAAAAAAATTTGAAGATAACATTTTAATACTTTCGTAAATTATTAAAAGTGCGATATTAAACAAATTATTTTTGAAATAGGTTTGAAAAATAACATTCAGAAATGTTCCAAAGAACTTAATTCAGTGTCATGATTAATTTCTACTATAATACCACAGAATTATTATGAGGACTCCAAACTTACAATTGGTGCTCTCTCAAACGTTACCCAGGTGTGTAAAATACCTGTACCAGTAGGTGAATTTCGGCAATTCGTATTCGGTCAAGAAAAGAATGCATAAATATCAAAAAAGATCTCCAGAAATATCCCAATAGTCAATATATCTCATTGACAGCTGAACAAAATTATGAAATATTTTCTCTGAAGCAATTGACGAAGTTCAGTTAAGAAAAATGGATGCAATTTGCTTTTCATGGGTTGGGTTGTTTTACCTTTGAGCGGCACTTTTTTGCACACCATGGGCTAAATGGCCAGATCACATGGACCCCGAAGGCTCAGAGAAGGTTTGGGGAGGGGACCCACTGGAACAGCTGTTGGGAGACAGATGGTAGCCTCCCGTCAAGGCCATCCAGCGTGTTCTTTAACGTGCACGGAGCCACGGCTTAACGTCCCATCCGACGGACGGCGGCCTTTCCAAGCCCATCGGTGTCCCCTACTTAACCGTGGGTAGGGCGGGGAATTTTGCGGAGATAAATCTCAACGCTGACCCAGCTGGGTTGGGTTGGGTTGTTTTACCTCTGAGCGGCACTTTTTTGCACACCATGGGCTAAATGGCCAGGTCACATGGACCCCGAAGGCTCAGAGAAGGTTGGGGGAGGGGACCCACTGGAACAGCTGTTGGGAGACAGATGGTAGCCTCCCGTCAAGGCCATCCAGCGTGTTCTTTAACGTGCACGGAGCCACGGCTTAACGTCCCATCCGACGGACGGCGGCCTTTCCAAGCCCATCGGTGTCCCCTACTTAACCGTGGGTAGGGCGGGGAATTTTGCGGAGATAAATCTCAACGCTGACATAGCTGGGTTGGGTTGGGTTGTTTTACCTCTGAGCGGCACTTTTTTGCACACCATGGGCTAAATGGCCAGGTCACATGCACCCCGAAGGCTCAGAGAAGGTTGGGGGAGGGGACCCACTGGAACAGCTGTTGGGAGACAGATGGTAGCCTCCCGTCAAGGCCATCCAGCGTGTTCTTTAACGTGCACAGGGTATGGCTCTCCCGCACACGGGGCCACGGCTTAACGTCCCATCCGACGGACGGCGGCCTTTCCAAGCCCATCGGTGTCCCCTACTGACCGTGGGCAGGGCGGGGAATTTTGCGGAGATAAATCTCAACGCTGACCCAGCTGGGACTCGAACCTGGGAACTACAGATTACGAGCCTGGCGCGCTACCGACTGAGCCACCCCAACACCACCTAGAGGAGAAGGCCGTACCACTGATTTGTGACGTCAGCATTACTAGACCGGACTGCCGGCAGAATAGATTGAGAGATAGCTTATCCTTGTTAATAGAACTTCCCATTTAGAATTTGAATATTCACTAATAAATCATTAAAATAATTTGTTTTCATATAATTAAAAAAAAAATCCCACATTTTTCTAATTTTTTTTTAGAGATAACTTTTTTTTTTTGCTTTGACTAGTATTGTAAACCATTAATTACCGTTTCCGATTATACAGATAGCTTTAAATTATTATTTAGATAATAACACTCTTTAAATGTTCGGAAATTTCAAAACTTTTAACGAATTTTGCAAATGATCGATTAATGTATTGAACAAGTACTAAATTTTCACTCTTAAAGGATTCTAGAAGAGCGAAATATATTTAGAAAAAAACTACTTGTTACAAAATACCACAGATATCTATTTTTTTTCACAAATATGTATGTATATATATATGAGGTCTAAAACATTATTTAATGAAAACAGTATGTTTCAATATTGCATATTTTAAGGAAAACAACCAACAAATTCCACATTAAAAATACTTTTATTTACAATATGAGAAAACAAATATATATAGGATACACATTACAATGAAACAAATATTTCATTGTTTACTTTATTTTTAAGAAAATTGTGCAATTAAAACAGGAAAATTCACCAATCATATGGGAGAATTTTTAAGCAATATGAAGAAACTTAATATTGTGCAATACTATTTAAATGGAAAAGGAAAATTTTATGATATTCCCTTCATCCCAGTTGAACTCTATTTTTTAAATAGTTTAATAATGAAAGCTGTTTTTAAAATGCATCACAATAATAAAAACTGTTTCTAGGACAACTATGACTTTTAAATAAAAAGAAAAGAAAAATTGCTTTCCCAAACTTTTTCACCCTAATGCATATTAAAACTAATTTCTTCACATAACATAGAAATTTTTATCCTTTTTGCTATCATAATAAACTTTAATAATAGGAAAAAAAAATTCTGAAGAAACATGAAAGCAACATCTAAATACATGTGGTCAAAAGGTTTGAACAGATTCAAATACAACAGAAATATAAAATACAATGAGTATTATACAATGTAAAGATCACATTGAAATATCCATATAAACTAAGTAATTATGAAACCTAATTCCATGTTATGTCAATGGAAAGCTAATTTCAAACCTTTGTAACTTTTAAAATGAGCTTTTATGAAAAAAAAATGAAATGAAGATCAATTAAAGATCTCAATCAAATTTATCTAAATCTATGTTCATTAAAAGTCAAAGAATTATGAAAACTGGGATATTTAATATGAACAATGGCTGTTTTAAAATATTGATCTCTGGAAGTAGTTGAAATAAGTTAATCTCAAAACAGTATCCCATATTAAATTTTATTAGCATAGTTTTAGCAGAAAATGTAACAATTATTTAAATTTTCACCAACTCTGCAGAATGCGCATTACTGTTTAAGATGTTGATATATAATAAAATACCCCTTCAAACAGCTGCTTACAACAGAGGTCTGACATGAGCCTGTAAGTTTATATACCATAGTAGGTCTGTGAGGATGGCGGAAACCCGGCAGAGAAACAACACGAACAACCATGCCTTACCTAGGGCTCGAACCCAGGTTAGTAACCAAGCGAAGCCTCTTTAAATACTAAATGAATATTATTGGAATATAGAAAATTAAGATAGATTTTTAACTTATATATATTCAGTCATATTTTCCCATGAAATGTTTATTTTAGAAATTACAGAGCTTTGAAATTATCTTTCCATTGACATAACATGGGAATGGTTGGTCATAATTAACAGAGTGTATATGGGGTAGTTTCATGGCAGCAAACACAGACTTTTATAACACAGAATTGAAAATATTTATGATAATATATTTGTACATACATGTAATAAGAAAAGATTTAACTTGTAAAATTTGCAGCTATATATATAATTAGTAGAATTGTAGCATCATCAGCAACTCAGATTTAATGACATTGCAAAACTTGAATTAAGTAAAAATAAAGTACTACAAGCAATATATATCAACTATTGAACATTTTACTAACATTGAATAGATAGAATTAGCATCTAAAATTTTCTTATATTTTTATAGAGGTCAAGCTGTTTCAAATGATTCAGTATTCTCCAAATGTGCAAATCAAATTGAAGAATTAAAAAAATATCTAGATGTCATTTACATAAAGGTTGATGAAGTGGCAAAAATAAACTACACCAGTAGGTTCTTAATAGGCTTCCTTCCCAAAGGCAAGTCGACAAAATAACTTTAAATTTGTATGGGGTCAAAAATATACAGAACAGAAAAAAATGTTTTGCTATTTTGTAAAGAGCATATACTTAACATGCCTGGAAACATATTAAATAAAAGCATTATTCTAATCTTGACCTTCTGCAGAGTTTTTTAAATTTAAGTCATTAACTATTATGCATATCTTAACTGCCATATCTGGTGAAGATGCTTTCAAATGCTAAGAGCAACAGGGTATATTTCCTTTATAAACAGATATCCTTACACTAAAATTTTAATATTACTTGAACTCACTATCAGTGTGAAACCAATTATTAACAAAGAACTTGGAAGAAGAAAATATGTATCAGAACCAGTACAAGGTTTCTAATAACATAGTCAATCATCTCCCTCCAAGCAGAAACTGACATCCCCCAATGATACAGAAAACCTTATTGATCTGTTGACCAGGCTAGTTCATAGGCATATCAAACACCCATTGGCAATCACTATTAGAAATTTAAAAAAATCCTACATTTGCAAGGCAGAAGAAGCCACAAGATATATATATTAAAGAAAATCAAGGAATAAAGTAACTTCCTAAATCTGCCATGGCTTTTACAAAAACCAAAGATTGACACTTAAGTTTTCTGCTTATAATGTTCTCAATTTAAAGTAATGAAGGAAAAATAATATTCAGAAAATTCTATTTGCAGTTTAATGAGTTTCAGTTGATCATTTCATCCAGAAACTGGTGGTATATGTTCCAACAGAAAATTATAAATTTCATACCCCACTAAATGCATGTATAACAGAAGCAATGAAATGGATTGGAAAGAAAACCATATACTGTCACATACTGCATCCATACTGAATAGCTGTCCAAACAAAAACATCCACCATAAGTATTTGATACATTGATAAAAAATTTAAAGACAACCAAAAATATAATTCATCTTCAGGAGTCCAGCCATAAGAGTATAGTGGGAAGTGAAAATGTTGTGGAATTGGCAAAAGATCACTCAAAAGTAACACTAAACACAACATTAAGAAAAAAAAACTACTGACAAGTGCAGGTAGAGATTCCCTTTGATCATAGATTTAGCCACAAAAGACATGAAATCAGTAAAATAAAAATGAAATAAATCTAGTAGACCCTGTATACAGTAGCAAAATATAGTTAAAGGAACTGAAAATAGCTATTGCAGCTTGCATGCAATAAAATTTCCACTAAAACATTGTAAAACATTTAACAATAAAGTTAACCAGTTTTTGTGTCTAAAAAACAATGGTTGAAACAATAGCACACCATTCCAAAGGGTTTTCCACCATTGTATTTATTGGGCTATAATTATTTGAAGGTGGGTCTATGATGTTGTGGAGACTTTTCCATTACAGTGTATCATTACTTTCCAAAAAGCTTCATGCTAACTGATGAAAATGACAACCAGCTATTTTTACCTCCCTCCAAATTTGATATTTCTTAACCTGCTTTTTAACATTTGGTACTTTCAGGTACTTGCAGACTAACCAAGTACACGAGCAGATGGACAATCCAAAGACTCGTGTAATAAGAAAAATCAAACAGCATGCTTTATAGAAGATCCATGTTCAATTACTGGCTCAAAGCCTGTGAAAATTGTTTTCCAGATATTAAAGATGAATGAAGATTAATAATTTCTTTATTTAATTATCTTTATTTAACAGTTTAAAATAAATTATCTGCATTGGGTGAAATTAAGACATTGGATTCTGGACTCAATAAAATATTTACTTAAAAATATCAACCACTGATATCAAATTTATAACATGATTGAGATTACCAAACATAAATATTTGAATTATATTAAATCTCATAAGAGTAATTTTTAAGGTGTGAAATTAGACAATCAGCATTTTGACTTTAACACAATATCAAATTGTATAAAAATCTTGATATAATTTTCTCAAAGTGAAAGTAACATACACAAATTAATCCACAGTACCTCATTGGTTTACTAACATTTAATCACTATCAAACTCCTTAAGTATTATGATGATAATGAGTATAGTGGAAAAATTACCTTGAGCCAGGTGAGATCCAAACACATAACCACCAGACGTAGGGTTACTCGATGCCAGTGTTATAAAAGGAGGATATGCTTTCTTTGTGAAATAAAATAAGTTTTTTCATACTAAGTTTTTTTGCCAAGTACTAACAGTTGAGTCAAAAAAAAAAACTCATTAAATATACTATAAAATATATGGTGCAGTGATTTTTATTCCTATTTCATAAAAATCAAAGGTTATTTCTCCTAAAGTGTCATAATGATTAGTAACTATGCACTGTCATAAAAGGTAAACTTTCTGTTACTTCAAACTCTGACTGAGGTAGTGGTCAGCAATGATTTCAGTTTTGGGCGTAATATTTTTTTAAAGTGTATTTGTGGATGCTTTAAAAGTAGTTGAACACTACCTCTCCATCAGTATATGGATACTTGAGAGGTCAGAAAACTTTCTCCCAGTTTTCATGTCAAACATGCTGGTTTCTCTTTCAACATCAGATGGTGCAAAGTGGAGTTCACACACCTATGTATGCAAAAGAAATATTGAGAATATATACAAAAAAACCTCTGATGAATGATAAACATTAAAACAAAAATCCAAACACCAGGAATACTGTTCACCATACACTAAAAAATTTTATTCAAAACTGAAGACTTTTTACCTTCGAAAGTAAAAGCTATGATTGTATTCAAAACAATTCTATAATCAGTGTATTTTCTAAGATTTCAATAAAAAACCATGGTTAAAAGAATGAATTCTCCCAAGGAATGCACCTATTCTACCAGTAAGCTGGTTTTTCTCAATATTTCTAGCACTTCTTTTATCATATATAGTTCACCTTGAAAGCTAATGCTAACCATCTAATAGCATTCCACTGCTAGTACTAACCATAAAGTGCTTTTGGTAATGCCACTATAAGGTGATAATGTAAAATAAAATGCGAAAAATCATACTGAGCTGAAAATCATTTAAAACAACACTCTTATGAATGAAAGTTTAAAGGTTTGAAATATTCCAGTCCAGGAATTGAGCCTGAAAAGAACTCCAGTAATAAGTTTATTGTTTCAGACAATTTCCTCTTACTGTAATTTTCAGTTTATTAGGCATAAATTTGTTTATATAGACAGCACCTGGTATTATACTAATGCTGAAAGGTATTAGGAATTGATTGGTCAGGAAGTTTACTGTTGTCGACAGTTTCTACAATAAACTTTTACCATTACATATCAGTAAAATCAAAAAACCTCAAATTTTTGTGATAATTTTTGGATTTCTTCAGTTGTAAAATCCATACCAGTGGTCAGTACACAGGATAAACTTTGAAGTTAACTAGAAAACAATATTGTATGCATTTGTGGTGTTTAACATATTTATATTCACATAATAGATGAAATGACAGATATCCCCTCAAATATTCTCTAATATGATTATAGAATACATTTGTAACAAAATTAAAACAAAATCTGCAGTCACATGCAATAAAGATATGACAGTAGACTGTTATACCTTTATTATAATATACCTGACTTATCTCATTTTACAATGAGAGTGATTGGAAATATATGCACTTTTAATTACTCCTTTGAAAGTAAAAAATTCTTTAACTTTACTATTAAATCCTTTTTCAAAATATCCTTTCATTTATTAATCCATATGTACGCTAGATATAGCCCACCCATTCTTTAATATCCCTATAACTTGACCTGATTTCAGAGATATAATTATGCAGAATAATTTAATGCTGAAAGTTATTAAGAATTGATTGGTCAGGAAGTTTACTGTTGTCGACAGTTTCTACAATGAACTTTTACCATTACCTGTCCTGCTTTTATTAAAAAAAATAGCTGATATGTGAGGTAGGCAAAACTTAAGCAGGAAAATAATACATATTCACAAAGCCATCTCTAGGCTTTGAACATGGGTCCAATTTGTATCCAAGTATACTAGTAATAGCACCAAAATAATTTCTAATACTTATGCAGAGATTTTATATTTAAAAGTAGGTTTTCCCATGATCTTGCCTTTGGCTTATATATGTATTTCAAGTTTAACAGTATTATCGTATTAACTTATACGAGATATATTTGAACTCTATGGATATATAAATATAGTGATATAACATTAGACCCTGAAACTATCCCAACAAAAGTACCAATTTCTTAACTTACTACTGTAATCTATTAAATAAAAAGTTTGGTCACTGTGAAATATTCTTTTCTATTTAAGCATTTTAGCATATGTACATTCGACATTTTTTATTCCAGCATATTAGGTTTCTTACTTAATAAAAATAACGTCAAATTAATCCATAACAGATCAATGATATTATATATGTATATTATATAAACGTAACATACAATAGTTAAAACGAAAATTTTTACTTTAGAAGTTCATAAGTATGACAACAGATATTAATACAGAATAAAGTTCTTCTTACCTTGGATGCTTTCGTTGGACAGAAGTTTTGCCTTGGTATTGAACGAATCCATTTCTGTCGCAAACCTATATCTTCTGGAAATTTAAAAACTGAGAATATTTGTTCCCCATCGTAATTGTTCCTGCACTGAGGAACGCAGCAGCGCGATGGCATTTCGCTAAAAAAAATCAATGAACGTAATAACAAACCACACTAAATCATACGTTTTGCCGAACTAGCCAAACACTAACAAAGGCAAGATGGAGGCGACGCTACTAGCTACGGGTCGACTAAAATTGACATCATCAGAATCGCTTCACCGACTGGTAGGGCCTTCTCCTCTAGGTGGTGTTGTCCACCCCCGCCTCGCTTTCCATGCATAAAAAATTTAGTTCCTCCTAAAAGGTGAAACATACTACAACTTAGGAAAATAATCCCTGAAAGCTTTCATTAATTTATTATAAGTAATTTCACATATTATTTTAGTTAACAATTTACCAGTAGTACCACTAGCAGGAAGCATAAATTTGCTGATGTGAAACTTTCCAAAAAAAAAATACCGATTTTCATCATTTACAAACATCTCAAAACAATTATCGTTGCCACGGCGGGAATCGAACGCACAACTCTCTAGATACATGCCAGAGTGCTCTACGGTTAAACCATTAAACCATAACCAACAACTAAATTCTTCAAGAATAAGACATATTAACCTTTCTTCTTAGATGTGGTGACCTTGCGCCATCTATACGTCAGGAGAGGCAACTTTTTCCAATTGTTGCTAATGACTGCACGACCACACTGGAGTCGGTTCTATTTCTTTATTCGCCGTGCGGTATGCAAGCGACCGCAAGCAAGAGCCAAGTCAAATAGCCGCTGACGAATGACGTAGTTAGAGCAGCTGGGCGAAAGTGCGCCTTTCTTTGCATTTGTTATTAGGTGCGTTGGCGAGATGGACGACTACAAACTTTTAAATTCAGTTGGGTTGGTTTGTTTTACCTCTGAGCGGCACTTTTTTGCACACCATGGGCTAAATGGCCAGGCCACAAGGACCCCGAAGGCTCAGAGAAGGTTGGCGGAGGGGACCCACTGGAACAGCTGTTGGGAGACAGATGATAGTCTCCCGTTAGTGCAATCCAATGTGTTCTTTACCGTGCACAGGGTATGGCTCTTCCGCACACGGAGCCAAGGCTTTAAGCCCCAACCGACGGACGTCGGCCTTTCCAATCCCATCGGTGTCCCCTACTGACCGTGGGCAGGGCGGGGAATTTTGCGGAGATAACTCTCAACGCTGACCCAGCTGGGACTCGAACCTGGGAACTACAGATTACGAGCCTGGCGCGCTACCGACTGAGCCACCCCCGCATTGTTAGAATTGGAGTGAGTGGCCATACCTAGCAGATGAAGTTCAGGACAATATATTTGGATAACTAAATTGCATGGTCTGGTTGAATCTCCGCAGCCAAGGGCTGTTTGAGCAGGTTGATGATGCTCCTTTATTAGAAATTAAGGTAAATCAGACGAGTGGAAGGTAATACGATTAATGCGTTTTGGTATCTCGGACTTCGTTCCAAGAATATACGATGGGGCAATATTTTTGAAATTTTCCACTGTTCAATTGAGATCAAACGACATGACTTTCAACAATAAAATATTGAGGTGCGCGCCTTATTCTCACTTGAAATCATAATATATTTATACTGGAATATTGAGATGTGGAAACACGGAGAACTTACATTTTCTTCACCTTATGCTGATGGGCTTGTAAAGGCTACCGTGCTTCGGATAGGACGTTAAGCCGTGGTCCCGTGTGCGGGAGAATCATATCCTGTGCACGCTGGAGGCCTTCAAGGGAGACTATCATCTGTCTCGTAACAGCTGTCCAGTGGATCACCGTCTCCAAGCATTCGGAGTGCTTGAGAAAATGGTGTGCAAAAAAGTGGGTTGGGTTGGGTTGTTTTACCTCTGAGCGGCGCTTTTTTTGCACACCATGGGCTAAATGGCCAGGTCACATGGACCCCGAACGCTCAGAGAAGGTTCGGGGAGGGGACCCACTGGAACAGTTGTTGGTAGACAGATGGTAACCTCCCGTCAAGGCCATCCAGCGTGTTCTTTAACGTGCACAGGGTATGACTCTCCCGTAAACGGGGCCACGGTTTAACGTCCCATCCGACGGACGGCGGCCTTTCCAAGCGCATCGGTGTCCCCTACTGACCGTGGACAGGGCGGGGAATTTTGTGGAGATAAATCTCAACGCTGACCCAGCTGGGACTCGAACCTGGGAACTACAGATTACGAGCCTGTCGCGCTACCGACTGAGCCACCCCGTGCAAAAAATTGCTACTCAGAGGTAAAACACCCAACCTACATATTTGAAATTTTTGCTACCTCCACAATGGTAAACATTACTAGACTGCTTAAATTTGATGTAGATATATTGTGTTAACGATTTTATTTAAATTTATCTAAAGTTTATTTTAAACTATTGGCTAGTTGTTCAGGCGGTCGCATGTTTAAAAAATTTTGAAGATAACATTTTAGTACTTTCGTAAATTATTAAAAGAGCGATATTAAACAAATTATTTTTGAAATAGGTTTCACAAATAACATTCAGAAATGTTCCAAAGAACTTAAATTCAGTCTCATGATTAATTTCTACTATAATACCACAGAATTATTATGAGGACTCCAAACTTACAATTGGTGCTCTCTCAAACGTTACCCAAGTATGTAAAATACCAGTACCAGTAGGTGAATTTCGGCAATTCGTATTAGGTTAGAAAAAGCATGCATAAATATCAAAAAAGATCACCAGAAATTTCCCAAATAGGTTGGGTTGTTTTACCTCTGAGCGGCACTTTTTTGCACACCATGGGCTAAATGGCCAGGTCATATGGACCCCGAAGGCTCAGAGAAGATTGGGAGAGGGGACCCACTGGAACAGCTGTTGTGAGACAGATGGTAGTCTCCTGTCAAGGCCATCCAGCGTGTTCTATAACGTGCACAGGGTATGGCTCTCCCGCACACGGGGTCACGGCTTAACGTCCCATCCGACGGACTTTTCAAGCCCATCGGTGTCCCCTACTGACCGTGGGCAGGGCGGGGAATTTTGCGGAGATAAATCTCAACGCTAACCCAGCTGGGACTCGAACCTGGAAACTACAGATTACGAGTCTGGCGCGCTACCGACTGAGCCATCCCATGACACAACTAGGAAATGACAAATGATAGAAAGACTATTCTAATATGTAACATATATACATTTATTAGTTTAGAGTGCACAACCGGTGGGCAGCATGTGACCTGCAAATATTTTCCGTGAGGTCCACGACCGCTTATAATCCGCTTATATCTTATATTCGCTTATATCTTATTATATCATCTTATATTATAATATGGTATCGAAAATGCTAACGATATTTGACATTATTTGTTAACATTTTTGTTGTGATAATTACAAATTTTTAAAAACTTATTTATTTCTCTCATTTTTATAATGAAATACTGTGTCTACGTCTTAAAAGTTTTGTTACTGAGGCCCGCAGACCAACACCTCTTATAACAGAAGGCCGATAGACCAAGTAATGACGTCATCGTAGATAGTCCTTTGTCCAGAAATATTCTTAGAAATTTATTTCTCCACTAAATGACCTTGCTGCCAATATCCGGGTCTCTCTATATCCGAACTTCGTTTAATGGCCTTGCTGTCAATATCCGGGTCTGTATATGGCAGTGTTTTAGTTTCCCATAGAAATACATTTCCAAACTTCTTTCGTAAATTCCGACAGAGAATAATAGCTGTTAACAATTCTTGAAATGGTATGTCCTAGGTAAGCATTTACATAAATGACATACAACTAAGAACAGAATTATTTGAATTCTCTTTTGTTTAAATTTTAATTGTGAATTTGACTTAAAACCAATTGCTCTTTATGTCGCAGTGTGAGAACAACACTCTTCGACATGTGTGAATAACTGAACAAGTGTAGAATTAACTAATCAAAATGGCAAGTCCCAGATGTAACGCAGCATATGGCTGCAAACCATCTTTGGGGATAATACCATGTGCCCCCACTACCAACGGTCGTGGTAAGTCAGTGCCATAAAGACACAGCTCATCCATGACATCCTATGGCGAACAGTCCTATAGAAGGAAAGCTCACCCATCGGTCAAAACCTAAATTTAATCTGTTCCCAGGTTAGCCACAAAAATGGATATATAAATCCAAGATGACTCGGCCCCCGGGGTGGAGACTCTTAGTTTGAGTTTTCCATCGATAAGCCCGTCGACCGGGGATCCCACTCCCAGTCGCAAGCCCTCAACTTCGTGCTCTCCATCGGAGCAGGTTCACCACAGTCGAGTTTGCCATTCAGCTGGGTCCCTTCACTTCTCAGGGTCTCCCAACACCAGTCAGCTGCCCTCCAACAATCTCTCCAGCTGTCGTCTACCTACTGGGGCTCACCAGAAACTGCAGAGCCCGAACCCCACTTCACAGAGGCACTTTAAGCCCCCCAACCACATCAAGGTGGTCCACGAGGGAAAACTACAACGCACACGACAGAAAAAATGAATATGCGATTCCGGGAATGAAACTGACCTGGTAGTTAAAATGTTACGCCAAGTGAACGCGATACCACTGCAGCTTCTCCATTTCAGAATAATCTAATGAATTAAATATTTAGCACAGTGAAATCTAAAGTCTGAAATTTATGATTTATACCTATAAAATATTGCTGTTCCTGCCGAAATATGATAAAAATTTCCTATAAAAAATATATAAATTTATGATAAAAAACCTATAAAATATTGCTGTTCCTGCCGAAATATGATAAAATTCTATGAAGTGAATTGTAAATCATGTGATTTACAATTCACTTCATAGAAAATATTTGTATCGACAAATATTTATTCCGAACTTTGCAGTAAATTGATAATAATTGATGCTATGGTATCAGAAGAATTCTTCTCTACATCTTTTTTGTTAGTAGTTTTAGAATGTGCCACCGAACCAATGTTACTGCTGAGATTATTTAAACTAGAATACTGATTTACGAAACTAGCCTCATTGAGTTCACCGATATCTTTAAAAATTTTAGGACTGTCGGAATTTTCTCAAAGTCTTTACTAGGTTGAAAGTGTTTGAGATCGTGTTTAAAAGTAACTGCTGGTTTTTATCTCTTTGAAAGGCTCAGGATTGGACGCGACATCTGTTGGTAGAGTAATGAGATAATTGGTAAAATTCTCTTATTCCATTTTTTGAAAGAAATAATTCTGTAAACGTGGTACATAAGTCCAGCAGGTCAGAAGAACTCCATGAACATAAAACTGGGACATATGAAATTCAAAAACCGAACAGCAAGGGATTGTCACAGTTTTCTTTTACGCTAAAGAAAGGCAGTTTGAACGAGAATCCACCTGCTGTGAAGTGGCATGTCATTTCAATATTTCAAAAACAAATATGTTTTGAAAAAAAGTTTTTAATTTTTGACAGTCTTTTGATACGTTTGTAACCAAATAATTTTGCTTACAATTATTTATAATTTGTTATTAATTTTGAAATGGACAATAAAAAGACACTGGGACAAAGAAAAAAAAAACACTCACAAAGAATATGTTAACCATGTATTTGGATTACGTTTACATCCAGTTAGTACAAGCAACACTTCCTAGTGCAAAAAAGGCCGGTATACCAACCATGACTGTGAATTGAAATTGTATGAGCTATGTTTTGCATTACTCGTAAATAAAAAATGAGAATACAGAAAAGTTTCTATTGCTGAAATGTATTAAAATCTAATTAGTATTTAGCAAAATTGAATTATCATGTTAATGGAACCTGCTAATAGATTTCATGTGCAATGATCCTTTTTAAACATTTACTGTTACAGAACTGAAGATATATTGATAGACTTTGTTGTCTTTCGTGTTTTTGGTGTAAGCATACATATGATTTTTGTTTAAGAGAAGATTAAAATCATATTAAATAACGGAGAAAGATTTTTTATCAATTATTCGTTTCGATTGATCTTTCTTTGGTTAGAATTTGAGATAAAATGAGTCAGCCGAGTAAAAGGGTATTCGACGCATGCCTTTGTGTATCTCCGATTTAGTTTCGTAAACGCGTATTCGACGAATACCTTTGTGTATCGCTGACTTCGTTTCCTGGAACAAGGATAAAATGTTAAAGTTGAGCTTTTCTGACTTGAACAGCATAACGTTTTCATGTGCGAAAGCGGAAATTTGAAAACACCGACTTGATATATGTTTTAAGAATGTAATTTGCTTTGCATGCATAAATAATTTAGTTCCTCCGTAAAGGCGAAACATACTAGATATATCGAAGAAAGAACTTGCAGTATTGATTAATTAACTATAAATAATAAAATATATTATTTTACTTAAATAATTTACCGGTAGTTTCACTAGAACGAAAGATAAATATGAATATGTGAAAAGATTCCAAAAAAATAATACCAATTTTCATCATTACAAACATCTCAAAACAATTATCGTTGTCACGGCAGGAATCGAACCCGCAACTCTCTAGATACCTGCCAGAGTGCTCTACGGTTAAACCGTTAAACCATAACCAACAACTAAATTCTTCCTGAATGAGACCTATAAACAAAGAAGGTCTAAGGAGAAGAAGGCTAGCTTCGTACAAGTGTAAGTGGCTCCGTTCTGCGGAATTTTACCGAAGCTGAATGTGGCAAATTGATGTGCAGGCACAAAAATAACTGTAAGGGGCGATCTGCGCATGCGCAGTGCAATCATTTTAGCCCAATGCAGCTATGGTTTGTCTTACTATTGGTATGTGTATTGCGATTTAACCAGTGTTTCCAAATGTCTAACAGTCATGGCTGTTTGGCACAGTGGTAGCTGACCCTAAAGTTATTCAATGAGTGTTTTATCTCGTTCAGGAGTACATTTTACGATACCTGGTAAAACCGTTGTGTGTTTATTTTGAGTAAATTTGCAGAATTTTTTAAATTAATATGTAAATTAATATATTTAGTCATTTGCGAACATGTAAGTCAATGTATGTTGCAGTTTTGTGTTCACTGGAGCATATCGATGTATATAGGTGTCTGCAGTTTGTTCTAATAGTAAATGTTTTATGGTTGATACGAGAAGTTCCTGCTGCCATCTATTGACAATTTTGACAAGTAAGAAACTCGATAAGACTTTTATTGAAAATATCTAAAATTATATAAAATGTAATTAAACAAAACATGTTATATCTCATAGAGCCATAAATTCCTATGGAAGCTAGCGCTTTTCACCCTTAGACACTCCTTGCTATAAATATGTCACTGAGATATGGTGGACCTTGCGCCATCTATACGTCAGGAGAGGCAACTTTTTCCAATTGTTGCTAATGACTGCACGACCACACCTGGAGTCGGTTCTATTTCTATTCTCGCCGTGCGGTATGCAAGCGACCGCAAGCAAGAGCCAATCATATAGCCGCTAACGAATGACGTAGTTAGAGCAGCTGGGCGAAAGTGAGCCTTACTTGGCATTTGTTATTAGGTGCGTTGGCGAAATAAATGACTACTAACTTTTAAATTTAGTGCGTGATTCCCCTTGTCTTTATGACAAGACGCATCGAAATTATAGGTATCGAGGAATGAAACAAAATATGTGGGAATCAATAGCTTCACAACTGAGCAATGTTCCAAGTAAATTTTTATGTGTTTTGCATTTTCAAAATTTTCCATTGTTAGAGAGCACTATTTTAACTTTTAGATTTGAATTGGGTTGTTGGGTTGTTTTACCTCTGAGCGGCAATTTTTTGCACACCATGGGCTAAATGGCCAGGTCACATGGACCCCGAAGGCGCAGAGAAGGTTGGGGGAGGGGACCAACTGGAACAGCTGTTGGGAGACAGATGGTAGCCTCCCGTCAAGGACATCCAGCGTGTTCTTTAACATGCACAGGGTATGGCTCTCCCGCACACGGGGCCACGGCTTAGCGTCCCATCCGACGGACGGTGGCCTTTCCAAGCTCAGCGGTGTCCCCTACTGACCGTGGGCAGGGCGGGGAAATTTTGCGGAGATAAATCTCAACGCTGACCCAGCTGGGACTCGAACCTGAGAACTACAGATTACGAGCCTGGCACTTTTAGATTTGAAAAGTGTCAATAATACATCAATAATTTCAAACCCCAGAAGAATATATCGAAACACCAAAAAATAAGTGCATGCAGGCCCGGATCTAGAAAACCTTCGATGGGGGTGGAGGGGGTAAGAAACACAATCGATCCAGGTTGGGTTGGGTTGTTTTACCTTTGAGCGGCACTTTTTTTGCACACCATGGGCTAAATGTCCAGGTCACATGAACCCCGAAGGCTCAGAGAAGGTTGGGGAGGGGACCCACTGGAACAGCTGTTGGGAGACAGATGGTAGCCTCCCGTCAAGGCCATCCATCGTGATCTTTAAGGTTGGGTTGTTTTACCTCTGAGCGGCAATTTTTTGCACACCATGGGCTAAATGGCCAGGTCACATGGACCACGAAATCTCAGAGAAGGTTGGGGGAGGGGACCCATTGGAACAGCTGTTGGGAGACAGATGGTATCCTCCCGTCAAGGCCAACCAGCGTGTTCTTTAACGTGCACAGGGTATGGCTCTCCCGCACACAGGGCCACGGCTTAACGTCCCATCCGACGGACGGCGGCCTTTCCAAGCCCATCGGTATCCCCTGCTGACCGTGGGCAGGGCGGGGAATTTTGCGGAGAAAAATCTCAACGCTGACCCAGTTTGGACTCGAACCTGGGAACTACAGATTACGAGCCTGGAGCGCTACCGACTGAGCCACCCCGCCCCTACTGTGAAGTGGAATATCATTTCAATATTTCAGAAACAAATATGATTTGAAGAAAGTTTTAAATTTTTGAGAGTCTATTTATATGTTTGTAACGAAATAATTTTGCTTACAATTTTTAATATTTTGTTATGGTAAATTTTGAAATGGACAATAGAAAGATCTTGGGACGAAGATAGAGAAAAAAAAAACATGACACTCAGAACGTTAAAAAAAAACACTCGCAAAGAATATGTAAACCATATTTTTGGATTACGTTTACGTCCAGATATTACAAGCAACATTTCCAACTGCAGAAGGCAGGTGTACCAACCATGACTGTGGATTTGACAACAATGGAAAATTTCTTTATTTCAGTTTCATTTATGCTTAAAAAAAATACCATATTTTACTGCTAAATACGTAACTTTTAGTATGTAATAATCTATTTTGAATAGCGGCGGGGGTGGTTCAGACGGTAGCGCGCTAGGTTCGCAATCGGTGGTTCCCAGGTACGAGTCCCAGCTGGGTAATCGTCGATATTTATCCCAGCAAAATCCCCCTTCCTGCAGACGGCCAGTAGGGGACACCGATGGGCTTGAATAGGCCGCCATCAGTCATATGGGACCTTAAGGCTTGGCTCCGTGTGCGGGAGAGCCATACCCTGTGCACGGTAAAGAACATAATGGATGGCATTGACGGGAGACTACCATTTGTCTCCCAACAGCTATTCCAGTGGGCTCTCTCTCCCAACCTTCTCTGTCTTCGGGATCCTTGTGACTGGTAATGTAGCCCATGGTGTGGAAAAAAGTGCCGTTCAGAGGTAAAAAAATCCAACGTTAAAGAACACGCTGGATGGCCTTGACGGGAGGCTACCATCTGTCTCCCAACAGCTGTTCCAGTGGGTCCCCTCCCCCAACTTTCTCTGTGCCTTCAGGGTCATGTGACCTGGACATTTAGCCCATGATGTGGAAAAAAGTGTCGTACAGAGGTAAAACAGCCCAACCAAAAATCTATTTTTAATATGTAGAATAATAGATTAATGAATTCTATTTCCATCCAAAAATTTGCCTATAAAGCATTCTCTACCGCCATTAAATATTTCGAAACAATTAAAAATGAAATTATATGCGCTATGTATTGCATTACTCGTAAATAAAAAATGGAAATACAGTAAAGCTTCTATTGCTGAAATGTATTAAAATCTAATTAGTATTTAGCAAAATTTAATTATCATGTTAATGGTACCTGCTTATTGATTTCATATTCAATGCTCCTTTTTAACCATCTTTGCTGTTACAGAACTGAAGACATATTGATAGACTTTGTTGTCTTCCGTGTTTTTGGTGTAAGCATATATATTATTTCTGTTTAAGGGAAGATTAAAATCGTATTAAATTAAAAATTAAAATTTTTAAAAACGGAGAAAGATTTTCATCAATGAATCGTTTCGATCGATCATCCTTTGGTTAGAATTTCAGATAAAATAAATCACACGTGTAAAAGTGTATTTGACGAATGCCTTTGTGTATCTCCGACTTCGTTTCGTAAAAGGGTATTCGACGAATGTCTTTGTGTATCTCTGACTTCGTTTCGTAAAAGGGTATTCGACGAATGCCTTTGTGTATCTCCGACTTCGTTTCGTAAAAGGGTATTCGACGAATGCCTTTGTGTATCTCCGACTTCGTTTCGTAAAAGGGTATTCGACGAATGTCTTTATGTATCTCCGACTTCGTTTCGTAAAAGGGTATTCGACGAATGTCTTTGTGTATCTCTGACTTCGTTTCGTAAAAGGGTATTCGACGAATGCCTTTGTATATCTCCGACTTCGTTTCGTAAAAGGGTATTCGACGAATACATCCTGGAATCAGAATTGTCCTATATTTCTCAATTTTCATTGCTGAATTGCGAGAATTATAAATAATCTCATATACTATTTTAGTTAAACAATTTAGTGGTAGCTTCATTGGCAGGTAGTATAAAATACTGATGTGAAAAGTTTCCAAAAAAAAAATGCCGAATTTCATCATTATAAACATCTTAAAACAATTATCGTTGTCACGGCGGGAATCGAACCCGCAACTCTCTAGATACATGCCAGAGTGCTCTACGATTAAACCGTTATACCATAACCAACAACGAAATTCTTCCAGAAAAGGATTTATAAATCTTTCACTGAGATGTGGTGGAACTTGCGCCATCTGTACGTCAGGAGAGGGATTGTTGCTAATGACTGCACCATTGTACTAATGACTGCACGACCACAAGGGGAGTCGGTTCTATTTCTATTCTCGCCGAGCGGTATGCAAGCGACCGCAAGCAAGAGCCAAGTCAAATAGCCGCTGACGGATAACGTAGAGCAGCGGGGCGAAAGTGAGCCTTGCTTTGCCTTTGATATTAGGTGCGTTGGCGAGATTGGCGGGTAGGAGACACAGATGGGCTTGGAAAGGCCGCCGTCCATCGGATGGGACGTTAAGCCGTGGCCCGTGTGCGGAAAAGCCATACCCTGTGCACGTTAAAGAACACGCTGAATGGCCTTGACGGGAGGCTACCATTTGTCTCCCAACAGCTGTTCCAGTGGGTCCCCTCCCCCAACTTTCTCTGAGCCTTCGGGGTCCATGTGACCTGGCCATTTAGCCCATGGTGTGCAAAAAAGTGCCGCTCAGAGGTAAAACAATCCAATCCAATCCTGGAAAATTAACGAATTTGTAGTGATAGGTATTTTAATTATTTAAACGAAAAATTCTGACTTTTTATGAAAATCGGTGGCTAATTGCTCAGGTTACAATGACTCCCAAAGCTCAGAGAAGGTGGTGGGATTGAACCCACTAAAATAGCTGCCATACATTTCCCGTTTAGCAGCACTAAACGGGAGACATATGGCAGCTGCCGTCAAAGCCATTCAGTGTTTTTTAAACGTGTACAGGTTATGGCTCTCCCGCACACGAAGTCACGGCTGCCGCACCGAAGCCAAGTCCATCGGGATTCCCTACTGACCTTGACAGGTGATTTTGCGGAGATAAATCTCAACGCTGACGCAGCTGGGGATTTTCTCTCAAAATGTAAATGGGTAAGCCTGTAGAAGGACCACCCAAGACTGGTGAAGTGTACAAACAAACAAAAAGCAGTTGGGGCTCGAACCTGATAACTGGAAATTACGAGCCTGGATCGCTACCGACTGATCCACCCCCGGCCAAAATCAATTGTGAAATACTCTGTATGTGCAATTATGGCATAAACTGCAATAATTTTAACTGTGGCATTCATAGCGTATAAAAACAAGAACAACTCACGCAAAAAGAAAAGAAATTATCGAGAACCTTCTTGAGTTCATTAATGAGTTACAGTAAAGAGGAAGAGGAGGTGTCTGCGATGGCTATCCTCAAACTCAAATGGAATAATAAGGTTTCATCCATGGATGACAGATAAAACGTTGTAACATGAAACTGGAAAGTACGGAAACCTCTACTTTAAGAAAGAAAATGAAGCAGCATCGTGTGCCAAAATCAAAATGAACTGCGGAAAGTAGCCAAACCAACAAAGCCTTTTTTTCATTCTTTCTCCAATTGCGGTAGATCGTCAATTTCACGGTAGAATTCAAACTAATGGATAATTCAGGAAATGGAAAAAATATTTCTTTCAATTACACGATATTCCAGAAATCGTTTAGCCCTATTAGTATCTATCAAACACAGAAAGCATTTTTCCCTTTTTTCTCAACGAGTATGTGTTGGGATTCCCTCTCTCCACCAATGCTGAAAGATGGATGGAAATTTCTCTTCTTACTATAAACCATTTAACCCTTTTAATGAATGAAATTCTGACTAATCGATGATTAAATAAAACGGTAGAGCAAATTTTATTCCTGTTTAAAATAATAATAATAATAAATACACCCTCAAGCAGCTGCTTGCCACAGAGGACTGACAGGAGCCTGTCAGTTTAACTCAATCATAAATTGTTTTCTCTTCAAAACAGAATGTTAAATGTTCAAGAACAGACAGACAAAATATATTTAAGCAATGATTAGATTTTTTTCTTCTCACCACGAGCTTAAAATGAATTAAAATGCGAAACATTACAATTAAATGTCATTCTGTAATAGATTATGCAAAAATGATTGAAAGCTAGACGTATCATGATAGTAAGCGATATGAATAATTTGTAGCTATTAAATTCGTTTCAGAAGGAAAAAATATTTTTCGCATTTTTTGGTCGAATATTGGTTCTGAAAATTTACATTACTGAACCAGCAGTTGATTTCTCGATTTTCAAGAAGGATAGGTTGAATTTTGGCATTAATCTGACTTAATGAGAATAAGGAAAGCATTTTAACACGGCAACGTTGAGATTTGAAATAATACGGACTTAATATGAATCATGAATTAGAAAGACATTTGAAGTTTCACCCATACTGTGTTCCTAGAAATGACAAAACAGTATTGACCTTTTGTTTACTATATTATTCATAAATTTTCATTTATAATAAATTGAAGGAATTGCTCACCGGTAGAAAAATGATGAGCTCTTCTGGGGCAAAAATTGAATTCTATTAATGGAAAGAAAAACAAAATTTGAAAGTAAATTTTGCCGTTGTAATTTAATAAAAGTATGAAATAAATTTTTATTGAAATACATTTGCTAAATTGAAGTTCAGGATTTTTCCATTGATTTGAAATTCAAGTTCATGATGATTTCAAGTATAATATAACCATAGAATTAATGATCAACAAAAACACTCCATCATTATGCAAGTATGCAAATTTACTCCATCATTATGTAAGTATGCAAAATTCATACAGCCACTCCCAGATAGTGAATTCATTTGTGCGCCAATTAACTTTAATCAGACTTCAGACATGACGTGGATAATTCGTGTTGCTATTTCTCAAATGTTAAACTACATCTGCATTCGTCTTGCTGCTTCTCAAATGTTAAAATACATCTGCATTCATCATTTCATGTTGTCAGTGATGATGCGCAAATATGAAAAATTTTACAAATCTTTCCCACATGGTTAATACGCGATAGGTATAAGTAAAGTTCAGAAATTTTGAAAGTATATAGACTAATGTCTGTTGGACGCATACACCTGATATTTGAAATGAACAACAGGCAGAAAATGGTAAATGGAATGGCATTAAGAAAAAAAATATATTCCCAAAATCGTCACCAATTGTAACCTAACTCTATTTTGAAAAGCCACACAAATATCAGGTAAACAAAAAAAGTTCATGCGATTTTGTCTGTTTATATTTCTCTTTAGTAATACCACTTCCCAGTGAAGGTGTCATACAAAAAGTAACAGTCCCTCACGTGGTTTGAAGGTTCCCGCCATATCATAGGATTGACCGCATTTACTATTTACCCATCTGCGAACACGCAGTGTTCCAACCAGCACCTGTTATGACAGAAAGCCAGAGGACCAAATTATGACGTCCGCTTAAGTAGGTAGTCCTAACATATAACGCTTCTTACAGTTTTGATTCTAATATTATTACTGTTGGACACTGTGATAAACTTTATATTAATGTTTATCTGTAAATATACTTTATTTAGGTGAAAAATTACTTGTATTAATAGCATTAATAGATTTGATAATAAATGCGAATAATTTTTTTTAAATAAAATATATTTATAGACAAACGTTAGTATACATATTAGCACAAGAATTCACCCGTAGTAATATTAGTACCAAAATTATAAGAATTGTTTCTATGGTATGCCTTTTTAAGTTGTCCTGTCCAACTTCCAACAAATTTTGAAATTCCAAAACTCGTTCAAATTGGGTCTTCACTGATCCAGATTCTAATGGTGACGTCATAAATTTGGTGTGTTATTGGAGGTGTTGATTGTAAAGCTATTACACACTATATGCGAAGTCCAGCTGTTCTGTGATCTCCAATCTTACACCCAAAGTAAAGGTGGTGTGCCTCTTTGATGACAGGCGTTATTTCACACTTCTGTGAATCGAAAATAACTTCGCCATAAATGTAACAACAATGGTCTATATTGTTCACACAAGAACGGGGTATATCGCTCACATACAGCACCAGCATACAATCATGAAGGGACAATAATTAAGGAAAGGTAAAGGCTTCTTCACACTTGCCGTTCGCCGCGTCGCAAACGCACTGTGACTTCCCGCAATTAAACACGCGGTCTGCAATAAAGAACTAAGCTCATTGGTTCTCACTGCAAACAGCCTGGAACGCGTGCTTTGTTGTCTCTGAGAGATTTACCGGTCTTTCTGACATTACTTTCACTCTATTTTAAACATTATGTCCAGGAAAAGAGGGGCGGGGGTGGATCAGTCGGTAGCGCGCCAGGCTCGTAATCTGTAGTTCCCAGGTTCGAGTCCCAGCTGGGTCAGCGTTCAGATTTATCTCCGCAAAATTTCCCGCCATGCCCACGGTCAGTAGGGGACACCGATGGGCTTGGAAAGACCGCCGACCTTCGTATGGGACGTTAAGCAGTGGCTCCGTTAGCGGGAGAACCATACGCTGTGCACGCTAAAGAACAAGCTGGATGGCCTTGACGGGAGGCTACCATCTGTCTCCCAACAGCTGTTCCAGTGGGTCCCCTCCCCCAACTTTCTCTTGAGCCTTCGGGGTCCATGTGAACTGGCCATTTAGCCCATGATGTGCAAAAACGTGGAAAACGGAATGTCAAATGTTATACTGCATTGAAATCAAGTCTCTTCATCCCCCACCCCCATTTTTATATTTTTCAGGATCGATTGTGTTTCTTACCCCCTCCACCCCCATCGAAGGTTTTCTAGATCCGGGTCTGCATGCACTTATTTTTTGATTTTTCGATATATTCTTCTGGGGTTTGAAATGATTGATGAATTATTGACAGTTTTCAAAACTAAAAGTTAAAATAGTGCTCTCTAACGATGGAAAATTTTGAAAATACAAAACACATAGAAATTCACTTGAAACATTGCTCAGTTGTGAAGCTATTGATTCCCACATATTTCGTTTCATTCCTCGATTCCTATAATTTCGATGCTTCTTGTCATAAAAACAGGGGCAATCACGCACTATATTTGAAAGTTTGTAGTCGTCCATCTCGCCAACGCACCTAATAACAAATGCAAAGCAATGCTCACTTTCGCACAGCTGCTCTAACTACGTTATTCGTCAGAGGCTATTTGACTTGGCTCTTGCTTGCGGTCGCTTGCATACCGCTCGGCGAGAATAGAAATAGAACCGACTCCAGGTGTGGTCGTGCAGTCATTAGCAACAATTGGAAAAAATTGCCTCTCGTGACGTATAGATGACGCAAGGTCCACCACATCTCAGTGAAAGATTTATAAATCTTTTTCTGGAAGAATTTTGTTGTTGGTTATGGTTTAACGGTTTAACCGTAGAGCGCTCTGGCATGTATCTAGAGAGTTGCGGGTTCGATTCCCGCCGTGACAACCATAATTGTTTTGAGATGTTTATAATGATGAAATTCGGCATTTTTTTTGGAAACTTTTCACATCAGTATATTTATACTACTTGCCAGTGAAACTACCACTAAATTGTTTAACTAAAATAATATATGAAATTATTTACAGCTAATTAAAAAACTATACGCTTTATTTGAACTCCGATATATCTAGAATGTTTCGCCTTTAAGGAGGAACTAAATTATTTATGCATGCAAAGCAAATTACATTTGTATAATATATATAAAGTCGGTGTTTGCAAATTTCAGCTTCGTGCATGAAAACGTTATGCTGCAAAAAAATCGCGAATTTAACAATTTATTGCTTAATGTTGAACAGTCTTCTCGCAATTCAGCAACGAAAGTTCAGAAATATAGGACAATCCTGATTCCAGGATGTATTCGTCGAATACCCTTTTACGAAACGAAGTCGGAGATACACAAAGGCATTCGTCAAATACTGTTTTACACGTCTGATTTATTTTATCTGAAATTCTAACCAAAGGAGGATCGATCAAAACGAATCATTGATGAAAATCTTTCTCCGTTTTCAAATATGATTTTAATCTCCTCTTAAACAGAAATAATATATATGCTTACACCAAAAACACGGAAGACAACAAAGTCTATCAATATGTCTTCAGTTCTGTAACAGCAAAGATGGTTAAAAAGGAGCATTGCATATCAAATCAATTAGCAGGTTCCATTAACATGGTAATTAAACTTTGCAAAATACTAATTAGATTTTAATACATTTCAGCAATAGAAGCTTTTCTGTATTTCCATTTTTCATTTACGAGTAATGCAGAAAATAGCGCATATAATTTCATTTTGAATTCTTTCGAAATATTTAATGGCGGTAGAGAAGTCTTTATACGCAAATTTTTGGATGGAAATAGAATTCATTAATCTATTATTCTACATATTAAAAATAGATTTCAGGTTGGGATGTTTTACCTCTGAGCGACACTTTTTTCCACACCATGGGCTAAATGGTAGTGACCAGGTCACCCATCTGTCTCCCAACACCTATTCCAGTGGACTCCCTCCCCAAACCTTCTCTGAGTCTTCGGGGTCCTTGTGACTTGGCCATTTAGCCCATGGTGTGGAAAAAAGTGTCGCTCAGAGGTAAAACAACCCAACCTAAAATCTATTTTTAATATGTAGAATAATAGATTAATGAATTCTATTTCCATCCAAAAATTTGCGTCTATTAATTTTCATTAATATTTCGAAAGAATTGCGTCTTCAAATTTTCATTAAATATTTCGAAAGAATTTAAAATGAAATTATATGCGCTATGTTTTGCATTACTCGTAAATAAAAAATGGAAATACAGAAAAGCTTCTATTGCCGAAATGTATTAAAGTCTAATTAGTATTTAGCAAAGTTTAATTATCTTGTTAATGAAACCTGCTAATTGATTTCATATGCAATGCTCCTTTTTAACCATCTTTGCTATTACAGAACTGAAGACATATTGATAGACTTTGTTGTCTTCAGTGATTTTGGTGTAAGCATATATATTATTTCTGTTTAAGAGGAGATTAAAATCATATTTAAAAACGGAGAAATATTTTCATCAATGATTCGTTTTGATCGATCCTCCTTTGGTTAGAATTTCAGATAAAATAAATCAGACGTGTAAAACAGTATTTGACGAATGCCTTTGTGTATCTCCGACTTCGTTTCGTAAAAGGGTATTCGACGAAAACATCCTGGAATCAGAATTGTCCTATATTTCTGAACTTTCGTTGCTGAATTGCGAGAAGACTGTTGAAAATTCCGCAATAAAATGTTAAATTCGCGATTTTTTTTGCAACATAACTTTTTCATGCACGAAGCTGAAATTTTCAAACACCGACTTCATATTTATTATAGAAACGTAATTTGATTTGCATGCATAAAAAATTTAGTTCCTCCTTAAAGGCGAAACATTCTAGATATATCAGAGTGCAAAGCGCTAAAAAGTATTTTAATTAACTATAAATAGTTTCATATATTATTTTAGTTAAACAATTTAGTGGTAGTTTCACTGGTAGGAAGTGTAAATATACTGATATGTAAAGTTCCCCCCCCACAAAAAAAAAATACCGAATTTCATCATTATAAACATCTCAAAACATTTATGGTTGTCACGGCGGGAATCGAACCCGCAACTCTCTAGATACATGCCAGAGCGCTCTGCGGTTAAACCGTAACCAACAACGAAATTCTCCCAGAAAAAGATTTATAAATATTTCACTGAGATGTGGTGGACCTTGCGCCATCTATACGTCAGGAGAGGCAATTTTTTTACAATTGTTGCTAATGACTGCACGACCACACCCGGAGTCGGTTCCATTTCTATTCTCGTCGAGCGGTATGCAGGCGACTGCAAGCAAGAACCAAGTCAAATAGCTGACGAATGACGTAGTTAGAACTGCTGGGCGAAAGTAAGCCTTACTTTACATTTGATATTACGTGCGTTGGCGAGATGGACGACTACAAAGTTTTAAATTTAGTGCGTGATTGCCCTTGTCTTTATGACAAGACGCATCGAAATTATAGGGATCGGGGAATGAAACGAAATATTTGGGAATGAATAGCTTCACAACTGAGCAACGTTTCAGGTGAATTTCTATGTGTATTGCATTTTCAAAATTTTCCATTGTTAGAGAGCACTATTTTAACTTTTAGATTTGAAAAGTGTCAATAATTCATCAATCATTTCAAACCCCAGAAGAATATATCGAAAAACCAAAAAATAAGTGAATTCAGGCCCGAATCTAAGAAACCTTCGAGGGGGTGGAGGGTTGTTGGTTTGTTTTACCTATGAGCGGCACTTTTTGCACACCATGGGCCAAATGGCCAGGTCACATGGACCCCAAAGTCTCAGAGAAGGTTGGGGGAGGGGACCCACTGGAACAACTGTTGGGAGACAGATGGTAGCCTCCCGTCAAGGCCATCCAGCGTGTTCTTTAACGTTGGATTGTTTTACTTCTGAGCGGCACTTTTTTGCACACCATGGGCTAAATGGGCAGGTTACATGGACCCCGAAGGCTCAGAGAATGTTGAGGGAGGGAGCCCACTGGAATAGCTGTTGGGAGACAGATGGTAGTCTCCCGTTAATGCAATCCAATGTGTTCTTTACCGTGCACAGGGTGTGGCTCTTCCGCACACGGAGCCAAGGCTTTACGCCCCAACCGACGGACGTCGGCCTTTCCAATCCCATCGGTGTCCCATACTGACCGTGGGCAGGGCGGGGAATTTTGCGGAGATAAATCTCAACGCTGACCCAGCTGGGACTCGAACCTGGGAACTACAGATTACGAACCTGGCGCGCTACCGACTGAGCTACCTCCGCCCTGTTAAAATTGGAGTGAGTGGCCATATGTAGCAGATGAAGTTCAGGACAATATATTTGGATAACTAAATTGCATGGTCTGGTTGAATCTCCGCAGCCAAGGGCTGTTGGAGCAGGGTGATGATGCTCATTTATTAGAAATTAAGGTAAATCAGACGAGTGGAAGATAATACGATTAATGCGTTTTGGTATCTCGGACTTCGTTCCAAGAATGTGTTGGTATCTCGGACTTCGTTCCATGAACGAGTGGAAGATAATACGATTAATGCGTTTTGGTATCTCGGACTTCGTTCCAAGAATGGGGGGTGGGGGAGACCCACTGGAACAGCTTTTGGGAGATAGATGGTAGCCTCCCGTGGGGCAATATTTTTGAAATTTTCCCCCGTTCAATTGAGATCAAACGAAATGACTTTCAACAATAACATATTGTGGTGTGCGCCATATTCTCACATGAAATCGTAATATATTTATACGGGAATGTTGAGATGTGGAAACACGGAGAACTTATATTTTCTTCACCTTATGCTGATGGGCTTGGAAAGGTCACCGTGCTTCGGATAGGACGTTAAGCCGTGGTCTCGTGTGCGGGAGAATCGTATCCTGTGCACGTTGGATGGCCTTCAAGGGAGACTATCATCTGTCTCGTAACAGCTGTCTAGTGGATAACCTTCTAAAAGCCTTCGGAGTGCTTGAGACCATGGTGTGCAAAAAAGTGGGTTGGGTTGGGTTGTTTTACCTCTGAGCGGCACTTTTTTGCACACCATGGGCTAAATGGCCAGGTCACATGGACCCCGAACGCTCAGAGAAGGTTCGGGGAGGGGACCCACTGGAACAGCTATTGGGTGACAGATGGTAGCCTCCCGTCAAGTACATCCAGCGTGTTCTTTAACGTGCACAGGGTATGGCTCTCCCGTAAACGGGGCCATGGTTTAACGTCCCATCTGAAGGACGGCGGCCTTTCCAAGCCCATCGATGTCCCCTACTGACCGTGGGCAGGGCGGGAAATTTTGCGGAGATAAATCTGAACTCTGACCCAGCTGGGACTCGAACCTGGGAACTACAGATTACGAGCCTGGCGCGCTACCGACTGAGCCACCCCGTGAAAAAAGTGCTACTCACAGGTAAAACACCCAACCTACATATTGGAAATTTTTGCTACCTATAAAATGGTAAACAATTACTAGACTGCTTAAATTTGAAGCAGATATATTGTGTTAACGAATTTTATTTAAATTTATCTAAAATTTATTTTAAACTACTGACTGGTAGTTTAGGCAGCAGCAAGTATTTTAAAAAATTTTGAAGATAACATTTTAGTACTTTCGTAAATTATTAAAAGAGCGATATTAAACAAATTATTTTTGAAATAGGTTTGAAAAATAACGTTCAGAAATGTTGCAAAGAACTTAAATTCAGTGTCATGATTAATTTCTACTATAATACCACAGAATTATTATGAGGACTCCAAACTCACAATTGGTGCTCTCTCAAACGTTACCCAAGTATGTAAAATACCAGTACCAGTAGGTGAATTTCGGCAATTCGTATTAGGTTAGAAAAAGCATGCATAAATGTCAAAAAAGTTCACCAGAAATATCCCAAATAGGTTGGGTTGTTTTACCTCTGAGCGGCACTTTTTTGCACACCATGGGCTAAATGGCCAGGTCACATGGACCCCGAAGGCTCAGAGAAGATTGGGAGAGGGGACCCACTGGAACAGCTGTTGTGAGACAGATGGTAGTCTCCCGTCAAGGCCATCCAGCGTGTTCTTTAACGTGCACAGGGTATGGCTCTCCCGCACACCGGGCCACGGCTTAACGTCCCAACCGACGGACGGCGGCCTTTCCAAGCCCATCGGTGTCCCCTACAGACCATGGGCAGGGCGGGGAATTTTGCGGAGATAAATCTCAACGCTGACCCAGCTGGGACTCGAAACTGGGAACTACAGATTACGAGCCTGGCGCGCTACCGACTGAGCCATCCCATGACACAACTAGGAAATGACAAATGATAGAAAGACTATTCTAATATATAACATATATACATTTATTAGTTTGGTGTGCACAACCGGTGGGCCGCATGTGACCTGCCAATATTTTCCGTGAGGCCCACGACCGCTTATAATCTATAATCCGCTTATGTCTTATATTCGCTTATATCTTATTATATCATCTTATATTATAATATGGTATCGAAAATGCTAACGATATTTGACATTATTTGTTAACATTTTTGTTGTGATAATTACAAATTTTTAAAAACGTATTTATTTCTGTCATTTTTATAATGAAATACTGTGTCTACGTCTTAAAAGTTTTGTTACTGAGGCCGGAAGACCAACACCTCTTATAACAGAAGGCCGATGGACCAAGTAATGACGTCATCGTAGATAGTCCTTTGTCCAGAAATATTCTTAGAAATTTATTTCTCCACTAAATGACCTTGCTGCCAATATCCGTCTCTCTCTATATCCGGACTTCGTTTCATGGCCTTGCTGTCAATATCCGGGTCTGTATATGGCAGTGTTTTAGTTTCCCATAGATATACATTTCCAAACTTCTTTCGTAAATTCCGACATTGAATAATAGCTGTTAACAATACTTGAAATGGTATGTCCTAGGTAAACATTTACATAAATGACATACAACCAAGGACAAAATTATTTGAATTCTCTTTTGTTTAAATTTTAATTGTGAATTTGACTTAAAACCAATTGCTCTTTATGTCGCAGTGTGAGAACAACACTCTTCGAAATGTGTGAATAACTGAACAAGTGTAGAATTTGTTAATCAAAATGGCAAGTCCCAGATGTACCGCAGCATATGGCTGCAAACCATCTTTGGGGATAATACCATGTGCCCCCACTACCAACGGTCGTGGTAAGTCAGTGCCATAAAGACACAGCTCATCCACGACATCCTATGGCGAACAGTCCTATAGAAGGAAAGCTCACCCATCGGTCAAAACCTAAATTTAATCTGTTCCCAGGTTAGCCACAAAAATGGATATATAAATCCAAGATGACTCGGCCCCCGGGGTGGAGATTCTTAGTTTGAGTTTTCCATCGATAAGCCCGTCGACCGGGGATCCAACTTCCAGTCGCAAGCCCTCAACTTCGTGCTCTCCATCGGAGCAGGTTCACCACAGTCCAGTTTGCCATTCAGCTGGGTCCCTTAACCTCTCAGAATCTGCGTCGGAGCACGCTTGACCGGCGCCCCTCAACACCAGGTCAGCTGCCCTCCAACAAACTCTCCAGCGGTCGTCAACGTACTGGGGCTCACCAGAAACTGCAGAGCCCGAACCCCACTTCACAGAGGCACTTTAAGCCCCCCAACCACGTGAAGGTGGTCCACGAGGAAAAACTACAACGCACACGACAGAAAAAATTAATATGCCATCCCGGGAATGAAACTGACCTGGTAGTTAAAATGTTACGCCAAGTGAATGCGTTACCACTGCAGCTTTTCCATTTCAGAATAATCTAATGAATTAAATATTTAGCACAGTGAAATCTAAAGTCTGAAATTTATGATTTATAACCTATAAAATATTGCTGTTCCTGCCGAAATATGATAAAAATTATCATGTGATTTACAATTCACTTCATAGAAAATATTTGTATCGACAAATATTTATTCCGAACTTTGTAGTAAAATTGATGCTATGGTATCAGAAGAATTCTTCTCTATATCATTTTCCGTTACTAGTTTTAGAATGTGCCACTGAACCAATGTTACTGCTGAGATTATTTAAACTAGAATACTGATTTACGAAACTAGCCTCGTTGAGTTCACCGATATCTTTAAAAATTTTAGGACTGTCGGAATTTTCTCAAAGTCTTTACTAGTTTGAAAGTGTTTGGGATCGTGTGGAAAATTAACTGCTGGTTTTATCTTTTTGAAAGGCTCAGGGTTGGACGCGACATCTGTTGGTAGAGGTATGAGATAATTGGTAAAATTCTCTTATTCCATTTTTTGAAAGAAATAATTCTGTAATCGTGGTACATAAGTCCAGCAGGTCAGAAGAACTCCATGAACATAAAACTGGGACATGTGAAATTCAAAAACCGAACAGCAAGGGATTGTCACAGTTTTCTTTGACGCTAAAGAAAGGCAGTTTGAACGAGAATCCACCTGCTGTGAAGTGGCATGTCATTTCAATATTTCAAAAACAAATGTGTTTCGAAAGAAAGTTTTTAATTTATGACAGTCTTTTGATACGTTTGTAACCAAATAATTTTGCTTTCAATTATTCATAATTTGTTATTAATTTTGAAATGGACAATAAAAAGACACTGGGACAAAGATAGAAAAAAAAAATACTCGCAAAGAATATGTAAACCATGTATTTGGATTACGTTTACGTCCAGATAGTACAAGCAACACTTCCTACTACAGAAGGCCGGTGTACCAACCATGACTGTAAATTGAAATTGTATGCGCTATGTTTTGCATTACCCGTAAATAAAAAATGGGAATACAGAAAAGTTTCTATTGCTGAAATGTATTAAAATCTAATTACTATTTAGCAAAAGTTTAATTATCATGTTAATGGAACCTGCTAATAGATTTCAAATGCAATGCTCCTTTGTAATGATGTTTGCTGTTACAGAACTGAAGATATGTTGATTGGACTTTGTTGTCTTCCGTGTTTTTGGTGTAAGCATATATATGATTTCTGTTTAAGAGAAGATTAATATCATATTAAATAACGGAGAAAGATTTTTTTATCAATTAATCGTTTCGACTGATCTTTCTTTGGTTGGAATTTGAGATAAAATGAATCAGCCGAGTAAAAGGGTATTCGACGCATGCCTTAGTGTATCTCCGATTTCGTTTCGTAAATGGGTATTCGAAGAATACCTTTGTGTATCTCTGACTTCGTTTCCTGGAACCAGGATAAAATGTTAAAGTTGAGTTTTTGTGACTTGAACAGCATAACGTTTTCATGCACGAAAGCTGAAATTTGAAAACACCGATTTCATATATATTTTAAGAACGTAATTTGCTTTGCATGCATAAATAATTTTGTTCCACCGTAAAAGCGAAACATACTATATATTTCGAAAAATTCAGTTACAACATTTGTTACTCAACTACAAATAATATAATATATTATTTTAGTTAAATAATTTACCGGTAGTTTGATTAGAACGAAATATAAATATGATTATGTGAAAAATAATACCGATTTTCATCATTACAAACATCTGAAAACAATTATCGTTGCCACGGCGGGAATCGAACTCGCAACTCTCTAGATACATGCCAGAGTGCTCTATGGTTAAACCATTAAACCATAACCAACAACTAAATTCTTCCTGAATAAGACATATAAATATGTCACTGAGATATGGTGGACCATGCGTCATCTATACGTCAGGAGAGGCAACGTTTTCCAATTGTTGCTAATGACTGCTCGACCACATCTTGAGTCGGTTCTATTTCTATTCTCGCCGAGCGGTATGCAAGCGACCGCAAGCAAGAGCCAAATCAAATAGCCGCTGACGAATAACGTAGTTAGAGCAGCTGTGCGAAAGTGAGCCTTGCTTTGCATTTGTTATTAGGTGCGTTGGCGAGATGGATGACTACAAACTTTTGAATTTAGTGCGTGATTCCCCTTGTCTTTATGACAAGACGCATCGAAATCATAGGGATCGAGGAATGAATCAAAATATGTGGGAATCAATAGCTTCACAACTTAACAATGTATTAGGTGAATTTCTATGTGTTTTGCATTTTCAAAATTTTCCATTGTTAGATAGCACTATTTTAACTTTTAGATTTGAAAAGTGTCAATAATTCATCAATCATTTCAAACCCCAAAAGAATGTATCGAAAAACGAAACGATAAGTGCATGCTGGCCTGGATCTAGAAAACCTTCGAGGGGGGAGGGGGTTAAGAAACACAATCAACCCAGAAAAATGTAAAGGAGGGGGGGGGAATAAAGAGAATTGATGTCCAATGCAGTATAACATTTGACAGAACGTTTTGCAATTCTTTAAGATATTTACATGCGTTACATTTTAATGTTTCATAATTTTTTTCCTCTTCTACACTTACTAGCATTCTGAAAGGAGGACAATGCCCTCCCTCCTAAATCCGGCACTGGATAAATGTATAAACACAGACCACAAAGTAAAAACATTAGCAATTCTAAATGCAACTTACCTTAGTTAGCCTATAGTTAGCGCCAATCTTTCGGCTGCAGAAATGGGCTTCCTGAATTTTGTGTCGTTCTTTTCAATAAGTGATTCAACAAGAGGTAAAACCGTTTTTAACTGAACATGTGACATTCGCAAAATATTTTTGTAATGTTCAGAGTCAGCCTCCTGAATAAATAAATGAAAAAATAAATACCCCCTCAAGCAGCTGCTTGCCACAGAGGTCTGACAGAAGCCTGTCACAGTTTATATGCCACAGTAGGAGATCTGAGAGGATGGCAGGACCTCAGCAGAAAAACAGCACACACAACCATGCCTTACCCGAGGCTCGAACCCAGGTCCCTTAGATCAGTAGCCAAGCATGCTAACCACTCGGCCATGGGAACAGTAGGGATTAAATGAGAGAAATCGTCTAATCTTTCTCTATCGTTAAAAATCTCGAGAATCCATTTAGTGCGATTTTTTTTTTATTACTACGTCTATGATTAGCCAAGGCAAGTGATATTAACCGTTTACGAATGAACAAACTTCTTTTCCTGGAGATGACGTTTAAAAGCCCTTTTTTGCATTTAATGGGCTAAATGACCAGATCACAAGGATCCCGAAGGCTCAGAGAAGACTGGGAAAGGTGACTCATTGGACAGCTGTTAGGAGACAGCTTCCCGTCAAGGTCATCCAGTGTGGTCTTTAAGGTGCACAAGGAATGGATCTCCCACACGCAGGTCATGGCTTAACATCCCATCCGACAGCCGGCGGCCTTTCCAAGTCCATCGGTATCACCTACTGAACATGAGCAGGGCTGGGAGTAAATAGAGATTGGATTGGATTGTTTTACCTCTGAGCGGCACCTTTTTGCACACCATGGGCTAAATTGCGAGGCCACAAGAACCCCGAAGGCTCAGAGAAGGTTGGGGGAGGGAACCCACTGGAACAGCTGTTGGGAGACAGATGGTAGCCTCCCGCCAAGGTCATCCAGCGTGTTCTTTAACGTGCACAAAATATGGCTCTCCCGCACACGGGGCAACGCCTTAACGTCCCATCCGACTGACGGCGGCCTTTTCAAGCCCATCGGGGTCCCATACTGACCGTGGGCAGGGCGGAGAAATTTTGCGGAGATAAATCTCAACGCTAACCCAACTGGGACTCGAATCTTTGAACTACAGATTACGAGCCTGGCACTCTGCCGACTGAGCCACCCCCGCCCCAGTGAGTAAATAGAGTAAAGTCATTTAAAATTTAGTAATCATCTCCCAGTGCGTTTCAGAAATTCTGATGATCTGTTGAATGTGATGGTCAGTGAAGCGGACTATCTATTTCAAGTAATGGTATCATCGTCCTATAAGTGATACGAATCACCAGTTACATCTGCGTACAACTAGATACAGAGTTACAAGATGTTGTTCTTTGCCAAGGACAGTCAAGGACCACTTCTTCAGAATGATCATCATCATTACAAATGGTACATTCCTGTATGAAGAGTGACGGTGATGATTCAAGCTGTAGCACTACAGGCTCGTAATCTGCAGTTCCTAGGTTCGAGTCCCTCCTGCGCCAGCATCGAAGTTAGTCTCCTCAAAACTTCTCGCTGTGTCCTCGGTCAGTCGGGGACACCAATGGTCTTGGAAAAGCCGCCGTTTTTTGTATGGGGCGTTAAACCGTGTTTCCTTGTCCATAAGAGCCATATCCTGTACACGTTAAAGAACACGCTTGATGGCTTAACGAGAGGCTACCATCTGTCTCCTAACAGCTGTCCAGTGGGTCCCTCGCCCAACTTTCTCTGAACCTTCGGGATCCTATGGCTTGGCAATTTAGCCCATTGTGTGCAAGAAAGCGCCCCTTGGAAGTAAAACAACCCAACCAATTAAGAAGTCAAGGACCAGTTCTTAAGAAAGAGAAGCTTTATCATCTCAAATGGTGCATTCCTGTAATGAGGGGAGTCGGTGATGATTCAATCAGTAGCGCTCCAGGCTTGTAATCTCCAATTCCCATTCTTTAGTCCTACCTGTGCAAGGGTTTGGATTTTTCTCTGGTAACCCCCGACCTGCTTTTGGTGAGAAAACAGACACTTGTGGTTTTGTAAAGTCTGCCGTCTATCGGAAGTGATATTAAGACGTATTTCCGTCCCCTTAAAGTTTCGTAACTTATGCACGTTGAAGAACACATTGACTTGACGGGAGGTTTGAATATGTAACGAAAGAGCTGTCCAGTGAGTCCTTCTCTAGCCTTCTGTGAGCTCTTGGGGTCTTTGTCACCTAATCATTTAGCCCAATGTGTGCAACATAGTGCCACTTTGAGGTAGGAGCAGTCGATTCTTAACTTAGGTGATTGCGGGAGTAAATAGCCTTAAATGGGAATAATTTTAGGAGGATAAAACATCCGTGGAACCAGTGATCAAATTTAAAGGTAAGACATAGTCAGTCTACGAATTAAATGATCCACCATTGTATATACATATACATAATTGAATAGGGAAATTCAAAAACAAACTATGAGTGAAAAAAACACTACACTTTCTGGCCTAATTGGAAAAATCCAGTTCAAAGATCATTTACGACACTCATTTTGAATTTTTTTTTCTAAAAGTAAATGCAGATGGCGCCCATAAACTAACATAAGTCAAGAGTTGGTGGCATCTACAGCAACTCTACACTTCACACTCTTGGCAGAGCTTACAGTCCAGACTGTGCCACTTGCAGCACACCTGAGACTTTATCGCACATTCTGCTCAACTGCTCCCGCTACAATGCCAAATGAGAAGCTTTGTTCCGGAAGCTTCATGCTATCGGAACCACTGTTTACAGCATTACCACTCTTCTTGGCAACAACGACAATGCGAAGCTGCAGCGAGAGTGCTTCTGTATGGTCACTGACATCTTTCAGAACATCGGCCTCCTTTGCAAGTTCTAATGTTCTACTTTTTGCATAGTCCTGAAAAGAGCCTTTTTTTTTGAGAGATAACTGAGAGGCAGATTCTTCTGCATCCACTATCTCTATTCCGTTTGACTGAGCTTTCCAACGACGCAATCCGCGAAGCTCTAGCTCAATTAGCGAAAAGTTGATTTGAAGAATTTTGTTACACGTTTTTGGCTTTTTCTGGTGAACCAAAGGTCCGATCAATTTTCTGTAAAGTGCATGTTACTCGTAATTAACAGAGCTTTCCAATGACGCAATCCGCGAAGCCCTAGCTCAATTAGCGAAAAGTTGATTTGTAGAATTTTATTAACATGCGTTAGATACTGTTTGAGAAAACAAGAGAATTTACGAATAATGGCTACCCGTGTGCTGATATCGTAAATTGAAATTTTACCTTTTTTTTTAAATTATTTATGTTGTTGTGCATTATAATACCATTGAAAAGAAAAAATGAAGGCTATATTTATTTACAGCAAGTCGATGACGTTTTCGTTTCACTGAAAAAATTGGGATATATACAAATAACTGCAAAAGCGACTCGTTTTCGAAGTGGGAAGCTTCTGACTTCTTAAGGATTTTGAATCTAAAGTAATTTTCATGTCATTTTTAATAACTAGCTATTTTTTTTTTACTTTTTCTGCATCTACACGTTTTCGACTGTTTTGTTTATAGATAAAAATGAAAATTGATTTTTACCTCAATAGGCTCTAAAGAAATATTAGGATCCGCATTTTTCGAATCTCCGAGTTTGTTTAATATTAATCGGACCTTTCAATGAGTTTCTCATAATGTGTTTTCTAATTTACCAGAAGATGAACGTTTCAAAACGTATTGATAAGAGGATAATAGTTTTTCCTATTAATGTTTTTGATCTGGGTTAAAATATTTATCTTCTTCTTTATGGATAAATTAAAATCGTAATTGTTAACGAAGGAATAGTTTCCAGCAGTTCTTCATTTGCAATCGTTGATTCTAGATGCTAACAAAGTATCTTGCGCATCAGGTGGTTCAATTTTGTAAGCAAGGATGAGGTTAGGCAAAGGAGTCGGCAACCTTCTTTGAGCAGCATGTTGCGCAGAGACTCCATTGGTTTGGCCATGTTGCCCGTATGGATAATTATAGATTAATGAATAGGGTTATGAACAATGTGCCTAAAGGCCTCAGATACAGGGGGAGACCTGGGATGCGGTGGGCAGGTCAAATAGGACCTTGTTAGAATTGGATTGTTTTACCTCTGAGCAGCACTTTTTTGCACACCATGTGCTAAATGGCCAGGCCACAAGGACCCCGAAGGCTCAGAGAAGGTTGGGGGAGGGGACCCACTGTAACAGCTTTGGGAGACAGATGGTAGCCTCCCGTCAAGGCCATCCAGCGTGTTCTTTAACGTGCACAGGGTATGGCTCTCCCGCACACGGGGCAACGGCTTAACGTCCCATCCGACGGACGGCGGCCTTTTCAAGCCCATCGGTGTTCCCTACTGACCGTGTGCAGGGCGGGGAAATTTTGCGGAGATAAATCTCAACGCTGACCCAGCTGGGGCTCGAACCTGGGAACTACAGATTACGAGCCACCCCCGCCCTGTTAGAATTGGAGTGAGTCACCATATGTAGCAGATGAAGTTCAGGACAATATATTTGGAGAACTAAATTGCATGGTCTGGTTGAATCTCCGTAGCCAAGGGCTGTTTGAGCAGGATGATGATGCTCCTTTATTAGAAATTAAGGTAAATCAGACGAGTGGAAGATAATACGATGAATGCGTTTTCGAATCTCGGACTTCGTTCCAAGAATATACGGGCGGCAATATTTTGAAAAATTTCCCTCTTTCAATTGAGATCAAACTACATGACTTTCAACAATAACATATTGTGGTGTGCGCCATATTCTCACTTGAAATCGTAATATATTTATACTCGAATGTTGAGATGTGGAAACACGGAGAACTTATATTTTCTTCACCTTATGCTGTTGGGCTTGGAAAAGCCACCGTGCTTCGGATAGGACGTTAAGCCGTGGTCCCGTGTGCGGGAGAATCATATCCTGTGCACGCTGGATGGCCTTCAAGGAAGACTATCATCTGTCTCGTAACAGCTGTCTAGTGGATAACCGTCTCCAAGCCTTCGGAGTGTTTGAGACCATGGTGTGCAAAAAAATTGCTACTTAGAGGTAAACCCAACCTTAACCTTTATGTTTGAAATTATTGTTACCTCTTCAAAAGGAATCATCACTAAACTTCTTAAATTAGTTACAATAATCACCTACTTAAATTAATATAAATTTATCTAAAATTTAATTTAAACTATTGACTGGTACTTTAGGCGGCAGAAACAATTTGTATAAAAATTTGAAGATAACATTTTAATCATCATCATCATCATCCTCAAGCAGCTATGGGCTACGGAGGTCCAACCAGACCGCGCAGTTTAATTCTCCAATCATATCTGTCCTGAGCTACATCTGCTGCATCCGGCCACTGTACACCAATTCTAACAAGGTCCTGTTTGACATTGTCTGCCCACCGCATCCTAGGTCTCCCCCTCCTTCTGAGGCCTCTAGGCACACTGTTCATAACCTTATTCGCCAATCTATAACTATCCATACGGGCAACATGGCCAAACCAACGGAGTCTCTCTCTGCACAATATGCTGCTTAAAGGAGGTTGCAGACTCCTTTGCCTAACCTCATCATTAGTTACAAAGTTAAACCACCTAATACCCAAGATACTGCGTAAGCATCTAGAATCAAAAGCATCTAGTTTCCTGTTATCTTGCTTACACAGCGTCCAAGTTTCACTACCATAACTAACCCTAGAAAGAACCAAACTATTATACAGTCTAATTTTAGTCTTTAGGTGTATAAGCCTATTTCTCCACAATCTCCATAGATTCTTAAAAGTCCCGGCAGCAATACCTATTCGTCTGTTAATCTCATGCCGCACATCACCAGTATCAGTTACGCAGCTCCCAAGGTAAGTAAGCTGTGACACCTGCTCAAGACTGCAACCATTCAGATTAACTGAATCACAACCTGCCTGACCAATTTTCATCACTTTAGTTTTCTCTCTGTTTATAACCAAACCTACTGTACTACCAGTCTCATCAACAGTTCGAATGAAAGAGTTCATCTCATCAACATCATTTTCCAAAAGGGCTAAATCATCAGCATAATCTAAATCAGAAATTTTCGTATCTCCAGCCCATTTAAGGCCAAAATCTTTCCCTTGAAGTGAATTTCGCATAACATAATCAACAACCAAACTAAAGAGAAAAGGAGACAAAATGCACCCTTGTCGAACACCAGAAGTAATGCTAAACCAATTGCTACAAGACTTACCAACTCTCACACATGACTCAGTGTTATTATAGAGAGCTTTCATTATGTTAACTAACTTGTCTGGTATACCATATGATCTCACAATCAACCACAAATTATGACGATCAACAGAGTCGAAAGCCTTTTTGAAATCAACAAAGCTAGCAACCAAAGGTTTCTGAAACTCTAAACATTTCTCAAGAATCTGCCTAAGTGAAAAAACTTTCGTAATAAAAATACTTTCGTAAATTATTAAAAGTGCGATATTAAACATATTATTTTTAAAATAGGTTTGAAAAATAACATTCAGAAATGTTCCAAAGAACTGAAATTCAGTGTCATGATTAATTTCTACTATAATACCACAGAATTTCTATCAGGAGTCCAAACTTACAATTGGTGGTCACTCAAACGTTACCCAGGTGTGTAAAATACCTGTACCAGTAGGTGAATTTCGGCAATTCGTATTAGGTCAGGAAAAGAATGCATAAATATCAAAAAATATCTCCAGAAATATCCCAATAGTCAATATATCTCAGTCATTGACGGCTGAACAAAATTATGAAATATTTTCTCTGAAGCAATTGACGAAGTTCCGTTAAGAAAAATGGATGTAATTTGCTTTCCATGGGTTGGGTTGTTTTACCTCTGAGCGGCAATTTTTTGCACACCATGGGCTAAATGGCCAGGTCACATGGACCCCGAAGGCTCAGAGAAGGTTCGGGGAGGGGACCCACTGGAACAGCTGTTGGGAGACAGATGGTAGCCTCCCGTCAAGGCCATCCAGCGTGTTCTTTAACGTGCACAGGGTATGGCTCTCCCCGCACACGGGGCCACGGTTTAACGTCCCATCCGACGGACGGCGGCCTTTCCAAGCCTATCGATGTCCCCTACTGACCGTGGGCAGGGCGGGGAATTTTGCGGAGATAAATCTCAACGCAGACCCAGCTGGGACTCGAACCTGGGAGCTACAGATTACGAGCCTGGCGCGCTACCGACTGAGCCACCCCCGCCCCGCTTTCCATGCATAAAAAATTTAGTTCCTCCTTAAAGGTGAAACATACTAGAACTTAGGAAATCTACCTGAACAACCCATAATTAATTAACTATAAATAATTTCATATATTATTTTAGTTAAACAATTTACCGGTAGTTCCACTAGCAGGAAGCATAAATTTGCTGATGTGAAACTTCCCAATAAAAAAAATACCGATTTTCATCATTACAAACATCTCAAAACAATTATCGTTGCCACGGCGGGAATCGAACCCGCAACTCTCTAGATACATGCCAGAGTGCTCTACGGTTAAACCGTCAAACCATAACCAACAACTAAATTCTTCCTGAATAACACCTATAAATATGTCACTGAGATATGGTGGACCTTGCGCCATCTATACGTCAGTAGAAGCAACTTTTTCCAATTATTGCTAATGACTTCACGACCACACCTGGAGTCGGTTCTATTTCTATATTCGCCGTTCGATATGCAAGCGACCGCAAGCAAGAGCCAATCATGTAGCCGCTGACGAATGACGTAGTTAGAGCAGCTGGGCGAAAGTGAGCCTTGCTTTGCATTTGATATTAGGTGCGTTGTCGAGATGGACGACTACAAACTTTTAAATTTAGCGCGTGATTGTCCCTGTCTTTATGACAAGACGCATCGAAATTATAGGGATCGAGAAATGAAACGAAATATGTGGGAATTAATAGCCTCACAACTGAGCAATGTTTCAAGTGAATTTCTATGTGTTTTGCATTTTCAAAATTTTCCATTGTTAGAGAGCACTATTACAACTTTTAGATTTGAAAAGTGTCAATAGTTCAACAATCATTTTAAACCCCAGAAGAATATATCGAAAAACCGAAAAATAAGTACATGTATGCCCGGATCTAGAAACCTTCGATGGGGGTGGAGATGGTGAAGAAACACAATCAACCCAGAAAAATGTAAAGGAGGGGGGGGGGGGAATAAAGAGATTTGATGTCCAATGCAGTATAACATTTGACACACCGTTTTGCAATTCTTTAAGATATTTACAGGCGTTAAATTTTAATGTTTCATAATTTTTTTCCTCTTCTACACTTACTAGCATTCTGAAAGGAGGACAATGCCCTCCCTCCTAAATCCGGCACTGGATGCATGTATAAACACAGACCACAAAGTAAAAACATTAGCAATTCTAAATGCAACTTACCTTAGTTAGCCTATAGTTAGCGCCAATCTTTCGGCTGCAGAAATGGACTTCCTGAATTTTGTGTCGTTCTTTTCAATAAGTGATTCAACAAGAGGTAAAACCGTTTTTAACTGAACATGTGACATTCGCAAAAAATTTTGGTAATATTCAGAGTCAGCCTCCTGAATAGTAGGGATTAAATGGTAGAAATCGCCTACTCTTTCTCTATCGTTAAAAATCTCGCGAACCCATTTAGTGCGATTTTTTTTATTACTAAGTCTATGATAAGCCAAGGCAAGTGATATTAACCATTTACGAATGATCAAACTTCTTTGCCTGGACATGACGTTTAAAAGCCCTTTTTTGAACGCAATGGGCTAAATGACCAGATCACAAGGATCCCGAAGGCTCAGAGAAGACTGGGAGAGGTGACTCGTTGGACAGCTGTTGGGAGACAGATGACAGTTTTCCGTCAAGGTCATCCAGTGTGGTCTTTAACGTGCACAGGGAATGGATCTCTCATATGCAGGTCATGACTTAACGTCCCATCCGACAGACGGCTGCCTTTGCAAGCCCATCGGTATCACCTACTGAACATGAGCATGGCTGGGAGTAAAGTCATTTAAAATTTAGTAATCATCTCCCAGTGCGTTTCAGAAATTCTGATGATCTGTTGAATGTGATGGTCAATGAAGCAGATATCTATTTCAAATAATGGTGTTATCGTCCTGTAAGTGAAACGAATCGCCAGTTACATCTGCGTACAACTAGATACAGAGTTACAAGATGCTGTTCCTTGCCAAGGACAGTCAAGGACCACTTCTTTAGAATGACCATCATCATTACAAATGGTACATTCCTGTATGAAGAGAGACGGTGATGATTCAATCTGTAGCACTCAAGGCTCGTAATCTGCAGTTCCCAGGTTCGAGTCCCTCCTGCGCCAGCATCGAAGTTAGTCTCCTCAAAACTTCCCGCTCTGTCCTCGATCAGTCGGCGACACCAATGGTCTTGGAAAAGCCGCCGTTTTTTGTATGGGGCGTTAAACCGAGTTTCCGTGTCCATAAGAGCCATATCCTGTACATGTTAAAGAACACGCTTGATGGCTTAACGAGAGGCTACCATCTGTCTCCTAACAGCTGTCCAGTGGGTCCCTCCCCCAACTTTCTCTGAACCTTCGGGATCCTGTGGATTGGCAATTTAGCCCATTGTGTGCAAGAAAGCGCCCCTTGGAAGTAAACAACCCAACCAATTAAGACGTCAAGGACCAGTTCTTAAGAAAGAGCATCATTATCATCACAAATGGTGCATTCCTGTAATGAGGGGAGTCGGTGATGATTCAATCAGTAGCGCTCCAGGCTTGTAATCTCCAATTCCCATTCTTGAGTCCTACCTGTGCAAGGGTTTGGAGTTTTCTCTGGTAACCCCCGACCTGAGCTTGGTGAGAAAGTAGATACTTGTGGTTTTGTAAAGTCTGCCGTCTATCGGAAGTGATATTAAGACGTATTTCCGTCCCTTAAAGTTTCATAACTTATGCACGTTGAAGAACACATTGACTTGACGGGAGGTTTGAATCTGTAACGAAAGAGCTGTCCAGTGAGTCCTTCTCTAGCCTTCTGTGAGCTCTTGTGGTCTTTGTGACCTAATCATTTAGCCCAATGTGTGCAACATAGTGCCACTTTGAGGTAGGAGCAGTCGATTCTTAACTTAGGTGATTGCGGAAGTAAATAGCTTTTAATGGGAATACTTTTATGAGGATAAAACATCCGTGGAACCAGTGAAAAAATTTAAAGTTAAGACATAGTCAGTCTACGAATTAAATGATCCACCATCGTATATACATATACATAATTGAATAGGGAAATCCAAAAATAAACTATGAGTAAAAAAACACTACACTTTTCTGGCCTAATAGAAAAATCCAGTTCAAAGATCATTTACGACACTCATTTTGAATTTTTTTTGTAAAAGTAAATGCAGATGGCGCCCATAAACTAACTTAAGTCAAGAGTTGGTGGCATCTACAGCAACTCTACACTTCACACTCTTGGCAGAGCTTACAGTCCAGACTGTGCCACTTGCAGCACACCTGAGACTTTATCGCACATTCTGCTCAACTGCTCCTGCTACAATGCCAAATGAGAAGCTTTGTTCCGGAAGCTTCATGCTATCGGAACCACTGTTTACACCATTACCACTCTTCTTGGCAACAACGACAATGCAAAGCTGCAGCGAGAGTGCTTCTGTATGGTCACTGACATCTTTCAGAACATCGGCCTCCTTTGCAAGTTCTAATGTCCTACTTTTTGCATAGTCCCGAAAAAAGCCTTTTTTTTTTGAGGGATAGCTGAGAGGCAGATTCTTCTGCATCTACTATCTCTATTCCGTTTGACTGGTGTATGGAGCCCCTTCTTTCGATGCTAATATCACCATATTTACACCTTGAAGGGTATAGTTAGTAACACATCAATTGGTATTAACATGCGTTAGATGCTGTTTGAGAAAACAAGCGAATTTACGAATAATGGCTACTCGTGTACTGATATCGAATCTTGAATTTTTATCTTTTCTTTTAAATTATTTATGTTGTTGTGCCTTATAATATTATTGAAAAGAAAAATGAAGGTTATATTTATTTACAGCAAGTCGATGACGTTTTCGTTTCACTGAAAAAATTGGAATATATATAAATAACTGCAAGAACGACTCGTTTTCGAAGTGGGATGCGTGTGACTTCTTGTGGATTTTGAATCTAAAGTGATTTTCATGTCGTTTTTAATAACAAGCTATATTTGGTTGGTTGGTTGTTTGGGGATTTTTGGCGCAAGAGCAACAGGGCTATATTGCGCCAAACAAAACACAAGCTATATTTATTTACTTTTTATGCATGTACATGTTTTCGACTGTTTTGTTTCTATATATAAATGAAAATCGATTTTTACCTCGATAGGATATAAACAAATATTAGGATTCGCATTTTTCGAATCTCTGAATTTTTTTAATATTAATCGAACCTTTCAATGAGTTTCTCATAATGTGTTTTTTAGTTTACCAGAAGATGAACGTTTCAAAACGTTTTGATAAGAGGATAATAGTTTTTCCTATGAATGTTTTTGATCTTGGTTAAAATATATATCTTTCTGTTTATGGACACATTAAAATCGCAATTGTTAAGGAAGGAATAATTTCCATCAGCTCTTCATTTGCAATCGTTGATTTCGATTCTAGATGCTAACGCAGTATCTTGGGCATTAGCTGGTTCAACTTTGTAACTAATGATGAGGTTAGGCAAAGGAGTCGGCAACCTCCTTTGAGCAGCATATTGTGCAGAGAGAGACTCCGTTGGTTTGGCCATATTGCCCTTATGGAAAATTATAGATTAATGAATAGGGTTTTACACAGTGTGCCTAAAGGCCTCATAAATAGAATGATATCTAAGATGCGGTAGGCAGACAATGTCAAACAGGGCGTTGTTAGAATTCGAATGAGTGGCCATATGCAGCAAGCAGATGTACCTCAGGAAAATATGCTTGGAGAAATAAATTGCATGGTCTAGTTAAACCTCCGCAGCCCATGGCTGCTTGAGGGGAATGATGATGATGACTCTCCTTTATTAGAAGTTAAGGTAAATCAAACGAGAGGTAGAAAATGTGATTAATGCCTTCTGGAATATCGGATTTACTTCCTAGAATATACGATGGGGCAATTTCTTTGAAATTTTCTCTCCTTCAACTGAGATCAGACGACATAACTTTCAACAATAAAATGTTGAGGTGTGCACCATATTCTCACTTGAAAGCGTAATGTTTTCATACTGGAATATTGAGATTTGTAAACATGGACATCTTACGTTTTCTTCGCCTTATACTGATGGGCTTGAAAAAGGCACTGTGCTTCGGAATGGACGTTAAACTATGGCTTCGTCTGTAAGAGAATCATATTCTGTGCGCGCTGGATGGCCTTGAAGGGAGACTACTATCTGTCTCCTATAGCTGTTATCCAGTGGATAACCTTCTCCAAACCAAAGAACGTATAAGGAAAAGAATTTCAGCTTTGACAAAGCGTAAGTAGCGACCTCAAGTGGTGTTTCGATTCGTATCGTGCATTTGTTCACGCTGGGAAGCAAACAATAAGGGGCAAAGGAATTATGCATCAGAAAACTTGTATTTTAAAGAAGGAAAAAAAGTAACTGCACTTTGTATTTGAAAAAAATAATATCATGATTTTAAAGGCTTATTTCCTACATTGAAATTATTTTTCGTTGAATCAACAATTATAAATTGAACGGATAGAGAAAATTTCAAATTAGCCTGAAGTTAATTTATAGAATAAATTATTACAATTACCAGCTTTGTTGGTTGCATAGAAACAGGGAACAGAATTGATATTAATATACTCTGCAAGGATATCAATGGGAAATTATTACATAGGAAAAGCGAAGAGAATGGAAGTTGACAGTAACATGTAATTACAAAAGCGTTCGTCCCCTGTAATGTTCGTTTCACTTCTAAGCCAAATGCACGACGCTCGATTTTACATTAATCTCTATGGAAGCTTAACTTCTTCTCCCTCTACATTCTTTGGCAAGAATATCAATGGGAAATTGTTACATAGGAAAAGCGAAGAGAATGGAAGTTCACAGTAACATGTAATTACAAAAGCGTTCGTCCCCTGTAATGTTCGTTTCACCTCGACGCCAAATGCACGATACTCGATTTTACATTAATCTCTATGGAAGTTTAACTTCTTCTCCCTCTACATTCTTTGTCAAAGCCTTCGGGTGCTTGTGACCCTAGTGCGCAAAAAATTCCTACTCAAAGGAATAACCCAAACTTTATATTTGAAATAAATCGTTACCTCCACAAAGGTAAACGTTTCTAGACTGCTATAAAAGTTTCCTATTTAGAACGTTAATCAACTATTATTTAAATGTATGAAAAATTTTATTTGAAATATTGGCTGGTAGTAAACGGCCGGAAGTATTTGTGGAACATTTTGAAGAAAACATCTCAATAATTTCGTAAATTATTAAAAGAGCGATATTAAACAAATTAGTTTTGAAAAAGATTTGAAAAATAACGTTCAGAACTGTTCTGAGAGCTTATATTCAGTGTCATGATTAATTTCTACTATAATATCAGAGAACTGTTATGGGGAGTCCAAACTAACAATTGGTGCTCACTCAAATGTCAGCCAGATGTGTAAAATGCATTTGTCAGTAGGTGAATTTCGGCAATTCTTATTAGGTCAGAAAAAGCATGCCTAAATATCAAAAAAGATCTCCAGAAATATTCCAAATAGTAAATATATCTCAGTCGTTGACGACTGAACAGAATTATGAAATATTTTCTCTGAAGCAAATGACGAAGTTGCGTTAAGAAAAATGGACAATTTAGTATTCGATAAATTCTCAAATATCCAACGGAGATTTCTCTTAATTTCGGTCATTATAAAATAAATGACACAACTACGAAATGACAAATGATAGAAAGTTCTTTCTAATATGTAACATATATACATTCGTCTAGTTTAGTGAGCACAACCGTTGGGCCGCATGTGACCTGCCAATATTTTCCGTGAGGCCCACGACCGCTTATAATGGTATTGGAAATACTAACGATATTTGACGTTATTCGTTAATCTTTTTGTTGTGATCATTACGAATTTTTAAAAATGTATTTATTTCTGTCATTTTTATAATGAAATTCTGTGTCTACGTCTTAAAAGTTTTGTTACTGAGGCCCGAAGACCAACACCTCTTATAACAGAAGGCCGATGGACCAAGTAATGACGTCATCGTAAATAGACCTTTGTCCAGAAATATTCTTAGAAATTTATTTCTCCACTAAATGACCTTGCTGCCAATATCCGGGTCTCTCCATATCCGGACTTCGTTTAATGGCCTTGCTGTCAATATCCGGGTCTGTATATGGCAGTGTTTTAGTTTCCCACAGATATACATTTCCAAATTTCTTTCGTATATTCCGACATAGAATAACAGCTGTTAACAATACTTGAAATGATATGTCCTGGGTAAGCATTTACATAAATGACATCCAACTAAGAACAGACTTATTTCAATTCTCTTTTGTTTAAATTTTAATTGTGAATTGGACTTAAAACCAATTGCTTCTTATGTCGCAGTGTGAGAACAACACTCTTCGACATGTGTGAACAACTGAACAAGTGTAGAATTAGTTAATCAAAATGACAAGTCCCAGATGTACCGCAGCTTATGGCTGCACACCATCTTTGGGGATAATACCATGTGCACCCACTACCAACGGTCGGGGCAAGTCAATGCCATAAAGACACAGCTCATCCACGACATCCTATGGCGAACAATCCTATAGAAGGAAAGCTCACCCATCGGTCAAAACCTAAATTTAATCTGTTCCCAGGTTAGCCACAAAAATGGATATATAAATCCAAGTTGACTCGGCCCGCGGGGTGGAGACTCTTAGTTTGAGTTTTCCATCGATAAGCCCGTCTACCGGGGATACCACTCCCAGTCGCAAGCCCTCAACTTCGTGCTCTCCATCGGAGCAGGTTCACCACAGCCCAGTTTGCCATTCAGCTGGGTCCCTTCACTTCTCAGAGTCGGCGTCGGAGCACGCTTGACCGGCGCCCCCCAACACCAGTCAGCTGCCCTCCAACAACCTCTCCAGCGGTCGTCAATCTACTAGAGCTGACCAGAAACTGCAGAGCCCGAACTCCACTTCACACAGGCACTTTAAGCCCCCCAACCACGTCAAGGTGGTCCACGACGGAAAACTACAACGCACACGACAGAAAAAATGAATATGCCATCCCGGGAATGAAACTGACCTTGCAGGTAAAATGTTACGCCAATTGAACGCGATACCACTGCAGCTTCTTTATTTCAGAATAATCTAATGAATTAAATGTTTAGCACAGTGAAATCTAAAGTCTGATATTTATGATTTATAACCTTTAAAAAATTGCTCTCTCTGCTGAAGCATGGGAAAAATTCTCTTCTGACATGCAATTCACCTTACAAAAAATATTTGTATCGACAAATATTTATTCCAAACTTTGTAGTAAAATTGATGCTATGGTATCAGAAGAATTCTTCTCCACATCTTTTTTTGTTACAAGTTCTAGAATGCGCCACTGAACCAATGTTACTGCTGAGATTATTTTAACTAGAATACTGATTTACGAAAGTAGCCTCATTGAGTTCAACGATATCTTTAACAATTTTAGGACTGTCGGAATTTTCTCAGTCTTTACTAGGTTGAAAGTGTTTGGGATCGTGTGGAAAATTAACTGCTGGTTTTATCTCTTTGAAAGGCTCAGGGTTTGATGCGACATCTGTTGGTAGAGGTATGTGATAATTGGTAAAATTCTCTTATTCCATTTTTTGAAAGAAATAATTCTGTAATCGTGGTACATAAGTCCAGCAGGTCAGAAGAACTCCATGAACATAAAACTGGGACATGGGAAATTCAAAAACCGAACAGCAAGGGATTGTCACAGTTTTCTTTGACGCTAAAGAAAGGCAGTTTGAACGAGAATCCACCTGCTGTGAAGTGGCATGTCATTTCAATATTTCAAAAACAAATATGTTTTGAAAGAAAGTTTTTAATTTATGACAGTCTTTTGATACGTTTGTAACCAATTAATTTTGCTTACAATTATTCATAATTTGTTATTAATTTTGAAAAATAAAATTAATAAAAAGATAAAAATAATAATAATAAAAAGACATTAGGCCATAGATAGAAAAAAAAAACTCTCACAAAGAATATGTAAACCATGTATTTGGATTACGTTTACGCCCAGAAGGTACAAGCAACACTTCCTACTGCAGAAAGCCGGTGTACCAAGGGGGCGGGGGGGCTCAGTCCGTAGCGCGCCAGGCTCCGCCCTGCTCACGTTCAGTAGAGGACACCGATGGGCTTGGAAACCCGCCGACAGTCGGATGGGACGTTAAACCGTGGCCCCGTGTGCGGGAGGGCCATAACCTGTGCACGGTAAAGAACACAATGGATGGTCTTGACGGGAGGCTACCATCTTTCTCCCAACAGCTGACCCATTTGGTCCCCTCCCCGAACCTACTCTGAGCCTTCGGTGTCCATGTGACCTGGCCATTTAGCCCATGGTGTGCAAAAAAGTGTCGCTCAGGGGTAAAACAACCCAACCCAAAATCTATTTTGAATATGTATAAAAATAGATTTATGAATTCTATTTCCATCTAAAAATATGCCTGAAAAGCATTCTCTACCAACATTAAATATTTCGAAAGAATTTAAAATGAAAATATATGCGCTATGCATGCGCGTTTTGCATTACTCGTAAATAAAAAATGAGAATACAGAAAAGTTGCTATTGCTGAAATGTATTAAAATTAATTAGTATTTAGCAAAGTTAATTATCATGTTAATGGAACCTGTGACTAGATTTCATATGTAATGCTCCTTTTTAACAATTTTTGCCGTTACAGAACTGAAGATATATTGATTGGATAATAGACTTTGTTGTCTTCAGTGTTTCTGATGTAAGCATATATATTTTTTCTGTTTAAGAGAAGATTAAAATCGTATTTAATAACGGAGAAATATTTTGATCAATTATTCGTTTCGATCGATCTATCTTTGGTTAGAATTTCTGATAAAATGAATCAGCCGAATAAAGGAGTATTCGACGAATGCCTTTGTGTATCTCTGACTTCGTTTCCTGGAACCAGGTTGGTCCTATATTTCTGAACTTTCCTTGTTGAATTTGGAGAAAACTGTTCGACATTCACAATAAAATGTTAAAGTCTCGCCTTTCTGAGTTGAACAGCATAACGCTTTCATGCACAAAAGCTGAAATTTGCAAACACGGATTTCATATATATTTTAAACATGTAATTTGCTTTGCATGCATAAATGATTTAGTTCCTCCTTAAAGGTGAAACATACTAGAACTTAGAATTATATGACTTAAATAAATTTAATTAATTAATTATTAATAATTTCATATATTATTTTACTTAAACAATTTGCTGGTAGTTGCCCTAGCAGGAAGCATAAATTTGCTGATGTGAAACTTTCGAAAAAAAATACCGAATTTCATCATTACAAACATCTCAAAACAATTATCGTTGCCACGGCGGGAATCGAACTCGCTAGATACATGCCAGAGTGCTCTACGGTTAAACCATAACCAACCACGAAATTCTTCCAGAAAAAGATTTATAAATCTTTCACTGAGATGTGGCGGCCTTGCGCCATCTATATGTCAGGAGAGGCAACTCTTTCCAATTGTTGCTATTGACTGCACGACCACACCTGGAGTCGGTTCTATTTCTATTCTCGCCGTGCGGTATGCAAGCGACCAGAAGCAAGAGCCAATCATATAGTCACTGACGAATGACGTAGAGCAGCTGGGCGAAAGTGAGCCTTGCTTTGCATTTGTTATTAGGTGCGTTGGCGAGATGGACGACTACAAATTTTGAAATTTATTGCGTGATTCCCCTTGTCTTTATGACAAGACGCATCGAAATTATAGGGATCGAGGAATGAAACGAAATATGTGGGAATCAATAGCTTCACAACTGAGCAATGTTTCAGGTGAATTTCTATGTGTTTTGCATTTTCAACATTTTCCATAGTTAGAGAGCACTATTTTAACTTTTAGATTTGAAAACTGTCAATAATTCATCAATCATTTCAAACCCCAGAAGAATATATGGAAAAACCAAGTAATAAGAGCATGCAGGCCCGGATCTAGAAAACCTTCGAGGTGGGGGGAGAGGGTTAAGAAACACAATCAACCCAGAAAAATGTAAAAGGAGGGGGAATGAAGAGACTTTTGGGTTGGGTTGTTTTACCTCTGAGTGGCACTTTTTTGCACACCATGGGCTAAATGGCCAGGTCACATGGACCCCGAAGGCTCAGAGAATGTTGGGGGAGGGGACCCACTGGAACAGCTGTTGGGAAACAGATGATAGCCTCTCGTCAAGGCCATACAGCGTGTTCTTTAACGTTGGATTGTTTTACCTCTGAGAGGCACCTTTTTTGCACACCATGGGATAAATGCCCAGGTCACAAGGACCCCGAAGGCTCAGAGAATGTTGGGGGAGGGGACCCACTGTAACAGCTGTTGGGAGACAGATGGTAGCCTCCCGACAAGGCGATCCAGCGTGTTCTTTAACGTGCACAGGGTATGGCTCTCCCGCACACGGCGCCACTGTTTAACGTCCCATCCGACGGACGGCGGTCTTTCCAAGTCCATCGGTGTCCCCTATTGATCGTGGGAAAGGCAGGGAATTTCGCGGAGATAAATTTCAACGCCGACGTCGCTGGGACTCGAACCTGGGAACTACAGACTACGAGCATGGCGCGCTACCGACTGAGCCACCCCCTCCCCTCCCCTCTTTTCCTGGACATGATGTTTAAAATAGAGTGAAAGTAATGTCAGAAAGCCCGGTACATCTCGCAGAGGCAACAAAGCACGCGTTCCAGGCTGTTTGCAGCGAGAACCAATGAGCTTAGTTCTTTATTGCAGACCGCGTGTTTAATTGCGGGAAGTCACAGTGCGTTTGCGACGCGGCGAACGGCAAGTATGAAGAAGCCTTTACCTTTCCTTAATTATTGTCCGTTGGTGATTGTATTCTGGAGCTGTATGTGAGCGATATACCCCGTTCTTGTGTGAACAATATAGACCATTGTTGTTACATTTATGGCGAAGTTATTTTCGATTCACAGAGGCGTGAAATAACGCCTGTCATCAAAAAGGCATACCACCTTTACTTTGGATGTAAGATTGGACATCACAGAACAGCTGGACTCCGCATATAGTGTGTAATATCTTTACAACCAACACCTCCAATAACACACCAAATTTATGACTTCACCATAAGAATCTGGATGAGTAAAGACCCAATTTGAACGAGTTTTGGAATTTCCAAATTTGTGGGAAGTCGGACAGGACAACTTAAAAAGCATACCATAAAACAATTCTTAAAATTTTGGTACTAATATTACTACGGGTGAATTCTTGTGCTAATATGTATACTAACGTTTATCTATAAATATATTTTATTTCAAAAAAAAATTCGCCATTTATTATCAAATCTATTAATGCTATTAATACAAGTAATTTTTCACCTAAATAATGTATATTTACAGATAAACATTAGTATAAAGATTATTACAGAGTCCAACAGTAATAATATTAGAATTAAAACTGTAAGAAGTGTTATATGTTAGGACTACCTACTTAAGCTGACGTCATAATTTGATCCTCTGGCTTTCTGTCATAACAGATGCTGGGGAGCGGGGGGGGGGGGGGGGCTCAGTCGGTAGCGCGCCAGGCTCGTAATCTGTAGTTCCCAGGTTCGAGTCCCAGCTGGGTCAGCGTTGAGATTTATCTCCGCAAAATTCCCCACCTTGCCCACGGTCAGTAGGGGACACCGATGGGCTTGGAAAGACCGCCGTTCGTCGGGTGGGACGTTGAGCCGTGTCGCCGTGTGCGGGAGAGCCATATCCTATGCACGTTAAAGACCACGCTGGATGGCCTTGACGGGAGGCTACCATCTGTCTCCCAATAGCTGTCCCAGTGGGTCCCCTCCCCCAACCTTCTCTGAGCCTTCGGGGTCCATGTGACCTGTCCATTTAGCCCATAGTGTGCAAAAAAGTTCCGCTCAGAGGTAAAACATCCCAACCCAACAGATGCTGGTTGGAACACTACGTGTTCGCAGTTGGGTAAATAGTAAAGGCAGTCAATCCTATGATATGGCGGGAAACTTCAAACCACGTGAGGGACTCTTACTTTTTTATGACAAGTTCACTGGGAAATGGTATTACTAAATAGAAAAAAAAAACAGACAAAATCGCATGAACTTTTTTTGTTTACCTGATATTTGCGTGGCTTTTCAAAATAGAGTTAGGTTACAATTGATGACGATTTTGGGACTATATTTTTTTTCTTAATGCCATTCTATTACCCATTTTCTGCCTGTTGTTCATTTCAAATTTCAGTTTTATGCGTCCAACTGACATTAGTCTCATATACCTTCAAAATTTTTGAACTTTACTTAGAGCTATCGCGTATTAACCATGTGGGAAAGATTTGGAAAATTTTTCATATTTGCTGAACTTGTTGAGTCAGAGATATCATCTCTAACTGAACTTGAAATGATGAATGCAGATGCATTTTAACATTTGAGAAGTAGCAGGACTAATGCAAATGTAATTTAACATTTGAAAAGTAGCAAGACGAATTATCCACGTCATGTCTAAAGTCTGATTAAAGTTAATTGGCCCACAGATGAATTCACTATCTGGGAGTGGCTGTATGAATTGTGCATACTTACATAATAATGGAGTAAATTTGCATACTTGCATAATGATGGAGTGTTTCTGTTGATCATTAATTCTATGGTTATATTATACTTGAAATTAACATGAACTTGAATTTCAAAACAATGGAAAAATCCTGAACTTCAATATAGCAAATGTATTTCAATTAAAATTTATTTGATAATTTTAGGTTGGGTTGAGATGTTTTACCTCTGAGTGGCACATTTTTGCACACCATGGGCTAAATGGCCAGATCACAAGGACCCCGAAGGCTAAGAGAAAGTTGGGGGAGGGACCCACTGGAACAGCTGTTGGGAGACGGATGGTAGCCTCCCGTCAAGGCCATCCAGCGTGTTCTTTAAGTGCAGAGGGTATGGCTCTCCCGCACGGGGCCACGGCTTAACGTCCCATCCGACGGACGGACCCATTTCCAAGCCCATCAGTCCATCTCGCCAAAGCACCTGATAACAAATGCAAAGAAAGGCTCACTTTCTCCCAGCTGCTCTAACTACGTTATTCGTCAGCGGCTATTTGACTTGGCTCTTGCTTGCGGTCGCTTGCATACCGCTCAGCGACAACAGAAATAGAACCGACATCAGGTGTGGTCGTGCAGTCATTAGCAACAATTGGAAAAAGTTGCCTCTCCTGACTTATAGATGGCGCAAGGGCCACCATATCTCAGTGAAAGATTTATAAATCTCTTTCTGGAAGAATTTCGTTGTTGGTTATGGTTTAATGGTTTAACCGTAGAGCGCTCTGGCATGTATCTAGAGAGTTGCGGGTTCGATTCTCGCCGGGAAAACAATAATTGTTTTGAGATGTTTATAATGATGAAATTCGGAAGTGAAACTACCACTAAATTGTTTATCTAAAATAGTATATGACATTATTTGTAGTTAATCAAAAACATTCTGGTTTATTTCACTCCGATATATCTAGTATGTTTCGCCTTTAAGGAGGAACTAAATTATTTATGCATGCAAAGCAAATTACATTTGTATAATATATATGAAGTCGGTGTTTGCAAATTTCAGCCTCGTGCATGAAAATGTTATGCTGTTCAAGTAAAAAAAAATCGCGAATTTAACGTTTTATTGCGGAATGTTGAACAGTCTTCTCGCAATTCAGCAAAGAAAGTTCAGAAATGTAGGACAATCCTGATTCCAGAATGTATTCGTCGAATACCCTTTTACGAAACGAAGGCGGAGATGCACAAAGGCATTCGTCGAATACCCTTTTACGAAACGAAGTCGGAGACACAGAAAGGCATTCGTCAAATACACTTTTACACGTCTAATTTATTTTATCTGAAATTCTAACCAAAGGAGGATCGATCGAAACGAATCATTGATGAAAATCTTTCTCCGTCTTTAAATATGATTTTAATCTCCTCTTAAACAGAAATAATATATATGCTTACACCAAAAACACGGAAGACAACAAAGTCCAATCAATATATTTTCTGTTCTGTAACAGCAAAGATGGTTACAAAGGAGCATATAAAATCAATTAGCAGGTTTCATTAACATGATAATTAAACTTTGCTAAATACTAATTAGATTTTAATACATTTCAGCAATAGTAGCTTTTCTGTATTTCCATTTTTTATTTACGAGTAATGCAAAACATAGCGGATATAATTTCATTTTAAATTCTTTCGAAATATTTAATGGCGGTAGAGAAGTCTTTATACGCAAATTTTTGGATGGAAATAGAATTCATTAATCTATTATTCTACATATTAAAAATAGATTTTAGGTTGGGTTGTTTTACCTCTGAGCGACACTTTTTTCCACACCATGGGCTAAATGGTAGCGGCCAGGTCACCCACTGTCTCCCAACAGGTATTCCAGTGGGCTCCTTCCCCCAACATTTTCTGAGCCTTCGGGATCCATGTGACCTGGACGCTTCATATGCAATGCTCCTTTTTACCCGTCTCTCCTGTTACAGAACTGAAGATATATTGATTGGACTTTGTTGTCTTCCGTGTTTTTGGTGTAAGCATATATATTATTTCTGTTTAAGAGAAGATTAAAATCATATTTAAAAACGGAGAAAGATTTTCATCAATGATTTGTTTTGATCGATCTGCATTTGGTTTAGAATTTCAGATAAAAGAAATCAGATGTGTAAATGGGTATTTGACGAATGCCTTTGTGTATCTCCGACTTCGTTTCGTAAAAGGGTATTCGACGAATACATCCTGGAATCAGGATTGTCCTATATTTCTGAACTTTCGTTGCTGAATTGCGAGAAGACTGTTAAACATTCCGCAATAAAATGTTAAATTCGCGATTTTTTCGCAGCATAACATTTTTATGCACGAAACTGATATTTGCAAACACCGACTTCATATATATTAGAATAATGTAATTTGCTTTGCATGCATAAATAATTTAGTTCCTCCTTAAAGGCGAAACATACTAGATATATGGGACTGAAATAAAAACGAATGTTTTCAATTAACTATAAATAATCTCATTAATTATTTTAGTTAAACAATTACGTGGTAGTTCACTGGCAGGAAGTATAAATATACTGATATGAATATTCTCCAAAAGAAAAAAATACCGAATTTCATCATTATAAACATCTCAAAACAATTTTCGTTGTCACGGCGGGAATCGAACCCGCAACTCTCTAGATACATGCCAGAGCGCTGTACGGTTAAACCGTTGAACCATAATCAACAACGAAATTCTTCCAGAAAAAGATTTATAAATCTTTCACTGAGATGTGGTGGACCTTGCGCCATCTATACGTCAGGAGAGGCAACTCTTTCCAATTGTTGCTAATGACTGCACGGCCACACCTGGAGTCGGTTCTATTTCCATATTCGCCGAGCGGTATGCAAGCGACCGCAAGCAAGAGCCAATCATGTAGCCGCTGACGAATAACGTAGTTAGAGCAGCTGGGTGAAAGTGAGCCTTTCTTTGCCTTTGGTATTAGCTGCATTGGCGAGATGGACGATTACAAACTTTTAAATTTATTGCGTGATTGCCCTTGTCTTTATGACATGACGCATCGAAATTACTGGGATCGAGGAATGAAACGAAATATGTTGGAATCAATAGCTTCACAACTGAGCAATGTTTCAGATGAATTTCTATGTGTTTTGCATTTTCACAAATTTCCATTGTTCGAGAGCACTATTTCAACTTTTAGATTTGAAAAGTGTCAATAATTCATCAATCATTTCAAAGCCCAGAAGAATATATCGAAAAACCAAAAAATAAGTGCATGCAGGCCCGGATCTAGAAAACCTTCGATGGGGGTGGAGGGGGTAAGAAACACAATCGATCCAGGTTGGGTTGAGTTGTTTTACTTCTGAGCGGCACTTTTTTGCACACCATGGGCTAAATGGCCAGGTCACATGGACCCCGAAGGCTCAGAGATGGTTGGGGGAGGGGACCCACTGGAACAGCTGTTGGGAAACAGATGGTAGCCTCTGGTCAAGGCCATCCACCGTGTACTTTAAGGTTGGGTTGTTTTACCTCTGAGCGACCCTCTTTTGCACACCGTGGGCTAAATGGACAGGTTACATGGACCCCGAAGGCTCAGGGAAGATTGGGGGAGGGGACCCACTGGAACAGCTGTTGGGAGACAGATGGTTCCTTCCGGCAAGGCCATCCAGCGTGGTCTTTAACGTGCATAGGGTATGGCTCTCCCGCACATAGAGCCAAGGCTTAACGTCCCATCCGACGGACGGCGGCCTTTCCAAGCCCATCGGTGTCCCCTACTGACCATTGGCAGGGCGGTGAATTTTGCGGAGCTAAATCTCAACGCTGACCCAGCTGGGACTCGGACCTGGGAACTACAGATTACGAGCCTGACGCGCTACCGACTGAGCCACCCCCGCCCCTACTGTGAAGCGGAATGTCATTTCAGTATTTCAGAAACAAATATGATTTGAAAAAAAGTTTTAAATTTTTGAGAGTCTGTTTTTGTAACCAAATAATATTGCTTACAATTACTAATAATTTGTTATGGTAAATTTTGAAATGGACAATAAAAAGACCTTGGGACAACGACAGAGAAAAAAAAAACATGACACTCAGAAGTTAAAAAAAAACACTCGCAAAGAATATGTAAACTACATTTTTGGATTACGTTTATGTTCAGATATTACAAGCAACATTTCCAACTGCAGAAGACCGGTGTACCAACCATGACTGTGAATTTGGCAACAATGGAAAATTTCTTTATTTCAGTTTCATTTATGCTTAAAAAAAATACAACATTTTACTGCTTAATACGAAACTTTTAGTATGTAATAATCTATTTTGAATAGCGGCGGTGGTGGCTAAATCGTTAGCGCGCCAGGTTCGCAATCTGTGGTTCCCAGGTTCGAGTTCCAGCTGGATCAGCGTAGATATTTATCTCCGCAAAACTTCCCCGCCCTGCAGACGGTCAGTAGGGGACACCGATGGGCTTGGATAGGCCGCCATCCGTCGTATGGGACGTTAAGCCTTGGCTCCGTGTGTGGGAGAGCCATACTCTGTGCACGGAAAAGAACATAATGGATGGCATTGACGGGACACTACCATTTATCTCCCAACAGCTATTCCAGTGGGCTCCCTCCCCCAACCTTCTCTGAGTCTTCGGAGTCCTAGTGACTGGCAATTTAGCCCATGGTGTGCAAAAAACTGCCGCTCAGAAGTAAAACCATACAACGTTAAAGAATACGCTGGATGGCCTTGACGGGAGGTACCATCTGTCTTCCAACAGCCGTTCCAGTGGGTCCCCTCCCAAAACCTTCTCTGATCCTTCGGGGTCCTTGTGACCTGGCCATTTAGCCCATGCTTCATATATATTAGAATAATGTAATTTGCTTTGCATGCATAAATAATTTAGTTCCTCCTTAAAAGCGAAACGTACTAGATGTATCGGAGTGCGAAAGAGGGAAAATTATTTTAATTAACTACAAATAATCTCATATATTTTTTTAGTTAAACAATTTAGTGGTAGTTTCACTGGCAGGAAGTTTAAATATACTGATAAGAAAAGTTTCCAAAAAATAATACCGAATTTCATCATTATAAACATCTCAAAACAATTATCGTTGTCCCGGCGGGAATCGAACCCGCAACTCTCTAAATACATGCCAGAGCGCTCTACGGTTAAACCATTAAACCATAACCAAGAACGAAATTCTTCCAGAAAAAGATTTATAAATCTTTCACTGAGATATGGTGGACCTTGCGCCATCTATACGTCAGGAGAGGCAACTTTTTCCAATTGTTGCTAATGACTGCACGACCACACCTGGAGTCGGTTCTATTTCTATTCTCGCCGAGCGGTGTGCAAGTCACCGCAAGCAAGAGTCAAGTCAAATAGCCGCTGCGAATGACGTAGTTAGAGCAGCTGCACGAAAGTGAGCCTTTCTTTGAATTTGGTATAGGTGCGTTGGCGAGATGGACGACTACAAACTTTTAAATTTAGTGCGTGATTGCCCTTGTTTTCATCATTGCATCAGTCATCTCATCTTTGCGCACCATGGGCTAAATGGCCACGTCAGATTGACCCCGAAGGCTCAGAGAAGGTTGGGGGAGGGGACCCTCTGGAACAGCTGTTGGGAGACAAATGGTAGCCGGGGGGGGGGATAAAGAGACTAGATATCCGATTACAAAGATATCCAATATCCAAGTCGGTTCTATTTCTATTCTCGCCGAGCGGTGTGCAAGCCACCGCAAGCAAGAGCCAAGTCAAATAGCCGCTGACGAATAACGTACTTAGAGCAGCTAGGCGAAAGTGAGCCTTGCTTTGCATTTGTTATTAGGTGCATTGGCGAGATGGACGACTACAAACTTTTACATTTAGTGCGTTATTCCCCTTGTCTTTATGACAAGACGCATCGAAATTAAAGGGATCGAGGAATGAAACAAAATATGTGGGAATCAATAGCTTCACAACTGAGCAATGTTTCAAGTGAATTTCTATGTGTTTTGTATTTTCAAAATTTTCCATTGTTAGAGAGCACTATTACAACTTTTAGATTTGAAAGTGTCAATAGTTCATGAATCATTTTAAAACCCAAAAGAATGTATCGAAACACCAAACGATAAGTGCATGCAGGCCCGGATCTAGAAAACCTTCGTTGGAAGTGGAGATGGTGAAGAAACACAATCAACCCAGAAAAATGTAAACGGAGGGGGGGGGGGGAATTTTGGGTTGGGTTGTTTTACCTCTGAGCGGCATTTTTTGCGCACCATGGGCTAAATGGCCACGTCAGATGGACTCCGAAGGCTCAGAGAAGGTTGGGGGAGGGGACCCTCTGGAACAGCTGTTGGGAGACAAATGGTAGCCGGGGGGGCGGGAATAAAGAGACTTGATATCCAATGCAGTATAACATTTGACACACCGTTTTGCAATTCTTTAAAATATTTACATGCGTTACATTTTAATGTTTAATAATTTTTTGCCTCTTGTACACTTACTAGCATTCTGAAAGGAGCACAATGCCCTTCCTCCTAAATCCGGTACTGGATGCATGTATAAACACAGACCACAAGGTAAAATCATTTGCAATTCTAAATGCAGATTTCCTTACAGTTAGCGCCAATCTTTCGGCTGCAGAAGTGGACTTCCTGAATTTTGTGTCCTTCTTTTCAATAAGAGATTCAACAATAGATAAAACCGTTTTTAACTGAACATGTGACATTCGCAAAAAATTTTGGTAATGTTCAGAGTCAGCCTCCACAATAGTAGAGATTTAATGGTAGAAATCGTCTAATCTTTCTCTATTGTTAAAAATCTCGCGAACCCATTTAGTGCGATTTTTTTTTTTATTACTACGTCTATGATTAGCCAAGGCAAGTGATATTAACCGTTTACGAATGAACAAACTTCTTTTCCTGGACATGACGTTTAGAAGCCCTTTTTTGCACACAATGCGCTAAATGACCAGATTACAAGGATCCCGAAGGCTCAGAGAAGACTGGGAGAGGTGACTCATTGGACAGCTGTTGGGAGACAGATGACAGCTTCGCGTCAAGGTCATCCAGTGTGGTCTTTAACGTGCACAGGGAATGGATCTCTCATATGCAGGTCATGACTTAACGTCCCATCCGACAGACGGCGGCCTTTCCAAGCCCATCGGTATCACCTACTCAATATGCGCATGGCTGGGAGTAAATAGAGTAAAGTCACTTAAAATTTAGTAATCATCTCCCAGTGCGTTTCAGAAATTCTGATGATCTGTTGAATGTGATGGTCAGTGAAGCGGACTATCTATTTCAAGTAATGGTGTTATCCTCCTGTAAGTGAAACGAATCGCCAGTTACATCTGCGTACAAGTAGATACAGAGTTAAAAGATGCTGTTCTTTGCCAAGGACTCTCAAGGACCAATACTTCAGAATGATCATCATCATCATTACAAATGGTACATTCCTGTATGAAGAGAGACGGTGATAATTCAATCTGTAGCACTCCAGGCTCGTAATCTGCAGTTCCCAGGTTCGAGTCCCTCCTGCTGCGAAGTTAGTCTCCTCAAAACTTCTCGCTCTGTCCTCGGTCAGTTGGGGACACCAATGGTCTTGGAAAAGCCGCCGTTTTTTGTATGGGGCGTTAAACCGTGTTTCCGTGTCCATAAGAGCCATATCCTGTACACATTAAAGAACACGCTTGATGGCTTAACGAGAGGCTACCATCTGTCTCCTAACAGCTGTCCAGTGGGTCCCTCGCCCAACTTTATCTGAACCTTCGGGATCCTATGGCTTGGCAATTTAGCCCATTGTGTGCAAGAAAGCGCCCCTTGGAAGTAAAACAACCCAACCAATTAAGAAGTCAAGGACCAGTTCTTAAGAAAGAGCAGCTTTATCATCTCAAATGGTGCATTACTGTAGTGAGGGGAGTCGGTGATGATTCAATCAGTAGCGCTCCAGGCTTGTAATCTCCAATTCCCATTCTTGAGTCCTACCTGTGCAAGGGTTTGGATTTTTCTCTGGTAACCCCCGATCTGCTCTTGGTGAGAAAGCAGATACTTGTGGTTTTGTAAAGTCTGCAGTCTATCGGAAGTGATATTAAGACGTATTTCCGTCCCCTTAAAGTTTCATAACTTATGCACGTTGAAGAACACATTGACTTGACGGGAGGTTTGAATCTGTAATGAAAGAGCTGTCCAGTGAGTCCTTCTCTAGCCTTCTGTGAGCTCTAGATGTCTTTGTGACCTAATCATTTAGCCCAATGTGTGCAACATAGTGCCACTTAGAGGTAGGAGTAGTCGTTTCTTGACTTAGGTGATTGCGGGAGTAAATAGCCTTAAATGAGAATACTTTTAGGAGGATAAAACATCCGTGGAACCAGTGATAAAATTTAAAGTTAAGACATAGTCAGTCTACGAATTAAATGATTCACCATCGTATATACATATACATAATTGAATTGGGAAATCCAAAAACAAACTATGAGCAAAAAAAAAACACTACACTTTTCTGGTCTAATTGGAAAAATCCAGTTCAATGATCATTTACGACACTCATTTTGAAAATTTTTGTCTAAAAGTAAATGCAGATGGCGCCCATAAACTAACATAAGTCAAGAGTTGGTGTCATCTACAGCAACTCTACACTTCACACTCTTGGCAGAGCTTACAGTCCAGACTGTGCCACTTGCAGCACACCTGAGACTTTATCGCACATTCTGCTCAACTGCTCCCGCTACAATGCCAAACCACTGTCTACACCATTACCACTCTTCTTGGCAACAACGACAATGCGAAGTTGCAGCGAGACTGCTTCTGTATGGTCACTGACATCTTTCAGAACATCGGCCTCCTTTGCAAGGTCTAATGTTCTACTTTTTGCATAGTCCTGAAAAGAGCCTTTTTTTTTTGAGAGATAGCTGAGAGGCAGATTCTTCTGCATCCACTATCTCTATTCAGTTTGACTGGTGTACGGAGCCCCTTCTTTGGAGGCTAATATCACCATATTTACAACACCTTGAACCTTGAAGGGTATAGTTAGTATCACATCAATTGGTATTAACATGCATTAGATACTGTTTGAGAAAACAAGCGAATTTACGAATAATGGCTACTCGTGTACTGATATCGAATCTTGAATTTTTATCTTTTCTTTTAAATTATTTATGTTGTTGTGCCTTATAATATTATTGAAAAGAAAAATGAAGGCTATATTTATTTACAGCAAGTCGATGACGTTTTCATTTCACTGAAAAAATTGGAATATATACAAATAACTGCAAAAACGACTCGTTTTCGAAGTGGGAAGCTTGTGACGACTTATTAGGGATTTTGAATCTAAAGTAATTTTCATGTCGTTTTTAATAACTAGCTATATTTTTTTACTTTTTCTGCATCTACATGTTTTCAACTGTTTTCTTTCTATATATAAATGAAAATCTATTTTTACCTTGATAGGCTCTAAAGAAATATTAGGATCCGCATTTTTCCAATCTCCGAGTTTGTTTAATATTAATCTGACCTTTCAATGAGTTTCTCATAATGTGTTTTTTAGTTTACCAGAAGATGAACGTTTCAAAACGTATTGATAAGAGGATAATAGTTTTTCCTATGAATGTTTTTTATCTTGGTTAAAATATATATCTTTCTGTTTATGGACAAATTAAAATCGCAATTGTTAAGGAAGGAATAATTGCCATCAGTTCTTCATTTGCAATCGTTGATTTCGATTCTAGATGTAACACAATATCTTGGGCATTAGGTGGTTCAACTTTGTAAGCAATGATGAGGTTAGGCAAAGGAGTCGGCAACCTCCTTTGAGCAGCATATTGTGCAGAGAGAGACTCCGTTGGTTTTGCCATGTTGCCCTTATGGAAAATTATAGATTAATGAATAGGGGTTTACACAGTGTGCCTAAAGGCCTCATAAAGAGGATGATATCTAAGATGCGGTGAGCAGACAATGTCAAACAGGACGTTGTTAGAATTCGAATGAGTGGCCATATGCAGCAAGCAGATGTAGCTCAGGACAATATGCTTGGAGAAATAAATTGTATGGTCTGGTTGGACCTCCGTAGCCCATGGCTGCTTGAGGAGAATGATGATGATGATGACTCTCCTTTATTAGAAGTTAAGGTAAATCAAACGAGAGGTAGAAAATGTGATTAATGCCTTCTGGAACATCGGACTTAGTTCCTAGAATATACGATGGGTCAATTTCTTTGAAATTTTCTCTCCTTCAACTGAGATCAGACGACATGACTTTGAACAATAAGATGTTGAGGTGTGCACCTTATTCTCACTTGAAAGCGTAATGTTTTCATACTGGAATATATAGATTTGTAAACATGGACATCTTACGTTTTCTTCGCCTTATACTCATGGGCTTGAAAAAGGCACTGTGCTTCGGAATGGACGTTAAACCGTGGCTCCGTCTGTAAGAGAACCATATTCTGTGCGCGCTGGATGGCCTTGAAGGGAGACTACTATCTGTCTCCTATAGCTGTTATCCAGTGGATAATCTTCTCCAAACCAAAGAACGTATAAGGAAAAGAATTTCAGCTTTGACAAAGCGTAAGTAGCGACCTCAAGTGGTGTTTCGATTCGTATCGTGCAATCGTTTAAGCTGGGAAGCAAACAATAAGGGGCAAAGGAATTATGCATCAAAAAACTTATATTTTAAAAAAGGAAAAAAAGTAACTGCATTTTGTATTTGAAAAAAATAATATCATGATTTTAAAGGCTTATTTTCTACATTGAAATTATTTTTCGTTGAATCAGCAATTATAAATTGAACGGAGAGAGAAAATTTCAAATTAGCCTGAAGTTAATTTATAGAATAAATTATTACAATTAAAAGCTTTGTTGGTTATATAGAAACAGTAGAACCTACTTCAAGCCAAGGCACCTCGGCACCCCCTCCATAGATTGCCCTCAACAAATAACTTTTCTACTTCTGTTTTGGCTCATAAGAAGAGGACTTATGCGCAAAAAGCTGCTCCACCTCAAACATCCAGTTTTGAAAATGCTTCGGCCTCAGACACTATCTCAGATCAAAACTTTTATTTCCCTCTTTAAGGATTTCAAAGTTCAGGAATTGCTTAATTTAGCAACTACAATGATTCAACGGTTCAAATCTGCTCCTACCTCTTCTGCCAAATGTGAGATCCTGCTAGAAGCTTTTGTATCCATTACTGGTCTTTTTGCCGATGGCTAACAACAACGCTCTACAGGACATTTCGATTGTTAGCTGGAATGCTAATGGAATCAAAAAAGATCTTTTGGAGTTCAACCATTTTCTTATCGAACATTCTATTGATGTTGCGCTCCTTCAAGAGACACATCTTAATCCAGGAACAGTTTTTAAAATTCCCAACTTCCGCTGCTACAGAACTGACCGACTCCACAACAAAGGTGGGGGGACTGCAGTACTGGTTAAGAATTCGTTAAATCACGCCTTCGCTCCTATTCCTGGCCTTAGTGAAATTGAGGCTACCACTGTACGTCTCACTGATACTGCACTAGGCACCATTCAAATTTCTAGCGTCTACAAGCCGCCCAACGCTAGACTCCTAGAATCTGATATTGAAAAGCTTTCTCTTCCCAACAGTCCTTGCATTGCTGCGGGAGACTTCAACTGCAAACACAGACAATGTGGCTGCCACTTTAATTCCCTTAATGGTAAAATTTACTTAAATATACTTCTGCACATGGTATTATTGTTGATTCTACCCCTGAACCCACCCATTATCCACATATCTCCACCCATAGACCTGATGTTCTCGACATTTACTTATTCAAAAATTTCTTTGCTAATTATCAGCTTTCTGTAGTTAATCAACTTACCTCTGATCACTTACCAGTTGTTTTGACCACAAACCTCTCACTCCACTTCAGAAACTCTACTGCCACCAAAATTGATTGGCTAACTTCCAGCGCTATTTATGTTCTCATATCATCTGCAACCCCAATATTATAAACACCAATGATATTGAAAATACTATACATAAACTGAATTCTACTATTCATGATGCCCTCAGTGCAAATTCCAAAGAGATTCCCATAGATATTCTTTATAATAAACTCACACCTGAACTTCATCATGAAGTCAAGATCAAAAATACAACACGCAGAATTTGGCAAAATACCAGGAACCCCAATGATAAGACAGTTTACATCACCTTACAAAACAACTTACGAGCTAAGCTCTCTGCTTTTCGTAATGAAAATTGGATAACCAAAATTGCTTCTCTCAACACCAAATATGGCTCTATTTGGCGTATGGTCAAAACCCTCAAAGGTGAAGATTGTAGTGCAGGTCCACTTCATGGTGCTGACGGATTGACGTACTCAGATTCTGGCAAGGCTGAAGCCTTTTTAAACTCTTTGGAGCTTCAATTTCGACCCAATGACGAATACGTCAATGATGATTTCATAGATGAGGTAGAGTCTGCAATCAGAAAATTTACTCGCACCACTTATGATGATAAGCTCTCGTTCATTACTTTAGAAGAACTTACGGAACATATTAAGCTTCTAAAGACGAAAAAAGCTTGTGGAGATGATGAAATTCCTAATAATGTTCTCAAAAATCTACCACGCAAGGCAGTCATCCTCATTCTCAATATTTTCAATAAATGTTTTGCACTTCAATATTATCCCACTGTTTGGAAAAATGCCATCGTTAAAATGATTCCCAAACCTGGTAAGAACCCATTATTTCCTGATAATCATCGACCCATCAGTCTACTTTCCTGCTTGGGTAAACTTTTGGAGAAATCCATACTCAAGAGATTAGAACTCTCATTGTAGACTCTAAATGTTTTGCCACCTAAACAATTTGGTTTCCGTAGGAAACATTCTACGGTTCAACAAATTCACAGGGTGGTGGAAACCATTTTAGAGGCTTGCAATAAAAAAGAGTCTACTGTAGCTGTCTACATTGACATAGCGAAGGCGTTTGATTGGGTCTGGACTGAGGGACTCATTTACAAATTAATCAATTTCAACTTCCCACCTGCCATTATCAAAATTGTCTACAGTTACCTTCATCATCGATCATTTCAGGTCAAGGTGTCTAATCATATTTCGGCTAAAAAGCCAATTAATGCAGGAGTCCCTCAGGGATCTATTCTGGGCCCGGCATTGTTTAATATCTACGTTTCTGATATTCCTAAAGATAAACGAATTTCTTGTGCCATGTACGCAGATGACACGGCATTCCTTGCCTCCTCCATTCGTCCAGATTTTGCCTGCAAGCATATGCGGACATTCCTTGCCTCTTTTGAAGACTGGTGCACAGATTGGAGAGTACATGTTAACCCTTCTAAGAGTAATGCAGTCCTCACTTCACATAAGCGAAACCCCCATTATGATAACTTCTACCTATTTGATAAACAGGTAGCGTGGAGTGACCACACAAAGTATCTTGGAGTTACGATCCATCATAAATTAAATTGGAATGCTCACATCACAAATGCAATCAACAAAGCAAGAGCAATTCATTGTAAACTCTTTCCACTTATGGGCAATAAATCATTCCTCCCCATCAACTACAAACGTCTACTTTACAAACAGGTTATTCGACCCATCTTTCTATATGCTTCACCTGCTTGGGGAGCATGCTCCAAAACTCTTATTGCCCGTCTACAAGCCACACAAAATAAGATACTTCGGTCAGCTGTAGCAGCGCCCTGGTTTGTTCGGAACTCTATTATCCATCGTGATCTGAACATTGAAACAATTCTACAATCTATGAAGAAGCTTGCAAGAACTTATTTTGATAATGCCTCTCAGCATGACAACCTACTGATCAGGAAAACAGTGGACTACCAAGTCCACTCTTGTCACCGATTCAAGAGACCAAAAACCTTTCTTGAAAGGGAAGATGACTGAGAGCTTGCGGGTGGCGGGTGCCTAACACATACGCTCCTCACACACACACTGTCTCCCTGTCCCTTTCTACCTCATATTTCCCCCAGTTTTTATAACATCATGATTTATTTTATTTTCTTTCCTCAATCCACTACTTCCCCATCCTGTACTCGTCAAAGGCAGTCTCTGCCACGGCCACGCCGTCTTAATTACCCCTATTCTACTCATTACCTTTGGTACATTCATTAGATGAAGCAGGTACCGGTACTGCACTCTGTCAACCATGATCTTTGATCCTTGCATAGAAACAGGGAACAGAATTGATATTAATATTCTCTGCAAGGATATCAATGGGAGATTATTACATAGGAAAAGCGAAGAGAATGGAAGTTGACAGTAACATGTAATTACAAAAGCGTTCGTCCCCTGTAATGTTCGTTTCACCTCTACGCCAAATGCACGATACTCGATTTTACATTAATCTCTATGGAAGCTGAACTTCTTCTCCCTCTACATTCTTTGTCCAAGCCTTCGGGTGCTTGTGACCATAGTGTGCAAAAAAATTCCTACTCAAAGGAATATCCCAAAATTTATGTTTGAAATAATTCGTTACCTCCACAAAGGTAAACGTTTCTAGAGTGCTATAGAAGTTTCCTATTTAAAACGTTGATCACTATTATTTAAATGTATGTAAAATTTCATTTGAAATATTGGCTGGTAGTTAAACGGCCGGAAGTATTTGTGAAACATTTTGAAGAAAACATCTCAATAATTTCGTAAATTATTAAAAGAGCGATATTAAACAAATTAGTTTTGAAAAAGATTTGAAAAATAACGTTCAGAACTGTTCTGAGAGCTTATATTCAGTGTCATGATTAATTTCTACTATAATATCAGAGAATTATTATGGGGAGTCCAAACTAACAATTAGTGCTCACTCAAATGTCAGCCAGATGTGTAAAATGCATTTGTCAGTAAGTGAATTTCGGCAATTCTTATTAGGTCAGAAAAAGCATGCCTAAATATCAAAAAAGATCTACAGACATCTCCCAAATAGTAAATATATCTCAGTCGTTGACGACTGAACAGAATTATGAAATATTTTCTCTGAAGCAATTGACGAAGTTGGGTTAAGAAAAATGGACAATTTAGTATTCGATAAATGCTCATATATCCAACGGAGGTTTCTCTTAATTCCGGTCATTATAAAATAAATGACACAACTAGGAAATGACAAATGATAGAAAGTTCTTTCTAATATGTAACATATATACATTCGTCTAGTTTAGTGTGCACAATCGGTGGGCCGCATGTGACCTGCCAATATTTTCCGTGAGGCCCACGACCGCTTATAATGGTATCGAAATGCTAACGATATTTGACGTTATTCGTTAATCTATTTGTTGTGATCATTACGATTTTTTAAAAATGTATTTATTTCTGTCATTTTCATAATGAAATACTGTGTCTACGTCTTAAAAGTTTTGTTACTGAGGCCCGAAGACCAACACTTCTTATAACAGAAGGCCGATGGACCAAGTAATGACGTCATCGTAGATAGTCCTTTGTTCAGAAATATTCTTAGAAATTTATTTCTCCACTAAATGAACTTGCTGCCAATATCCGGGTCTCTCTATGTCCGGACTTCGTTTACTGGCCTTGATGTCAATATCTGGGTCTGTTTATGTCAGTGTTTTAGTTTCCCATAGATATACATTTCCAAACTTCTTTCGTAAATTCCGACATTGAATAATAGCTGTTAACAATACTTGAAATGGTATGTCCTAGGTAAGCATTTGCATAAATGACATACAACTAAGAACAGAATTATTTCAATTCCCTTTTCTTTTAATTTTAGGTATGAATTTGACTTAAAACCAATTGCTCTTTATGCCACAGTGTGAGAACAACACTCTTCGATATGTGTGAATAAGTGAACAAGTGTAGAATTAACTAATCAAAATGGCAAGTCCCAGATGTACCGCAGCTTATGGCTGCAAACCATCTTTGGGGATAATACCATGTGCACCCACTACCAACGGTCGGGGCAAGTCAATGCCATAAAGACACAGCTCATCCACGACATCCTATGGCGAACAGTCCTATAGAAGGAAAGCTCACCCATCGGTCAAAACCTAAATTTAATCTGTTCCCAGGTTAGCCACAAAAATGGATATATAAATCCAAGATGACTCGGCCCCCGGGGTGGAGACTTTTAGCTTGAGTTTTCCATCGATAAGTCCGTCGACCGGGGATCCCACTCCCAGTCGCAAGCCCTCAACTTCGTGCTCTCCATCAGAGCAGGTTCACCACAGCCCAGTTTACCATTCAGCTGGGTCCCTTCACTTCTCAGAGTCTGCGTCGGAGCACGCTTGACCGGCGCCCCCCAACACCAGTCAGCTGCCCTCCAACAATCTCTCCAGCGGTCGTCAACCTACTGGGGCTCACCAGAAACTGCAGAGCCCGAACCCCATTTCACAGAGGCACTTTAAGCCCCCCAACCACGTCAAGGTGGTCCACGAGGGAAAACTACAACGCACACGACAGAAAAAATGAATATGCGATCCCGGGAATGAAACTGACCTGGTAGTTAAAATGTTACGCCAAGTGAACGCGATACCACTGCAGCTTCTCCATTTCAGAATAATCTAATGAATTAAATATTTAGCACAGTGAAATCTAAAGTCTGAAATTTATGATTTATAACCTATAAAATATTGCTGTTCCTGCCGAAATATGATAAAAATTATCATGTGATTTACAATTCACTTCATAGAAAATATTTGTATCGACAAATATTTATTCCGAACTTTGCAGTAAAATTGATGCTATGGTATCAGAAGAATTCTTCTCTACATCTTTTTTTGTTACTAGTTTTAGAATGTGCCACCGAACCAATGTTACTGCTGAGATTATTTAAACTAGAATACTGATTTACGAAACTAGCCTCAATGTGTTCACCGATATCTTTAAAAATTTTAGGACTGTCGGAATTTTCTCAAAGTCTTTACTAGGTTGAAAGTGTTTGAGATCGTGTGGATAATTAACTGCTGGTTTTATCTCTTTGAAAGGCTCAGGGTTTGATGCGACATCTGTTGGTAGAGGTATGAGATAATTGATAAAATTCTCTTATTGCAGTTTTTGAAAGAAATAATTCTGTAAACGTGGTACATTAGTCCAGCAGGTCAGAAAAAATCCATGAACATAAAACTGGGACATGTGAAATTCAAAAACCGAACAGCAAGGGATTGTCACAGTTTTCTTTGACGCTAAAGAAAGGCAGTTTGAACGAGAATCCACCTGCTGTGAAGTGGCATGTCATTTCAATATTTCAGAAACAAATATGTTTTGAAAAAAAGTTTTTAATTTTTGACAGTCTTTTGATACGTTTGTAACCAAATAATTTTGCTTATAATTATTCATAATTTGTTATTAATTTTGAAATGGACAATAAAAAGACACTGGGACAAAGAAAAAAAAAACACTCACAAAGAATATGTAAACCATGTATTTGGATTACGTTTACGTCCAGTTAGTACAAGCAACACTTGCTAGTGCAAAAGGCCGGTGTACCAACCATGACTGCGAATTGAAATTGTATGCGCTATGTTTTGCATTACTCGTAAATAAAAAGTGAGAATACAGAAAAGTTTCTATTGCTGAAATGTATTAAAATCTAATTAGTATTTAGCAAAATTGAATTATCATGTTAATGGAACCTGCTAATAGATTTCATATGCAATTCTCCTTTTTAAACATTTACTGTTACAATGATATATTACTGTTACAAAGGGTAAACATTACTGTTACAAAGAACTGAAGATATATTGATAGACTTTGTTGTCTTTCGTGTTTTTGGTGTTAGCATAGATATGATTTTTGTTTAAGAGAAGATTAAAATCATATTAAATAACGGAGAAAGATTTTTTTATCAATTATTCGTTTCGATTGATCTTTCTTTGGTTAGAATTTGAGATAAAATGAGTCAGCCGAGTAAAAGGGTATTCGACGCATGCCTTTGTGTATCTCCGATTTCGTTTCGTAAAAGGGTATTCGACACATGCGTTTGTGTATCTCCGATTTCGTTTCGTAAAAGGGTATTCGACGCATGCCTTTGTGTATCTCCGATTTAGTTTCGTAAACGGGTATTCGACGAATACCTTTGTGTATCGCTGACTTCGTTTCCTGGAACCAAGATAAAATGTTAAAGTTGAGCTTTTCTGACTTGAACAGCATAACGTTTTCATGTGCGAAAGCTGAAATTTGAAAACACCGACTTCATATATATTTTAAGAATGTAATTTGCTTTGCATGCATAAATAATTTAGTTCCTCCGTAAAGGCGAAACATACTAGATATTTCGAGAAAGGAAGGTATTGTGTTGTTTAGTTAACTATAAATAATAAAATATATTATTTTAGTTAAATAATTAACCGGTAGTTCCACTAGAACGAAATATAAATATGATTATGCGAAAAGTTTCCAAAAAAATACCAATTTTCATCATTATACAAACATCTCAAAACAATTATCGTTGCCACGGCAGGAATCGAACCCGCAACTCTCTAGAAACATGCCAGAGTGCTCTACGGTTAAACCATTAAACCATAACCAACAACTAAATTCTTCCTGAATAAGACCTATAAACAAAGAAGGTCTAAGGAGAAGAAGGCTAGCTTCGCACAAGCGTAAGTGGCGCCGTTCTGCGGAATTTTACCGAAGCTGAATGTGGCAAATTGATGTGCAGGCACAAAAATAACTGTAAGGGGCGATCTGCGCATGCGCAGTGCAATCAATTTAGCCCAATGCAGCTATGGTTTGTCTTACTATTGGTATGTGTATTGCGATTTAACCGGTGTTTCCAAATGTCTAACAGCCATGGCTGTTTGGCACAGTGGTAGCTGACTAAAGTTATTCAATGAGTGTTTTATCTCGTTCAGGAGTACATTTTACGATACCTGGAAAAACCGTTGTGTGTTTATTTTGAGTAAATTTTCAGAATTTTTAAAATTAATATGTAAATTAATATATTTAATAATCTTGCGAACATGTAAGTCAATGTATGTTGCAGTTTTGTGTTCTCTGGAGCATATCGATGTATATAGGTGTCTGCAGTTTGTTCTATTAGTAAATGTTTTATGGTTGATACGAGAAGTGCCTTCTGCCATCTATTGACAATTTATAGAAGTAAGAAACTCGATACGACTTTTATTGAAAATATCTAAAATTATATAAAATGTAATTAAACAAAACACGTTATCTCTCATAGAGCCATAAATTTCAATTTATTATGATATATTAAATATTGTAGAATGTTCAGAAAATTAAAAATTTTTTGTTGAGCATAGTTACTACGTGTTTCACAAAATAGGATTTTATTAAAGAAAATAATTTTAACTAATCGTCGAGAAAAGAGAAATTATGATGGTAAAATTTAAGAAAGAAACACTTTGAACAGAGTCAAAGTGTATATAAAATTAGTCACGTGGTGTAAGCCTTGCTGGGCTGTGGAAAAATAACGCAAGGAACTAGCTCCTCAACCTGGCTAGGTGGCGTCACTGCAATGCACGAATTTGCCATATTTAGAGGGCGCTGCAATCGAAAAGTTTACATTAAGCCTATGGAAGCTAGCTCTTTTCTCCCTTAGACACTCCTTGCTATAAATATGTCACTGAGATATGGTGGACCTTGCGCCATCTATACGTCAGGAGAGGCAACTTTTTCCAATTGTTGCTAATGACTGCACGACCACACCTGGAGTCGGTTCTATTTCTATTCTCGCCGTGCAGTATGCAAGCGACCAGAAGCAAGAGCCAATCACATAGCCGCTGACGAATAACGTAGTTAGAGCAGCTGGGCGAAAGTGAGCCTTGCTTTGCATTTGTTATTAGGTGCTTTGGCGAGATGGATGACTACAAACTTTTAAATTTAGTGCGTGATTCCCCTTGTCTTTATGAGAAGACGCATCGAAATTATAGGGATCGAGGAATGAAACAAAATATGTGGGAATCAATAGCTTCACAACTGAGCAATGTTTCAAGTAAATTCTTATGTGTTTTGCATTTTCAAAAATTTCCATCGTTAGAGAGCCCTATTTTAACTTTTAGATTTGAAAAGTGTCAATAATTCATCAATCATTTCAAACCCCAGAAGAATATATCGAAAAACCAAAAAATAAGTGCATGCAGGCCCGGATCTGGAAAACCTTCGATGGGTTTGTAGGGGGTAAGAAACACAATCGATCCAGGTTGGGTTGGGTTGTTTTACCTCTGAGCGGCACTTTTTTGCACACCATGGGCTAAATGGCCAGGTCACATGGACCGCGAAGGCTCAGAGAAGGTTGGGGGAGGGGACCCATTGGAATAGCGGTTGGGAGACAGATGGTAGCCTCCCGTCAACGCAATCCAGCGTATTCTTTAACGTACACAGGGTATGGCTCTCCCGCACACAGGGCCACGGCTTAACGTCCCATCCGATGGAGGGTGGCCTTTCCAAGCCCATCGGTGTCCCCTGCTGACCCTGGGCAGGGCGGGGAATTTTGCGGAGATAAATGTCAACGCTGACCCAGCTGGTACTCGAACCTGGGAACTACAGATTACGAGCCTGGCGCGCTACCGACTGAGCCACCCCCGCTCCTACTGTGAAGTGGAATATCATTTCAGTATTTCAGAAACAAATATGATTTGAAAAAATTTTAAAATTTTTGAGAGTGTATTTATATGTTTGTAACCAAATAATTTTGCTTACAATTATTAATATTTTGGTATGATAAATTTTGAAATGGACAATAGAAAGACCTTGGGACAAACATAGAGAAAAAAAAAACATGACACTCAGAAGGTTAAAAAAAGACACTCGCAAAGAATATGTAAACCATATTTTTGGATCACGTTTACGTCAAGATATTACAAGCAACATTTCCAACTGCAGAAGGCAGGTGTACCAACCATGACTGTGAATTTGACAACAATGGAAAATTTCTTTATTTCAGTTTCATTTATGCTTAAAAAAAATTCAATATTTTACTGCTTAATACCAAACTTTTAGTATGTAATAATCTATTTTACATAGCGGCGGGGGTGGTTCAGTCGGTAGCGCGCCAGGTTCGCAATCTGTGGTTTCCAGGTTCGAGTCCCAGCTGGGTAAGCGTCGATATTTATCCCGCAAAATCCCCCGCCCTGCAGACGGTCAGTAGGGGACACCAATGGGTTTGAATAAGCCGCCATCCGTCGTATGGGACGTTAAGCCTTCGCTCCGTGTGCGGGAGAGCCATACCCTGTGCACGGTAAAGAATATAATGGATGGCATTGACGGGAGACTACCATCTGTCTCCCAACAGCTATTCCAGTGGGCTCCCTCCCCCAACCTTCTCTGTCTTCGGGGTCATGTGACCTGGCCATTTAGCCCATGGTGTGGAAAAAAGTGCCGCTCAGAGGTAAAACAATCCAACGTTAAAGAACACGCTGGATGGCCTTTACGGGAGGCTACCATCTGTCTCCCAACAGCTGTTCCAGTGGGTCCCCTCCCCCAACCTTCTCTGTGCCTTCAGGGTCATGTGACCTGGCCATTTAGCCCATGGTGTGGAAAAAAGTGCCGCTCAGAGGTAAAACAATCCAATCCAATCCTGGAAAATTAACGAATTTGTGGTGATATGTATTTTAATTATTTAAACGAAAAATTCTGTCTTTTTATGAAAATCAGTGGCTAATTGCCCAGGTTACAATGACTCCCAATGCTCAGAGAAGGTGGTGGGATTGAACCCACTAAAGCAGCTACCATACGTTTCCCGTTTAGCAGCACTAAACGGGAGACATATGGCAGCTGCCGTCAAAGCCATTCAGTGTTTTTTAAACATGTACAGGTTATGGCTCTCCCGCACACGAAGTCACGGATGCCGCACCGAAGCCAAGTCCATCGGGATTCCCTACTGACCTTAACAGGTGATTTTGCGGAGATAAATCTCAACGCTGACGCAGCTGGGGCTTTTCTCTCAAAATGTAAATGGGTAAGCCTGTAGAAGGACCACCCAAGACTGGTGAAGTGTAAACAAACAAACAAAATTCAGCTGGGGCTCGAACCTGATAACTGGAAATTACGAGCCTGGATCGCTACCGACTGATCCACCCCCGCCCAAAATCAATTGTGAAATACTCTGTATGTGCAATTATGGCATAAACTGCAATAATTTTAACTGTGACATTCATAGCGTATAAAAACAAGAACAACTCACGCAAAAAGAAAGGAATTGTCGAAGACCTTCTTGAGTTCATTAATGAGTTACAGTAAAGAGGAAGTTTCTGCGATGGCTATCCTCAAACTCAAATGGAATAATAAGGTTTCATCCATGGATGACAGATAAAACGTTGTAACATGAAACTGGAAAGTACGGAAACCTCTACTTTAAGAAAGAAAATGAAGCAGCATCGTGTGCCAAAATCAAAATGAACTGCGGAAAGTAGCCAAACCAACAAAGCCTTTTTGCATTCTTTCTTCAATTGCGGTAGATCGTCAATATAATGGTAGAATTCAAACTAATGGATAATTCAGGAAATGGAAAAAATATTTCTTTCAATTACACGATATTCCAGAAATCGTTTAGCCCTATTAAATAAAAAAAAAAATAATAAATCCCCCCTCAAGCAGCTGCTTGCCACGGAGGTCTGAGAGGAGCCTGTCAGTTTATATACAATAGTAGAAGGTCTGAGAGGATGGCAGGACCTCAGCAGAAAAACGACACATACATCCATGCCTTACCCGGGGCTCGAACCCAGGTCCCTTAGATCAGTAGCCAAGCGCGCTAACCACTATTAGTATCTATCAAACAGAGAAAGCATTTTCCATTTTTCTCAACGAGTATGTGTTGGGATTCCCTCTCTCCTCCATTAGGAAAGATGGATGGAAATTTCTCTTCCTACTATAAACCATTTAACGCTTTTAAAGAATGAAATTCTGACTAAACGATGATTAAAGAAAACGGAAGAGCAAATTTCATTCCTCTTTAAAATAATAATAATAATAAATACACCCTCAAGCAGCTGCTTGCCACAGAGGTCTGACAGGAGCCTGTCAGTTTAACCCAATCATAAATTGTTTTCTCTTCAAAACAGAATGTTAAATGTTCAAGAACAGACAGACAAAATATATTTAAGCAATAATTAGATTACTTTTCTTCTCACCACGAGCTTAAAATGAATTAAAATGCGAAACATTACAATTAAATGTCATTCTGTAATAGATTATGCAGTAATGATTCAAAGCTAGACGTATCATGATAGTAAGCGATATGAATAATTTGTAGCTATTCCTTCGTTTCAGAAGGAAAAAAAAAATTGGCGCATTTTTTGGTCGAATATTAGTTCTGAAAATTTACATTACTGAACCAGCAGTTGATTTCTCGATTTTCAAGAAGGATAGGTGGAATTTTGGCATTAATCTGACTTAATGAGAATAAGGAAAGCATTTTAACACGGCAATGTTGAGATTTGTAATGATATGGACTTAATATGAATCATGAATTAGTAAGACATTTGAAGTTTCACCTATACTGTGTTCCTAGAAATGACAAAACAGTATTGACCTTTTGTTTCCTATATTATTCATAAATATTATTTATAATAAAGTAAAGAAATTGCTCACCGGTAGAAAAATGACGAGCTTTTCTGGGGCAAAAATTGAATTCTATTAATGGAAAGAAAACAAAATTTGAAAGTAAATTTTGCAATTTTTTCTGTTTAAGAAAAGACTATTGTAACTTAATAAAAGTATGAAATAAATTTTAATTGAAACACATTTGCTAAACTGAAGTTCAGGATTTTTCCATTGTTTCGAAATTCAAGTTCATCTTAATTTCAAGTATAATATAACCATAGAATTAATGATCAACAGAAACACTCCACCATTATGCAAGTATGCAAATTTACTCCATCATTATGTAAGTATGCAAAATTCATACAGCCACTCCCAGATAGTGAATTCATCTGTGCGCCAATTAACTTTAATCAGACTTTAGACATGACGTGCATAATTCGTCTTGCTACTTCTCAAATGTTAAAATACATCTGCATTCATCATTTCATGTTGTCAGTGATGATGCGCAAATACGAAAAATTTTCCAAATCTTTCCCACATGGTTAATACGCGATAGGTATAAGTTCAAAAATTTTGAAAGTATATAGACTAATATCTGTTGGACGCATACAGCTGAAATTTGAAATGAACAACAGGCAGAAAATGGGAAATGGAATGGCATTAAGAAAAAAAATATATTCCCAAAATCGTCACCAATTGTAACCTAACTCTATTTTCAAAAGCCACACAAATATCAGGTAAACAAAATAACGTTCATGCGATTTTGTCTGCTTATATTTCTCTTTAGTAATACCACTTCCCAGTGAAGGTGTCATACAAAAAGTAACAGTCCCTCACGTGGTTTGAAGGTTCCTGACATATCATAGGTTTGACCGCTTTTTCTATATACCCATCTGCGAACACGCAGTGTTGCAACCAGCACCTGTTATGACAGAAAGCCAGAGGACCAAATTATGACGTTAGCTTAAGTAGGTAGTCCTAACATATAACACTTCTTACAGTTTTGATTCTAATATTATTACTCTTGGACTCTGTGATAATCTTTATACTAATGTTTATCTGTAAATATACTTTATTTAGGTGAAAAATTACTTGTATTAATAGCATTAATAGATTTGATAATAAATGAGAATAATTTTTTTTAAATAAAATATATTTATAGACAAACGTTAGTATACATATTAGCACAAGAATTCACCAGTAGTAATATTAGTACCAAAACTATAAGAATTGTTTCTATGGTATGCCTTTTTAAGTTGTCCTGTCCAACTTCCCACAAATTTCGAAATTCCAAAACTCGTTCAAATTGGGTCTTCACTCATTCAGATTCTAATGGTGACGTCAGAAATTTGGTGTGTTATTGGAGGTGTACACTATATGCGGAGTCCAGCTGTTCTGTGATCTCCAATCTTACACCCAAAGTAAAGGTGGTGTGCCTCTTTGATGACAGGCGTTATTTCACACTTCTGTGAATCGAAAATAACTTCGCCATAAATGTAACAACAATGGTCTATATTGTTCACACAAGAACGGGGTATATCGCTCACATACAGCACCAGCATACAATCATGAAGGGACAATAATTAAGGAAAGGTAAAGGCTTCTTCACACTTGCCGTTCGCCGCGTCGCAAACGCACTGTGACTTCCCGCAATTAAACACGCGGTCTGCAATAAAGAACTAAGCTCATTGGTTCTCACTGCAAACAGCCTGGAACGCGTGCTTTGTTGTCTCTGAGAGATTTACCGGTCTTTCTGACATTACTTAAACTCTATTTTAAACATTATGTCCAGGAAAAGAGGGGCGGGGGTGGCTCAGTCGGTAGCGCGCCAGGCTCGTAATCTGTAGTTCCCAGGTTCGAGTCCCAGCTGGGTCAGCGTTCAGATTTATCTCCGCAAAATTTCCCGCCATGCCCACGGTCAGTAGGGGACACCGATGGGCTTGGAAAGACCGCCGACCTTCGTATGGGACGTTAAGCAGTGGCTCCGTTAGCGGGAGAACCATACGCTGTGCACGCTAAAGAACAAGCTGGATGGCCTTGACGGGAGGCTACCATCTGTCTCCCAACAGCTGTTCCAGTGGGTCCCCTCCCCCAACTTTCTCTTGAGCCTTCGGGGTCCATGTGAACTGGCCATTTAGCCCATGATGTGCAAAAACGTGGAAAACGGAATGTCAAATGTTATACTGCATTGAAATCAAGTCTCTTCATCCCCCACCCCCATTTTTATATTTTTCAGGATCGATTGTGTTTCTTACCCCCTCCACCCCCATCGAAGGTTTTCTAGATCCGGGTCTGCATGCACTTATTTTTTGATTTTTCGATATATTCTTCTGGGGTTTGAAATGATTGATGAATTATTGACAGTTTTCAAAACTAAAAGTTAAAATAGTTCTCTCTAACGATGGAAAATTTTGAAAATACAAAACACATAGAAATTCACTTGAAACATTGCTCAGTTGTGAAGCTATTGATTCCCACATATTTTGTTTCATTCCTCGATCCCTATAATTTCGATGCTTCTTGTCACAAAGACAAGGGGAATCACGAACTATATTTGAAAGTTTGTAGTCGTCCATCTCGCCAACGCACCTAATAACAAATGCAAAGCAAAGCTCACTTTCGCACAGCTGCTCTAACTACGTTATTCGTCAGCGGCTATTTGATTTGGCTCTTGCTTGCGGTCGCTTGCATACCGCTCGGCGAGAATAGAAATAGAACCGACTCCAGGTGTGGTCGTGCAGTCATTAGCAACAATTGGAAAAAATTGCCTCTCGTGACGTATAGATGGCGCAAGGTCCACCACATCTCAGTGAAAGATTTATAAATCTTTTTCTGGAAGAATTTTGTTGTTGGTTATGGTTTAACGGTTTAACCGTAGAGCGCTCTGGCATGTATCTAGAGAGTTGCGGGTTCGATTCCCGCCGTGATAACCATAATTGTTTTGAGATGTTTATAATGATGAAATTCGGCATTTTTTTTGGAAACTTTTCACATCAGTATATTTATACTACTTGCCAGTGAAACTACCACTAAATCGTTTAACTAAAATAATATATGAAATTATTTACAGCTAATTAAAAAACTATACGCTTTATTTGAACTCCGATATATCTAGAATGTTTCGCCTTTAAGGAGGAACTAAATTATTTATGCATGCAAAGCAAATTACATTTGTATAATATATATAAAGTCGGTGTTTGCAAATTTCAGCTTCGTGCATGAAAACGTTATGCTGCAAAAAAATCGCGAATTTAACAATTTATTGCTTAATGTTGAACAGTCTTCTCGCAATTCAGCAACGAAAGTTCAGAAATATAGGACAATCCTGATTCCAGGATGTATTCGTCGAATACCCTTTTACGAAACGAAGTCGGAGATACACAAAGGCATTCGTCAAATACTCTTTTACACGTCTGATTTATTTTATCTGAAATTCTAACCAAAGGAGGATCGATTAAAACGAATCATTGATGAAAATCTTTCTCCGTTTTTAAATATGATTTTAATCTCCTCTTAAACAGAAATAATATATATATGCTTACACCCAAAACACGAAAGACAACAAAGTCTATCAATATGTCTTCAGTTCTGTAACAGCAAAGATGGTTAAAAAGGAGCATTGCATATCAAATCAATTAGCAGGTTCCATTAACATGGTAATTAAACTTTGCAAAATACTAATTAGATTTTAATACATTTCAGCAATAGAAGCTTTTCTGTATTTCCATTTTTTATTTACGAGTAATGCAGAAAATAGCGCATATAATTTCATTTTGAATTCTTTCGAAATATTTAATGGCGGTAGAGAAGTCTTTATACGCAAATTTTTGGATGGAAATAGAATTCATTAATCTATTATTCTACATATTAAAAATAGATTTCAGGTTGGGATGTTTTACCTCTGAGCGACACTTTTTTCCACACCATGGGCTAAATGGTAGTGACCAGGTCACCCATCTGTCTCCCAACACCTATTCCAGTGGACTCCCTCCCCAAACCTTCTCTGAGTCTTCGGGGTCCTTGTGACTTGGCCATTTAGCCCATGGTGTGGAAAAAAGTGTCGCTCAGAGGTAAAACAACCCAACCTAAAATCTATTTTTAATATGTAGAATAATAAATTAATGAATTCTATTTCCATCCAAAAATTTGCGTCTATTAATTTTCATTAATATTTCGAAAGAATTGCGTCTTCTAATTTTCATTAAATATTTCGAAAGAATTTAAAATGAAATTATATGCGCTATGTTTTGCATTACTCGTAAATAAAAAATGGAAATACAGAAAAGCTTCTATTGCCGAAATGTATTAAAGTCTAATTAGTATTTAGCAAAGTTTAATTATCTTGTTAATGAAACCTGCTAATTGATTTCATATGCAATGCTCCTTTTTAACCATCTTTGCTATTACAGAACTGAAGACATATTGATAGACTTTGTTGTCTTCAGTGATTTTGGTGTAAGCATATATATTATTTCTGTTTAAGAGGAGATTAAAATCATATTTAAAAACGGAGAAAGATTTTCATCAATGATTCGTTTTGATCGATCCTCCTTTGGTTAGAATTTCAGATAAAATAAATCAGACGTGTAAAACAGTATTTGACGAATGCCTTTGTGTATCTCCGACTTCGTTTCGTAAAAGGGTATTCGACGAAAACATCCTGGAATCAGAATTGTCCTATATTTCTGAACTTTTGTTGCTGAATTGCGAGAAGACTGTTGAAAATTCCGCAATAAAATGTTAAATTCGCGATTTTTTTTGCAACATAACTTTTTCATGCACGAAGCTGAAATTTTCAAACACCGACTTCATATTTATTATAGAAACGTAATTTGATTTGCATGCATAAAAAATTTAGTTCCTCCTTAAAGGCGAAACATTCTAGATATATCAGAGTGCAAAGTGCTAAAAAGCATTTTAATTAACTATAAATAGTCTCATATATTATTTTAGTTAAACAATTTAGTGGTAGTTTCACTGGTAGGAAGTGTAAATATACTGATATGTAAAGTTCCCCCCCCCCAAAAAAAAATACCGAATTTCATCATTATAAACATCTCAAAACATTTATGGTTGTCACGGCGGGAATCGAACCCGCAACTCTCTAGATACATGCCAGAGCGCTCTGCGGTTAAACCGTAACCAACAACGAAATTCTCCCAGAAAAAGATTTATAAATATTTCACTGAGATGTGGTGGACCTTGCGCCATCTATACGTCAGGAGAGGCAATTTTTTTACAATTGTTGCTAATGACTGCACGACCACACCCGGAGTCGGTTCTATTTCTATTCTCGTCGAGCGGTATGCAGGCGACTGCAAGCAAGAACCAAGTCAAATAGCTGACGAATGACTTAGTTAGAACAGCTGGGCGAAAGTAAGCCTTACTTTACATTTGATATTACGTGCGTTGGAGAGATGGACGACTACAAAGTTTTAAATTTAGTGCGTGATTGCCCTTGTCTTTATGACAAGACGCATCGAAATTATAGGGATCGGGGGATGAAACGAAATATTTGGGAATGAATAGCTTCACAACTGAGCAACGTTTCAGGTGAATTTCTATGTGTATTGCATTTTCAAAATTTTCCATTGTTAGAGAGCACTATTTTAACTTTTAGATTTGAAAAGTGTCAATAATTCATCAATCATTTCAAACCCCAGAAGAATATATCGAAAAACCAAAAAATAAATGAATTCAGGCCCGAATCTAAGAAACCTACGAGGGGGTGGAGGGTTGTTGGTTTGTTTTACCTATGAGCGGCACTTTTTTGCACACCATGGGCCAAATGGCCAGGTCACATGGACCCCAAAGTCTCAGAGAAGGTTGGGGAGGGGACCCACTGGAACAACTGTTGGGAGACAGATGGTAGCCTCCCGTCAAGGCCATCCAGCGTGTTCTTTAACGTTGGATTGTTTTACCTCTGAGCGGCACTTTTTTGCACACCATGGGCTAAATGGGCAGGTTACATGGACCCCGAAGGCTCAGAGAAGGTTGAGGGAGGGAGCCCACTGGAATAGCTGTTGGGAGACAGATGGTAGTCTCCCGTTAGTGCAATCCAATGTGTTCTTTACCGTGCACAGGGTGTGGCTCTTCCGCACACGGAGCCAAGGCTTTACGCCCCAACCGACGGACGTCGGCCTTTCCAATCCCATCGGTGTCCCATACTGACCGTGGGCAGGGCGGGGAATTTTGCGGAGATAAATCTCAACGCTGACCCAGCTGGGACTCGAACCTGGGAACTACAGATTACGAACCTGGCGCGCTACCGACTGAGCCACCTCCGCCCTGTTAAAATTGGAGTGAGTGGCCATATGTAGCAGATGAAGTTCAGGACAATATATTTGGATAACTAAATTGCATGGTCTGGTTGAATCTCCGCAGCCAAGGGCTGTTGGAGCAGGGTGATGATGCTCATTTATTAGAAATTAAGGTAAATCAGACGAGTGGAAGATAATACGATTAATGCATTTTGGTATCTCGGACTTCGTTCCAAGAATGTGTTGGTATCTCGGACTTCGTTCCATGAACGAGTGGAAGATAATACGATTAATGCGTTTTGGTATCTCGGACTTCGTTCCAAGAATGGGGGGTGGGGGAGACCCACTGGAACAGCTTTTGGGAGATAGATGGTAGCCTCCCGTGGGGCAATATTTTTTAAATTTTCCCCCGTTCAATTGAGATCAAACGAAATGACTTTCAACAATAACATATTGTGGTGTGCGCCATATTCTCACATGAAATCGTAATATATTTATACGGGAATGTTGAGATGTGGAAACACGGAGAACTTATATTTTCTTCACCTTATGCTGATGGGCTTGGAAAGGTCACCGTGCTTCGGATAGGACGTTAAGCCGTGGTCTCGTGTGCGGGAGAATCGTATCCTGTGCACGTTGGATGGCCTTCAAGGGAGACTATCATCTGTCTCGTAACAGCTGTCTAGTGGATAACCTTCTAAAAGCCTTCGGAGTGCTTGAGACCATGGTGTGCAAAAAAGTGGGTTGGGTTGGGTTGTTTTACCTCTGAGCGGCACTTTTTTGCACACCATGGGCTAAATGGCCAGGTCACATGGACCCCGAACGCTCAGAGAAGGTTCGGGGAGGGGACCCACTGGAACAGCTATTGGGTGACAGATGGTAGCCTCCCGTCAAGTACATCCAGCGTGTTCTTTAACGTGCACAGGGTATGGCTCTCCCGTAAACGGGGCCATGGTTTAACGTCCCATCTGAAGGACGGCGGCCTTTCCAAGCCCATCGATGTCCCCTACTGACCGTGGGCAGGGCGGGGAATTTTGCGGAGATAAATCTGAACTCTGACCCAGCTGGGACTCGAACCTGGGAACTACAGATTACGAGCCTGGCGCGCTACCGACTGAGCCACCCCGTGAAAAAAGTGCTACTCACAGGTAAAACACCCAACCTACATATTGGAAATTTTTGCTACCTATAAAATGGTAAACAATTACTAGACTGCTTAAATTTGAAGCAGATATATTGTGTTAACGAATTTTATTTAAATTTATCTAAAATTTATTTTAAACTACTGACTGGTAGTTTAGGCAGCAGCAAGTATTTTAAAAAATTTTGAAGATAACATTTTAGTACTTTCGTAAATTATTAAAAGAGCGATATTAAACAAATTATTTTTGAAATAGGTTTGAAAAATAACATTCAGAAATGTTGCAAAGAACTTAAATTCAGTGTCATGATTAATTTCTACTATAATACCACAGAATTATTATGAGGACTCCAAACTCACAATTGGTGCTCTCTCAAACGTTACCCAAGTATGTAAAATACCAGTACCAGTAGGTGAATTTCGGCAATTCGTATTAGGTTAGAAAAAGCATGCATAAATGTCAAAAAAGTTCACCAGAAATATCCCAAATAGGTTGGGTTGTTTTACCTCTGAGCGGCACTTTTTTGCACACCATGGGCTAAATGGCCAGGTCACATGGACCCCGAAGGCTCAGAGAAGATTGGGAGAGGGGACCCACTGGAACAGCTGTTGTGAGACAGATGGTAGTCTCCCGTCAAGGCCATCCAGCGTGTTCTTTAACGTGCACAGGGTATGGCTCTCCCGCACACCGGGCCACGGCTTAACGTCCCAACCGACGGACGGCGGCCTTTCCAAGCCCATCGGTGTCCCCTACAGACCATGGGCAGGGCGGGGAATTTTGCGGAGATAAATCTCAACGCTGACCCAGCTGGGACTCGAAACTGGGAACTACAGATTACGAGCCTGGCGCGCTACCGACTGAGCCATCCCATGACACAACTAGGAAATGACAAATGATAGAAAGACTATTCTAATATATAACATATATACATTTATTAGTTTGGTGTGCACAACCGGTGGGCCGCATGTGACCTGCCAATATTTTCCGTGAGGCCCACGACCGCTTATAATCTATAATCCGCTTATGTCTTATATTCGCTTATATCTTATTATATCATCTTATATTATAATATGGTATCGAAAATGCTAACGATATTTGACATTATTTGTTAACATTTTTGTTGTGATAATTACAAATTTTTAAAAACGTATTTATTTCTGTCATTTTTATAATGAAATACTGTGTCTACGTCTTAAAAGTTTTGTTACTGAGGCCGGAAGACCAACACCTCTTATAACAGAAGGCCGATGGACCAAGTAATGACGTCATCGTAGATAGTCCTTTGTCCAGAAATATTCTTAGAAATTTATTTCTCCACTAAATGACCTTGCTGCCAATATCCGTCTCTCTCTATATCCGGACTTCGTTTCATGGCTTTGCTGTCAATATCCGGGTCTGTATATGGCAGTGTTTTAGTTTCCCATAGATATACATTTCCAAACTTCTTTCGTAAATTCCGACATTGAATAATAGCTGTTAACAATAGTTGAAATGGTATGTCTTAGGTAAGCATTTACATAAATGACATACAACTAAGAACAAAATTATTTCAATTCTCTTTTGTTTAAATTTTAATTGTGAATTTGACTTAAAACCAATTGCTCTTTATGCCACAGTGTGAGAACAACACTCTTCGACATGTGTGAATAACTGAACAAGTGTAGAATTTGTTAATCAAAATGGCAAGTCCCAGATGTACCGCAGCATATGGCTGCAAACCATCTTTGGGGATAATACCATGTGCCCCCACTACCAACGGTCGTGGTAAGTCAGTGCCATAAAGACACAGCTCATCCACGACATCCTATGGCGAACAGTCCTATAGAAGAAAAGCTCACCCATCGGTCAAAACCTAAATTTAATCTGTTCCCAGGTTAGCCACAAAAATGGATATATAAATCCAAGATGACTCGGCCCCCGGGGTGGAGATTCTTAGTTTGAGTTTTCCATCGATAAGCCCGTCGACCGGGGATCCAACTTCCAGTCGCAAGCCCTCAACTTCGTGCTCTCCATCGGAGCAGGTTCACCACAGTCCAGTTTGCCATTCAGCTGGGTCCCTTAACCTCTCAGAATCTGCGTCGGAGCACGCTTGACCGGCGCCCCTCAACACCAGGTCAGCTGCCCTCCAACAAACTCTCCAGCGGTCGTCAACGTACTGGGGCTCACCAGAAACTGCAGAGCCCGAACCCCACTTCACAGAGGCACTTTAAGCCCCCCAACCACGTGAAGGTGGTCCACGAGGAAAAACTACAACGCACACGACAGAAAAAATTAATATGCCATCCCGGGAATGAAACTGACCTGGTAGTTAAAATGTTACGCCAAGTGAATGCGTTACCACTGCAGCTTTTCCATTTCAGAATAATCTAATGAATTAAATATTTAGCACAGTGAAATCTAAAGTCTGAAATTTATGATTTATAACCTATAAAATATTGCTGTTCCTGCCGAAATATGATAAAAATTATCATGTGATTTACAATTCACTTCATAGAAAATATTTGTATCGACAAATATTTATTCCGAACTTTGTAGTAAAATTGATGCTATGGTATCAGAAGAATTCTTCTCTATATCATTTTCCGTTACTAGTTTTAGAATGTGCCACTGAACCAATGTTACTGCTGAGATTATTTAAACTAGAATACTGATTTACGAAACTAGCCTCGTTGAGTTCACCGATATCTTTAAAAATTTTAGGACTGTCGGAATTTTCTCAAAGTCTTTACTAGTTTGAAAGTGTTTGGGATCGTGTGGAAAATTAACTGCTGGTTTTATCTTTTTGAAAGGCTCAGGGTTGGACGCGACATCTGTTGGTAGAGGTATGAGATAATTGGTAAAATTCTCTTATTCCATTTTTTGAAAGAAATAATTCTGTAATCGTGGTACATAAGTCCAGCAGGTCAGAAGAACTCCATGAACATAAAACTGGGACATGTGAAATTCAGAAACCGAACAGCAATGGATTGTCACAGTTTTCTTTGACGCTAAAGAAAGGCAGTTTGAACGAGAAACCACCTGCTGTGAAGTGGCATGTCATTTCAATATTTCAAAAACAAATGTGTTTTGAAAGAAAGTTTTTAATTTATGACAGTCTTTTGATACGTTTGTAACCAAATAATTTTGCTTACAATTATTCATAATTTGTTATTAATTTTGAAATGGACAATAAAAAGACACTGGGACAAAGATAGAAAAAAAAAAACACTCACAAAGAATATGTAAACCATGTATTTGGATTACGTTTACGTCCAGATAGTACAAGCAACACTTCCTACTGCAGAAGGCCGGTGTACCAACCATGACTGTGAATTGAAATTGTATGCGCTATGTTTTGCATTACTCGTAAATAAAAAATGGGAATACAGAAAAGTTTCTATTGCTGAAATGTATTAAAATCTAATTAGTATTTAGCAAAAGTTTAATTATCATGTTTATAGATTGCTAATAGATTGCTAATAGATTCTATGATTGCTAACAGACCTATATGCAACCTGCTAATAGATTTCAAATGCAATGCTCCTTTGTAACCATCTTTACTGTTACAGAACTGAAGATATATTGATTGGACTTTGTTGTCTTCCGTGTTTTTGGTGTAAGCATATATATTATTTCTGTTTAAGCGAAGATTAATATCATATTAAATAAGGGAGAAAGATTTTTTTATGATTTAATCGTTTCGACTGATCTTTCTTTGGTTGGAATTTGAGATAAAATGAATCAGCCGAGTAAAAGGGTATTCGACGCATGCCTTAGTGTATCTCCGATTTCGTTTCGTAAATGTGTATTCGACGAACACCTTTGTGTATCTCTGACTTCGTTTCCTGGAACCAGGATAAAATGTTAAAGTTGAGTTTTTGTGACTTGAACAGCATAACGTTTTCATGCACGAAAGCTGAAATTTGAAAACACCGACTTCATATATATTTTAAGAACGTAATTTGCTTTGCATGCATAAATAATTTTATTCCACCGTAAAGGCGAAACATGCTAGATATTTCGAAGAATTTTAGTCAACTACAAATAATAACATATATTATTTTAGTTAAATAATTTACCGGTAGTTTGACTAGAACGAAATATAACTATGATTATGTGAAAAGTTTCCAAAAAAATAATACCGATTTTAATCATTACAAACATCTCAAAACAATTATCGTTGCCACGGCGGGAATGGAACTCGCAAATCTCTAGATACATGCCAGAGTGCTCTACGGTTAAACCATAACCAACAACTAAATTCTTCCTGAATAAGACATATAAATATGTCACTGAGATATGGTGGACCTTGCGCCATCTATACGTCAGGAGAGGCAACGTTTTCCAATTGTTGCTAATGACTGCACGACCACATCTGGAGTCCAATCATGTAGCCGCTGACGAATGACGTAGTTAGAACAGCTGGGCGAAAGTGAGCCTTGCTTTGCATTTATTATTAGGTGCGTTGGCGAGATGGACGACTACAAACTTTTAAATTTAGTGCGTGATTGTCCCTGTCTTTATGAGAAGACGCATCGAAGTCATAGGGATCGAGGAATGAAACGAAGTATGTGGGAATCAATAGCTTCACAACTGAGCAATATTTCAGGTGAATTTCTACGTGTTTTGCAGTTTCAAAAATTTCCATTGTTAGAGAGCACTATTTTAACTTTTAGATTTGAAAACTGTCAATAATTCATCAATCATTTTAAACCCCAGAAGAATGTATCGAAAAACCAAAAAATAAGAGCATGCAGGCCCGGATCTAGAAAACCTTCGAGGGAGGGAGAGGGTTAAGAAACACAATAAACCCAGAAAAATATAAAAGGAGGGGGGGGGGGGAGCGGTGAAGAGACTTGATGTCCAATGCAGTATAACATTTGACACACCGTTTTGCAATTCTTTAAAATATTTACATGCGTTACATTTTAATGTTTCATAATTTTTTGCCTCTTCTACACTTACTAGCATTCTGAAAGGAGGACAATGCCCTCCCTCCTAAATCCGGCACTGGATGCTTGTATAAACACAGACCACAAAGTAAAAACATTAGCAATTCTAAATGCAACTTACCTTAGTTAGCCTATGGGTAGCGCCAATCTTTCGGCTTCAGAAATGGACTTCCTGAATTTTGTGTCGTTCTTTTCAATAAGTGATTGAACAAGAGGTAAAACCGTTTTTAACTGAACATGTGACATTCGCAAAAAATTTTTGTAATGTTCAGAGTCAGCCTCCTGAATAAATAAATAAAAAAATAAATACCCCCTCAAGCAGCTGCTTGCCACAGAGGTCTGACAGAAACCTGTCAGTTTATATGCCATAGTAGGAGCTCTGAGAGGATGGCAGGACCTCAGGAGAAAAACAACACACACAACCATGCCTTACACGGGGCTCGAACCCAGATCCCTTTGATCAGTAGCCAAGCGTGCTAACCACTCGGCCATGGGAACAGTAGGGATTAAATAATAGAAATCGTCTAATCTTTCTCTATCGTTAAAAATCTCGCGAACCCATTTAGTGCGATTTTTTTTATTACTACGTCTATGATTAGCCAAGGCAAGTGATATTAACCGTTTACGAATGAACAAACTTCTTTTCCTGGACATGACGCTTAAAAGCACTTTTTTGCACAAAATGGGCTAAATGACCAGATCACAAGGATCCCGAAGGCTCAGAGAAGACTGGGAGAGGTGACTCATTGGACAGCTGTTGGGAGACAGATGACAGCTTCCCGTCAAGGTCATCCAGTGTGGTCTTTAACGTGCACAGGGAATGGATCTCCCACACGCAGGTCATTGATTAACGTCCCATCCGACAGCCGGCGGCCTTTCCAAGCCCATCGGTATCACCTACTGAACATGAGAAGGGCTGGGAATAAATAGAGATTGGATTGGATTGTTTTACCTCTGAGCGGCACCTTTTTGCACACCATGGGCTAAATTGTGAGGCCACAAGAACCCCGAAGGCTCAGAGAAGGTTGGGGGAGGGGACCCACTGGAACAGCTGTTGCGAAACAGATGGTAGCCTCCCGTCAAGGTCATCCAGCGTGTTCTTTAACGTGCACAAAATATGGCTCTCCCGCACACGGGGCAACGGCTTAACGTCCCATCCGACGGACGGCGGCCTTTTCAAGCCCATCGGGGTCCCATACTGACCGTGGGCAGGGCGGGGGAAATTTTGCGGAGATAAATCTCAACGCTAACCCAACTGGGACTCGAATCTGGGAACTACAGATTACGAGCCTGGCGCGCTGCCGACTGAGGCACCCCCGCCCCAATGAGAAAATAGAGTAAAGTCATTTAAAATTTAGTAATCATCTCCCAGTGCGTTTCAGAAATTCTGATGATCTGTTGAATGTGATGGTCAGTGAAGTGGACTATCTATATCAAGTAATGGTATCATCGTCCTATAAGTGAAACGAATCACCAGTTACATCTGCGTACAACTAGATACAGAGTTACAAGATGCTGTTCTTTGCCAAGGACAGTCAAGGACCACTTCTTCAGAATGATCATCATCATTACAAATGGTACATTCCTGTATGAAGAGTGACGGTGATGATTCAATCTGTAGCACTACAGGCTCGTAATCTGCAGTTTCCAGGTTCGAGTCCCTCATGCGCCAGCATCGAAGTTAGTCTCCTCAAAACTTCTCGCTCTGTCCTCGGTCAGTTGGGGACACCAATGGTCTTGGAAAAGCCGCCGTTTTTTGTATGGGGCGTTAAACCGGGTTTCCGTGTCCATAAGAGCCATATCCTGTACACGTTAAAGAACACGCTTGATGGCTTAACGAGAGGCTACCATCTGTCTCCTAACAGCTGTCCAGTGGGTCCCTCGCCCAACTTTATCTGAACCTTCGGGATCCTATGGCTTGGCAATTTAGCCCATTGTGTGCAAGAAAGCGCCTCTTGGAAGTAAAACAACCCAACCAATTAAGAAGTCAAGGACCAGTTCTTAAGAAAGAGCATCATTATCATCACAAATGGTGCATTCCTGTAATGAGGGGAGTCGGTGATGATTCAATCAGTAGCGCTCCAGGCTTGTAATCTCCAGTTCCCATTCTTGAATCCTACCTGTGCAAGGGTTTGGATTTTTCTCTGGTAACCCCCGACCTGCTCTTGGTGAGGAAACAGATACTGGATACTTGTGGTTTTGTAAAGTCTGCCGTCTATCGGAAGTGATATTAAGATGTATTCCGTCCCTTTAAAGTTTCATAACTTATGCACGTTGAAGAACACATTGACTTGACAGGAGGTTAGAATTTGTAACAAAAGAGCTGTCCAGTGAGTCCTTCTCTAGCCTTCTGTGAGCTCTTGGGGCCTTTGTGACCTAATCATTTAGCCCAATGTGTGCAACATAGTGCCACTTTGAGGTAGGAGCAGTCGATTCTTGACTTAGGTGATTGCGGGAGTAAATAGCTTTTAATGGGAATAATTTTAGGAGGATAAAACATCCGTGGAACCAGTGATAAAATTTAAAGTTAAGACATAGTCAGTCTACGAATTAAATGATCCACCATCGTATATACATTTACATAATTGAATAGGGAAATCCAAAAACAAACTATGAGTAAAAAAAAAACACTACACTTTTCTGGCCTAATTGGAAAAATCCAGTTCAATGATCATTTACGATACACATTTTGAAAATTTTTTTCTAAAAGTAAATGCAGATGGCGCCCATAAACTAACATAAGTCAAGAGTTGGTGTCATCTACAGCAAGTCTACACTTCACACTCTTGGCAGAGCTTACGTTCCAGACTGTGCCACTTGCAGCACACCTGAGACTTTATCGCATATTCTGCTCAACTGCTCCCGCTACAATGCCAAATGAGAGGCTTTGTTCCGGAAGCTTCATGATATCGGAACCACTGTCTACACCATTACCACTCTTCTTGGCAACAACGACAATGCGAAGTTGCAGCGAGAGTGTTTCTGTATGGTCACTGACATTTTTCAGAACATCGGCTTCCTATGCAAGGTCTAATGTTCTACTTTTTGCATAGTCGTGAAAAGAGCCTTTTTTTTTAGAGATAGCTGAGAGGCAGATTCTTCTGCCTCCACTATCTCTATTCCGTTTGACTGGTGTACGGAGCCCCTTCTTTGGAGGCTAATATCACCATATTTACAACACCTTGAAGGGTATAGTTAGTATCACATCAATTGGTATTAACATGCGTTAGATACTGTTTGAGAAAACAAGCGAATTTACGAATAATGGCTACTCGTGTACTGACATCGTGTCTTGAATTTTTATCTTTTCTTTTAAATTATTTATGTTGTTGTGCATTATAATATCGTTCAAAAGAAAAAATGAAGGCTATATTTATTTACAGCAAGTCGATGACGTTTTCGTTTCACTTGAAAAATTGGAATATATACAAATAACTGCAAAAACGACTCGTTTTCGAAGTGGGAAGCTTGTGACTTGTGGAAGGCTTGTGAAGTGGGAAGCTTTGTGATTTTGCATCTAAAGTAATTTTCACGTCATTTTCAATGACTAGCTATATTTTTTTTTACTTTTTCTGCATTTACATGTTTTCGACTGTTTTGTTTTTATATATAAATGAAAATTGATTTTTACCTCGACAGGATCTAAAGAAATATTATGATCCGCATTTTTCGAAACTTCGAGTTTGTTTAATATTAATCGGACCTTTCAATGAGTTTCTCATAATGTGTTTTTTAGTTCACCAGAAGATGAACGTTTCAAAACGTATTGATAAGAAGATAATAGTTTTTCCTATGAATGTTTTTGATCTTGGTTAAAATATATATATCTTTTTGTTTATGGATGCATTAAAATCGCAATTGTTAAGGAAGGAAAAATTTCCATCAGCTCTTCATTTGCAATCGTTGATTTCGATTCTAGATGCTAACACAGTATCTTGGGCATTAGGTGGTTCAACTTTGTAAGCAATGATGAGGTTAGGCAAAGGAGTCGGCAACCTCCTTTGAGCAGCATGTTGTGCAGAGAGAGACTCCGTTGGTTTGGCCATGTTGCCCTTGTGGAAAATTATAGATTAATGAATAGGGTTTTACACAGTGTGCCTAAAGGCCTCATAAAGAGGATGATAGCTAAGATGCGGTGAGCAGACAATGTCAAACGGGACGTTGTTAGAATTGGAGTGAGTGGCCATATGCAGCAAGCAGATGTAGCTCAGGACAATATGCTTGGAGAAATAAATTGCATGGTCTGGTTGGACGTCCGTAGCCCATGGCTGCTTGAGGAGAATGATGATGATGACTCTCCTTTATTAGAAGTTAAGATAAATCAAACGAGTGGTAGATAATGTGATTAATGCCTTTTGAAACATCGGACTTCGTTCCTAGAATATACGATGGGATAATATCTTTGAAATTTTCCCTCCTTCAATTGAGATCAGACGACATGACTTTCAACAATAAAATGTTGAGGTGTCCACCTTATTCTCACTTGAAAGCGTAATGTTTTCATACTGGAATATTGAGATTTGTGAACATGGACATCTTACGTTTTCTTCGCCTTATACTGATGGGCTTGAGAAAGGCACTGTGCTTCGGAATGGACGTTAAACCTTGGTTCCATCTGTAAAAGAACCATATTCTGTTCGCGCTGGATGGCCTTGAAGGGAGACTACCAAAGAATTTAGAAGGAGAAGAAGTTAAGCTTCCATAGAGATTAATGTAAAATCGAGTATCGTGCATTTGGCGTAGAGGTGAAAAGAACATTACAGGGGACGAACGCTTTTGTAATTACATGTTACTGTCAACTTCCATTCTCTTCGCTTTTCCTATGTAATAATTTCCCATTGATATCCTTGCAGAGTATATTAATATCAATTCTGTTCCCTGTTTCTACGCAACCAACAAAGCTCTTAATTGTAATAATTTATTTTGTAAATTTACTTCAGGCTAATTTCAAAACTTCTCTATCCGTTCAATTTATAATTGTTGGTTCAACGAAAAATAATTCCAGTGGAGAAAATAAACCTTTATTAAAATCATGATATTATTTTTTTCAAATACAAAGTGCAGTTACATTTTTTTCCTTTTTTAAAATATAAATTTTTTGTTGCATAATTCCTTTCTCCTTATTGTTTGCTTCCCATCTTAAACTAATGCACGGATACGAATCGAAACAAAACTTGTGGTCGCCACTTGCGCTTTGTCAAAGCTGAACTTCTTTTCCTTTTACGTTCTTTGAGACTACTATCTGTCTCCTATAGCTGCTATCCAGTGGATAACCTTTTCCAAGCCTTCGGGTGCTTGTGAACATAGTGTGCAAAAAATTCCTACTCAAAGGAATAACCAAACCTTTATATTTGAAATAATTCGTTTCCTCCACAAAGGTAAACGTTTCTAGACTGCTATAAAAGTTTCCTATTTAGAGCGTTAATCCACTATTATTTAAATATATGGAAAATTTTATTTGAAATATTGGCTGGTAGTAAACGGCCGGAAGTATTTGTGAAACATTTTGAAGAAAACATCTCAATAATTTCGTAAATTATTAATAGAGCTATATTAAAGAAATTAGTTTTGAAAAAGGTTTGAAAAATAACGTTCAGAACTGTTCTGAGAGCTTATATTCAGTGTCATGATTAATTTCTACTATAATATCAGAGAATTATTATGGGGAGTCCAAACTAACAATTGGTGCTCACTCAAATGTCAGCCAGATGTGTAAAATGCATTTGTCAGTAGGTGAATTTCGGCAATTCGTATTAGGTCAGAAAAAGCATGCCTAAATATCAAAAAAGATCTCCAGAAATATTCCAAATAGTAAATATATCTCAGTCGTTGACGACTGAACAGAATTATGAAATATTTTCTCTGAAGCAATTGACGAAGTTGCGTTAAGAAAAATGGACAATTTAATATTCGATAAATGCTCAAATATCCAACGGAGGTTTCTCTTAATTCCGGTCATTATAAAATAAATGACACAACTAGGAAATGACAAATGATAGAAAGTTCTTTCTAATATATAACATATATACATTCGTCTAGTTTAGTAAGCACAACCGGTGGGCCGCATGTGACCTGCCAATATTTTCCGAGAGGCCCACGACCGCTTATAATGATATCGGAAATGCTAACGATATTTGATGTTATTCGTTAATCTTTTTGTTGTGATCATTACGAATTTTTAAAAATGTATTTATTTCTGTCATTTTCATAATGAAATACTGTGTCTACGTCTTAAAAGTTTTGTTACTGAGGCCCGCAGGCCAACACCTCTTATAACAGAAGGCCGATGGACCAAATAATGACGTCATCGTAGATAGTCCTTTGTCCAGAAATATTCTTAGAAATTTATTTCTCCACTAAATGACCTTGCTGCCAATATCCGGGTCTCTCTATGTCCGGACTTCGTTTAATGGATTTGCTGTCAATATCCGGGTCTGTTTATGGCAGTGTTTTAGTTCCAAACTTCTTTCGTAAATTCCGACGTAGAATAATAGCTGTTAACAATACTTGAAATGGTCAGTCCTAGCTAAGCATTTACATAAATGACATCCAACTAAGAATAGACTTATTTGAATTCTCTTTTGTTTCAATTTTAATTGTGAATTGGAATTAAAACCAATTGCTCTTTATGTCGCAGTGTGATAACAAAACTCTTCGACATGTGTGAATAACTGAACAAGTGTAGAATTTGTTAATCAAAATAGCAAACCTCAGATGTAACGCAGCATATGGCTGCACACCATCTTTGGGGATAATACCATGTGCCCCCACTACCAACGGTCGGGGCAAGTCAGTGCCATAAAGACACAGCTCATCCACGACATCCTATTGCGAACAGTCCTATACAAGCAACACTTCCTACTGCAGAAAGCCGGTGTACCAAGGGGGCGGGGGTGGCTCAGTCCATAGCGCGCCAGGCTCCGCCCTGCTCACGTTCAGTAGAGGACACCGATGGGCTTGGAAAGCCGCCGACCGTCGGATGGGACGTTAAACCGTGGCCCCGTGTGCGGGAGAGCCATACCCTGTGCACGGTAAAGAACACACTGGATGGTCTTGAAGGGAGGCTACCGTCTTTCTCCCAACAGCTGACCAAGTGGGTCCCCTCCCCAATCTTCTCTGAACCTTCGGTGTCCATGTGACCTGGCCATTTAGCCCATGGTGTGCAAAAAAGTTTCGCTCAGGGGTAAAACAACCCAACCCAAAATCTGTTTTGAATATGTATAAAAATAGATTTATGAATTCTGTTTCCATCTAAAAATATGCCTAAAAAAGCATTCTCTACCACCATTAAATATTTCGAAAGAATTTAAAATGAAAATATATGCGCTACCTTTTGCATTACTCGTAAATAAAAAATGGGAAGAGAGAAAAATTTCTATTGCTGAAATGTATTAATTAACTTTGCTAAATACCAATTAATTTTATCATGTTAATGGAACCTGTGAATAGAATTCATATGTAATGCTCCTTTTTAACAATTTTTGCTGTTACAGAAATGAAGATATATTGATTGGATAATAGACTTTGTTGTCTTTCGTGTTTTTGGTGTAAGCATATATATTATTTCTGTTTAAGAGAAGATTAAAATCATATTTAATAACTGAGAAATATTTTGATCAATTATTCGTTTCGATCGATCTATCTTTGGTTAGAATTTCTGATAAAATGAATAAGCCGAATAATGGAGTATTCGACGAATGCCTTTGTGTATCTCTGACTTAATATCCTGGAACCAGGTTGGTCCTATATTTCTGAACTTTCCTTGTTGAACGGCGAGAAGACTGTTCGACATTCACAATAAAATGTTAAAGTCTCGCCTTTCTGAGTTGAACAGCATAACGCTTTCATGCACGAAAGATGAAATTTGCAAACACCGACTTGATATATATTACACAAATGTAATTTGCTTTGCATGCATAAATAATTTAGTTCCTCCTTAAAGGTGTAACATACTAGAACTTAGAAACAGGGAACTGAAATAAGTTTAATTAATTAACTATTGATAATTTCATATATTATTTTAGTTGAACAATTTACTGGTAGTTCACCTAGCAGGAAGCATAAATTTGCTGATGTAAAACTTTCGGAAAAAAAAATACCGAATTTCATCATTACAAACATCTCAAAACAATTATCGTTGCCACGGCGGGAATCGAACTCGCTAGATACATGCCAGAGTGCTCTACGGCTAAACCGTTAAACCATAACCAACAACGAAATTCTTCCAGAAAAAGATTTATAAATCTTTCACTGAGATGTGGTGGACCTTGCGCCATCTATATGTCAGGAGAGGCAACTTTTTCCAATTGTTGCAAATGACTGCACGACCACACCTGGAGTCGGTTCTATTTCTATTCTCGCCGTGCGGTATGCAAGCGACCAGAAGCAAGAGCCAGTCATATAGCCGCTGACGAATGACGTAGTTAGAGCAGCGGGGCGAAAGTGAGCCTTGCTTTGCATTTGTTATTAGGTGCGTTGGTGAGATGGAGGACTACAAACTTTTAAATTTAGTGCGTGATTGCCCTTGTCTTTATGACAAGACGCATCGAAATTATAGGGATCGAGGAATGAAACAAAATATGTGGGAATCAATAGCTTCACAACTTAACAATGTTTCAGGTGAATTCCTATGGGTTTTGCGGTTTCAACATTTTCCATTGTTAGAGAGCACTATTTTAACTTTTAGATTTGAAAACTGTCAATAATTCATCAATCATTTTAAACCCCACAAGAATGTATCGAAAAACCAAAAAATAAGTGCATGCAGGCCCGGATCTAGAAAACCTTCGAGGGGGGGAGGGGGTAAGAAACACAATCGATCCAGAAAAATGTAAAAGGAGGGGGAATGAAGAGACTTTTGGGTTGGGTTATTTTACCTCTCAGCGGCACTTTTTTTGCACACCATGGGCTAAATGGACAGGTCACATGGTCCCCGAAGGCTCAGAAAAGGTTGGGGGAGGGGACCCACTGGAACAGCTGTTGGGAGACAGATGGTTGCCTCCCGTCAAGGCCATCCAGCATGTTCTTTAACGTGCACAAGATATGGCTTCCCGCATACGGGGCCACGGCTTAACGTCCCATCCGACGGACGACGGCCTTTCCAAGCCCATCAGTGACCCCAACAGACCGTGGGCAGGGCGGAGAGTTTTGCGGAGATAAATCTCAACGCCAACCCAGCTGGGACTCGAACCTGGGAACTACAGATTACGAGCCTGGCGCTCTACCGACTGAGCCACCCCAGCCCCGCAGCAGGTCAGAAGAACTCCATGAACATAATACTGGGACACGTGGCACATCAAAAACTGAACAGTACGGGATTGTCACAGTTTTCTTTGAAGCTGAAGAAAGGCAGTTTGAACGAGAAACCACTTGCTGTGAAGTGGGTTGGGTTGTTTTACCTCTGAGCGGCACTTTTTTGCACACCATGGGCTAAATTGCCAGGTCACATGGACCCCGAAGGCTCAGAGAAGGTTGGGGGAGGGGACCCACTGGAACAACTGTTGGGAGACAGATGGTAGCTTCCCGTCAAGGCCATCCAGCGTGTTCTTTAACGTGCACAGGGTATGGCTCTCCCGCACACGGGACCACGGCTTAACGTCCCATCCGACGGACGGCGGCCTTTCCAAGCCCATCGGTGTCCCCTACTGACCGTGGGCAGAGCGGGGAATTTTGCGGAGATAAATCTCAACGCTGACCCAGCTGGGAATCGAACCTGGGAACTACAGATTACGAGCCTGGCGCGCTACCGACTGAGCCACCCCCGCCCCTACTGTGAAGTGGAATGTCATTTCAGTTTTTCAGAAACAAATATGATTTGAAAAAAGTTTTAAATTTTTGAGAGTCTATTGATATGTTTGTAACCAAATAATTTTGCTTACAATTTTTAATTTTTTTATGGTAAATTTTGAAATGGACAATAAAAAGACCTTGGGACAAAGATAGAGAAAAAAAAACATGACACTCAGAAGGTTAAAAAAAACACTCGCAAAGAATATGTAAACCATAATTTTGGATTACGTTAACGTCCAGATATTACAAGCAACATTTCCAACTAGAAGGACGGTGTACCAACCATGACTGTGAATTTGACAACAATGGAAAATTTCTTTATTTCAGTTTCATTTATGCTTCAAAAAAAAATACAACATTTTACTACTTAATATGAAATTTTAATATGTAATAATCTATTTTGAATAGCAGCGGGGGTGGCTCAGTCGGTAGCGCGCCAGGTTCGCAATCTGTGGTTCCCTGGTTCGAGTTCCAGCTGGATCAGCGTCGATATTTATCTCCGCAAAATCACCCGCCCTGCACACGGTCAGTAGAGGACACCGATGGGCTTGGATAGGCCACCGTCCGTCGGATGGGACGCTAAGCCTTGGCTCCGTGTGCGGGAGAGCCATACCCTGTGCACGGTAAAGAACACACTGGATGGCCTTGACGGGAGGCTACCATCTGTCTCCCAACAGCTATTCCAGTGGTCTCCATCCCCCAAACTTTTCTGAGCCTTCGGGGTCCATGTGACTCTGGCCATTTAGCCCATGGTGTGGAAAAAAGTGTCGCTCAGAGGTAAAACAACCCAACCTAAAATCTATTTTTAATATGTAGAATAATAGATTAATGAATTCTATTTCCATCCAAAAATTTGCGTATAAAGACTTCTCTACCGCCATTAAATATTTTGAAACAATTTAAAATGAAATTATATGCGCAATGTTTTGCATTACTCGTAAATAAAAAATGGAAATACAGAAAAGCTAATTAGTATTTAACAAAGTTTAATTATCATGTTAATGAAACCTGCTAATAGATTTCACATGCAATGCTCCTTTTTAACTATCTTTGCTGTTAGAGAACTGAAAATATATTGATTGGACTTTGTTGTCTTCCGTGTTTTTGGTGTAAGCATATATATTATTTCTGTTTAAGAGAAGATTAAAATCATATTTAAAAACGGAGAAAGATTTTCATCAATGATTCGTTTTGATCGATCTGCCTTTGGTTAGAATTTCAGATAAAATAAATCGGACGTGTAAAAGGGTATTTGACGAATGCCTTTGTGTGTCTCCGACTTCGTTTCGTAAAAGTGTATTCGACGAATGCCTTTGTGTATCTCCGACTTCGTTTCGTAAAAGGGTATTCGACGAATGGCTTTGTGTGTCTCCGACTTCGTTTCGTAAAAGGGAATTCGACGGAAACATCCTGGAATCAGGATTGTCCTATATTTCTGAACTTTCGTTGCTGAATTGCGAGAAGACTGTTTAACATTCCGCAACAAAATGTTAAATTCGCGATTTTTTTTTACTTGAACAGCATAACGTTTTCATGCACGAAGCTGAAATTTTCAAACACTGACTTCTTATATATTATACAAATGTAATTTGCTTTGCATGCATAAATAATTTAGTTCCTCCTTAAATACGAAACTTTCTACATATATCAGAGTGCAAAATAAACTGGAATGTTTTAATTCACTATAAATAATCTCATATATTATTTTAGTTAAACAATTTAGTGGTAGTTTCAATGGCACGAAGTATAAATATACTGATATAAAAAGTTTCCAAAAAAAAAATGCCGAATTTCATCATTATAAACATCTCAAAACAATTATCGTTGTCACGGCGGGAATCGAACCCGCAACTCTCTAAATACATGCCAGAACGCTCTACGGTTAAACCGTTAAACCATAACCAACAACGAAATTCTTCCAGAAAAAGATTTATAAATCTTTCACTGAGATGTTGTGGACCTTGCGCCATCTATAAGTCAGGAGAGGCAACTATTTCCAATGATTGCTAATGACTGCACGACCACACCTGGAGTCGGTTCTATTTCTATTCTCGCCGAGCGGTATGCAAGCGACCGCAAGCAAGAGCAAAGTCAAATAGCCGCTGACGAATAACGTAGTTAGAGCAGCTAGGCGAAAGTGAGCCTTGCATTTGTTATTAGGTGCGTTGGCGAGATGGACGACTACAAACTTTTAAATTTAGTTGGATTGTTTTACCTCTGAGCGGCACTTTTTTTGCACACCATGCGCTAAATGACAGGTCACATGGACCCCGAAGGCTCAGAGAATGTTGGGGGAGGGGACCCACTTGAACAGCTGTTGGGAGACAGATGGTAGCCTCCCGTCAAGGCCATCCAGCGTGTTCTTTAACTTAGGATTGTTTTACCTCTGAGCGGCACTTTTTTGCACACCATGGCCTAAATTGCCAGGCCACAAGGACCCCGAAAGCTCAAGGTTGGGGGAGGGGACCCGCTGGAACAGCTTTTGGGAGACAGATGGTAGCCTGCCGTCAAGGCCATCCAGTGTATTCTTTAACGTGCACAGAGTATGGCTCTCCCGCACACGGCGCCACGACTTAACGTCCCATCCGACGGACGTCAGTCTTTCCAAGCCCATCGGTGTCCTCTACTGAACGTGGGCAGGGCGGGGAAATAGTGCGTGATTGCCCTTGTCTTTATAAGAAGACGCATCGAAATTATAGGGATCGAGGAATGAAACGAATTATGTGGGAATGAATGGCTTCACAACTGAGCAATGTTTCAGCTGAATTTTTATGTGTTTTGCAGTTTCAAAAATTTACATTGTTAGAGAGCACTATTACAACTTTTAAATCTGAAAAGGGTCAATAATTCATCAATCATTTCAAACCCCAGAAGAATATATCGAAAAACCAAAAAATAAGTGCATGCAGGCCCGGATCTAGAAAACCTTCGATGGGGGTGGAGGGGGTAAGAAACACAATCGATCCAGAAAAATGTAAAAGGAAGGGGAATGAAGAGACTTTGGGGTTGGGTTGTTTTACCTCTGACTGGCACTTTTTTGCACACCATGGGCTAAATGGTCAGGTCACATGGACCCCGAAGGTTCAGAGAAGGTTGGGGGAGGAGCTCCACTTGAACAGCTGTTGGTAGACAGATGGTAGCCTCCCGTCAAGGCCATCCAGCGTGTTCTTTAACGTTGGATTGTTTTACCTCTGAGCGGCACTTTTTTGCACACCATGGGCTAAATGGCCAGGTTACATGGACCCCGAAGGCTCAGAGAAAGTTGGGGGAGGGAGCCCACTGGAATAGCTGTTGGGAGACAGATGGTAGTCTCCCGTCAGTGCCATCCAATGTGTTCTTTACCGTGCACAGGGTATGGCTCTCCCGCACACGGCGCCACGACTTAACGTCCCATCCGACGGACGGCGGCCTTTCCAAGCCCATCGGTGTCCTCTACTGAACGTGGGCAGGGCGGGGAATTTTGCGGAGATAAATCTCAACGCTGACCCAGCTGGGACTCGAACCTGTGAACTACAGATTACGAGCCTGGCGCGCTACCGACTGAGCCACCCCCGCCCTGTTAGAATTGGAGTGAGTGACAATATGTAGCAGATGAAGTTCAGGACAATACATTTGGATAACTAAATTGCATGGTCTGGTTGAATCTCCGCAGCCAAGGGCTGTTGGAGCAGGGTGATGATGCTCATTTATTAGAAATTAAGGTAAATCAGACGAGTGGAAGATAATACGATTAATGCGTTTTGGTATCTCGGACTTCGTTCCAAGAATGTACGATGGGGCAATATTTTTGAAATTTTTCCCCGTTCAATTGACATCAAACGACAAGACTTTCAACAATAACATATTGTGGTGTGCGCTATATTCTCACTTGAAATCGTAATATATTTACACTGGAATGTTGAGATGTGGAAACTCGGAGAACTTATATTTTCTTCACCTTATGCTGATTGGCTTGGAAAGGCCACCGTGCTTCGGATAGGACGTTAAGCCGTGGTCCCGTGTGCGGGATAATCATATCCTGTGCACGTTGGATGGCCTTCAAGGGAGACTATCATCTGTCTCGTAACAGCTGTCTAGTGGATAACCTTCTAAAAGCCTTCGGAGTGCTTGAGACCATGGTGTGCAAAAAAGTGGGTTAGGTTGTTTTACCTCTGAGCGGCACTTTTTGCACACCATGAGCTAAATGGCCAGGTCACATGGACCCCGAAGGCTCAGAGAAGGTTCGGGGAGGGAACCCACTGGAACAGCTGTTGGGAGACAGATGGTAGCCTCCCGTCAAGGCCATCCAGCCTGTTCTTTAACGTGCACAGAGTATGGCTCTCCCGTAAACGGGGCCACGGTTTAACGTCCCATCCGACGGACGGCGGCCTTCCCAAGCCCATCGGTGTCCCCTACTGGCCGTGGGCAGGGCGGGGAATTTTTCGGAGATAAATCTCAACACTGACCCAGCTGGGACTCGAACCTGGGTACTACAGATTACGAGCCTGGCGCGCTACCGACTGAGCCACCCGTGCAAAAAAGTGCTACTCAGAGGTAAAACAACCCAACCTACATATTTCAAATTATTGCTACCTCCACAATGTTAAACATTACTAGAGTGCTTAAATTTGATGTAGTTATATTGTGTTAACTAATTTTATATAAACTTATCTAAAATTTATTTTAAACTATTGGCTGGTAGTTTAGGCGGCCGCAAGAATTTGAAAAAATTTTGAAGATAAAATTTTAGTACTTTCGTAAATTATTAAAAGAACGATATTAAACAAATTATTTTTGAAATAGGTTTGAAAAATAACATTCAGAAATCTTCCAAAGAACTTAAATTCAGTGTCATGATTAATTTCTACTATAATACCACAGAATTATTATGAGGACTCCAAACTTACAATTGGTGCTCTCTCAAACGTTACCCAAGTATGTAAAATACCAGTACCAGAAGGTGAATTTAGGCAATTCGTATTAGGTTAGAAAAAGCATGAATAAATATCAAAAAAGATCACCAGAAATATCCCAAATAGGTTGGGTTGTTTTACCTCTGAGCGGCCCTTTTTTGCACACCTTGGGCTAAATAGCCAGGTCACATGGACCCCGAAGGCTCAGAGAAGATTGGGAGAGGGGACCCACTGGAACAGCTGTTGTGAGACAGATGGTAGCCTCCCGTCAAGGCAATCCAGCGTGTTCTTTAACGTGCACTGGGTATGGCTTAAAGTCCCAACCGACGGACGGCGGCCTTTCCAAGCCCATCGGTGTCCCCTACTGACCGTGGGAAAGGCGTGGAATTTTGCGGAGATAAATCTCAACGCTGACCCAGCTGGGACTCGAACCTGGGAACTACAGATTACGAGTCTGGCGCGCTACCGACTGAACCACCCCATGACAGAACTAGGAAATGACAAATGATAGAAAGACTTTTTCTAATATGCAACATATATACATTTACTAGTTTAGTGTGCACAACCGGTGCGCCGCATGTGACCTGCCAATATTTTCTGTGAGGCCCACGACCGCTTATAATCTATAATCCGCTTATATCTTATTTTATCCGCTTATATCTTATATTATAATATGGTATCGAAAATGCTAACGATATTTGACATTATTTGTTAACATTTTTGTTGTGATCATTACGAATTTTTAAAAATGTATTTATTTCTGTCATTTTTATAATGAAATACTGTGTCTACGTCTTAAAAGTTTTGTTACTGAGGCCCGCAGACCAACACCTATTATAACAGAATACCGATGGACCAAGTAATGACGTCATTGTAGATAGTCCTTTGTCCAGAAATATTCTTAGAAATTTATTTCTCCACTAAATGACCTTGCTGCCAATATCCGGGTCTCTCTATATCCGGACTTCGTTTAATGGCCTTGCTGTCAATATCCGGGTCTGTATATGGCAATGTTTTAGTTTCCCATAGATATACATTTCCAAACTTCTTTCGTAAATTCCGACATAGAATAATAGCTGTTAACAATAGTTGAAATGGTATGTCTTAGGTAAGCATTTACATAAATGACATACAACTAAGAACAAAATTATTTCAATTCTCTTTTGTTTAAATTTTAATTGTGAATTTGGCTTAAAACCAATTGCTCTTTATGTCGCAGTGTGAGAACAACACTCTACGAAATGTGTGAATAACTGAACAAGTGTAGAATTAACTAATCAAAATGGCAAGTCCCAGATGTAGCGCAGCATATGGCTGCAAACCATCTTTGGGGATAATACCATGTGCCCATATTACCAACGGTTGTGGTAAGTCAGTGCCATAAAGACACAGCTCATCCACGACATCCTATGGCGAACAGTCCAATAGAAGGAAAGCTCATCCATCGGTCAAAACCTAAATTTAATCTGTTCCCAGGTAAGCCACAAAAATGGATATATAAATCCAAGTTGACTCGGCCCCCGGGGTGGAGACACTTAGTTTGAGTTTTCCATTGATAAGCCCGTCGACCGGGGATCCCACTCCCAGTCGCAAGTCCTCAACTTCGTCCTCTCCATCGGAGCAGGGTCACCACAGCCCAGTTTGCCATTCAGCTGGGTCCCTTCACTTCTGTGAGTCTGCGTCGGAGCACGTTTGACCGGCGCCCCCCAACACCAATCAGCTGCCCTCCAACAACCTCTCCAGCGGTCGTCAATCTACTAGGGCTCACCAGAAACTGCACAGCCCGAACCCCACTTCACAGAGGCACTTTAAGCCCCCCAACCACGTCAAGGTGGTCCACGAGGGAAAACTACAACGCACACGACAAAAAAAATGAATATGCCATCCCGGGAATGAAACTGACCTGGCAGTTAAAATGTTACGCCAAGTGAACGCGATACCACTGCAGCTTCTCCATTTCAGAATAATCTAATGAATTAAATATTCAGCACAGTGAAATCTAAAGTCTGAAATTTATCATTTATAACCTATAAAATATTGCTGTTCCTGCCGAAATATGATAAAAATTATCATGTGATTTACAATTCACTTCCTAGAAAATATTTGTATCGACAAATATTTATTCCGAACTTTGTAGTAAAATTGATGCTATGGTATCAGAAGAATTCTTCTCTACATCTTTTTTTGTTACTAGTTTTAGAATGTGCCACCGAACCAATGTTACTGCTGAGATTATTTAAACTAGAATACTGTTTTACGAAACTAGCCTCATTGAGTTCACCGATATCTTTAAAAATTTTAGGACTGTAGGAATTTTCTCAAAGTCTATACTAGGTTGAAAGTGTTTGGGATCGTGTGGAAAATTAACTGCTGGTTTTATCTCTTTGAAAGGCTCAGGGTTTGATGCGACATCTGTTGGTAGAGGTATGAGATAATTGGTAAAATTCTCTTATTGCATTTTTTGAAAGAAATAATTCTGTAATCGTGGAACATAAGTCCAGCAGGTCAGAAGAACTGCATGAACATAAAACTGGGACATATGAAATTCAAAAACCGAACAGCAAGGGATTGTTACAGTTTTCTTTGACGCTAAAGAAAGGCAGTTTGAACGAGAATCCACCTGCTGTGAAGTGGCATGTCATTTCAATATTTCAAAAATAAATATGTTTTGAAAAAAAAAGTTTTTAATTTTTGACAGTCTTTTGATACGTTTGTAACCAAATAATTTTGCTTACAATTATTAATAATTTGTTATTAATTTTGAAATGGACAATAAAAAGACACTGGGACAAAGAAAAAAAAACACTCACAAAGAATATGTAAACCATGTATTTGGAATACGTTTACGTCCAGTTAGTACAAGCAACACTTCCTAGTGCAAAAGGCCGGTGTACCAACCATGACTGTGAATTGAAATTGTATGCGCTATGTTTTGCATTACTCGAAAATAAAAAATGAGAATACAGAAAAGTTTCTATTGCTGAAATGAACTAAAATCTAATTAGTATTTAGCAAAATTGAATTATCATGTTAATGGAACCTACTAATAGATTTCATATGCAATGCTCCTTTTTAAACATTTACTGTTACAGAACTGAAGATATATTGATAGACTTTTTTGTCTTTCGTGTTTTTGGTGTAAGCATAGATATGATTTTTGTTTAAGAAAAGATTAAAATCATATTAAATAACGGAGAAAGATTTTTTTTATCAATTATTCGTTTCGATTGATCTTTCTTTGGTTAGAATTTGAGACAAAATGAGTCAGCCGAGTAAAAGGGTATTCGACGCATGCCTTTGTGTATCTCCGATTTAGTTTCGTAAACGGGTATTCGACGAATACCTTTGTGTATCGCTGACTTCGTTTCCTAGAACCAGAACAAAATGTTAAAGTTGAGCTTTTCTGACTTGAACAGCATAACGTTTTCATGTGCGAAAGCGGAAATTTAAAAACACCGACTTGATATAAATTTTACGAATGTAATTTGCATGCATAAAACATACTAGATACTTCGGGGAATGATATCGCAGTAATGAATAATTAACTATAAATAATAGAATATATTATTTGAGTTAAATAATTTACCCGTAGTTCCACTAGAACGAAATATAAATATGATTATGTGAAAAGTTTCCAAAAAAATACCAATTTTCATCATTACAAACATCTCAAAACAATTATCGTTGCCACGGCAGGAATCGAACCCGCAACTCTCTAGATACATGCCAGAGTGCTCTACGGTTAAACCATTAAACCATAACCAACAACTAAATTCTTCCTGAATAACACCTATAAACAAAGAAGGTGTAAGGAGAAAAAGACTAGCTTCGCACAAGTGTAAGTGGCGCCGTTCTGCGGAATTTTACCGAAGCTGAATGTGGCAAATAGCTGTGCAGGCACAAAAATAACTCTAAGGGGCGATCTGCGCATGCCCAGTGCAATCATTTTAGCCCAATGCAGCTATGGTTTGTCTTACTATTAGTATGTGTATTGTGATTTAACCAGTGTTTCCAAATGTCTAACAGCCATGCCTGTTTCGCACAGTGGTAGCTGACCCTAAAGTTATTCAATGAGTGTTTTATCTGGTTCAGGAGTACATTTTACGATACCTGGAAAAACCGTTGGGTGTTTATTTTGATAAATTTGCAGAATTTTTAAAATTAATATGTAAATTAATATATTTAATCATCTTGCGAACATGTAAGTCAATGTATGTTGCAGTTTTGTGTTCTCTGGAGCATATCGATGTATATAGGTGTCTGCAGTTTGTTCTAATAGTAAATGTTTTATGGTTGATACGAGAAGTGCCTTCTGCCATCTATTGACAATTTTGACAAGTAAGAAACTCGATAAGACTTTAATTGAAAATATCTAAAATTATATAAAATGTAATTAAACAAAACATGTTATCTCTCATAGAGCCATAAATTTCAATTTATTATGATATATTAAATATTGTAGAATGTTCAGAATATTAAAATAATTTTGTTGAGCATAGTTACTACCTGTTTCACAAAATAGGATTTTATTAAAGAAAATAATTTTAACTACTCGTCGAGAAAACAAAATTATGATGGTCAAATTTAAGAAAGGAACACTTTGAACAGTCAAAGTGTATATAAAATTAGTCACGGGGTGTTAGCCATTGAAAGCCTTGCTGGGATGTGGAAAAATAACGCAAGGAACTGGCTCCTCTCCCTGGTTAGGTGGCTTCACTGCAATGCACGAATTTGCCATATTTAGAGGGCGTTGCAATCGAAAAGTTTACATTAAGCCTATGGAAGCTAGCTCTTTTCTCCCTTAGACACTCCTTGCTATAAATATGTCACTGAGATATGGTGGACCTTGAGCCATCTATACGTCAGGAGAGGCAACTTTTTCCAATTGTTGCTAACGACTGCACGACCACACCTGGAGTCGGTTCTATTTCTATTCTCGCCGAGTGGTATGCAAGCGACCGCAAGCAAGAACCAAGTCAAATAGCCGCTGACGAATAACGTAGTTAGAGCAGCTGTGCGAAAGTGAGCCTTGCTTTGCATTTGTTATTAGGTGCGTTGGCGAGATGGACGACTACAAACTTTTAAATTTAGTGCGTTATTGCCCTTGTCTTTATGACAAGACGCATCGAAATTATAGGGATCGAGGAATGAAACGAAATATGTGGGAATGAATAGCTTCACAGCTGAGCAATGTTTCAGGTGAATTTCTATGTGTTTTTCATTTTCAAAAATTTTTATTGTTAGAGAGAACTATTTTAACTTTCAGATTTGAAAAGTGTCGATAGTTCATCAATCATTTCAAACCCCAGAAGAATATATCGAAAAACCGAAAAATAAGTGAATGCAGGCCGGAATCTAGGAAACCTTCAAGGGGTGGAAGGTTGTTGGTTTGTTTTACCTCTGAGCCGCAGTTTTTTGCACACCATGGGCCAAATGGCCAGGTCACATGGACCCCGAAGTCTCAGAGAAGGTTGGGGAGGGGACTGACTGGAACAACTGTTGGGAGACAGATGGTAGCCTCCCATCAAGGCCCTCTAGCGTATTCTTTAACGTTGGTTTGCTTTACCTCTGAGCGGCACTTTTTTTGCATACTATGGGCTAAATGGCCAGGTCACATGGACCCCGAAGGTTCAGAGAAGGTTGGGGAAGGACCCACTGTAACAGCTGTTGGGAGACAGATGGTAGCCTCCCGTCAGGGCCATCCAGCATATTGTTTAAGGTTGGGTTGTTTTACATCTGAGCGGCACTTTTTTGCACACCAAGAACTAAATGGCCAGGTCACAAGGACCCCGAAGGCTCAGAAAAGGTTGGGGGAGGGGACCCACTGGAACAGCTGTTGGGAGACAGATGGATGCCTCCCTTCAAGGCCATCCAGCGTGTTCTTTAACGTGCACAAGATATGGCTTCCCGCATACGGGGCCACCGCATAAGGTATCATCCGACGGACGGCGGCGTTTCCAAGCCCATCAGTGTCCCCAACAGACCGTGGACAAATTTCAGCTTCGTGGATACGGCGGAGAGTTTTGCGGTGATAAACGGGACCACCTTGTCGTGGTGGGGGGGCCTAGGGCCCAGCAACCCGGCTGAAGGCTGTGCCGACCGGGTTGGGCGCCGGTTGGACATGGCCAAGGCCAACCGAGGTCGAAGACGCTGCTGGCCGGCTTGATTGCCGGTCGGGTGGTGACGGCGTCGGAGACCTCACCTCAGGGACCTTGGGTGGTCAGTTCGACGGCTCGGTCGAAAGGTCCCTCCTGCCTAGTAGGCACGAGCCGTCCAAAAAGTCTGGGTCCTACTAAGAGTCTCCACCCCGGGTGCCGATCGAGCTTGGATCTTTATATCCTTGCACATTTGCAAACCGGGGAATAGATTAAATTTAGGTTTCTTCCGGTGGTTAGCTTTCCTTCTATAGGACTGCTGCCATGTGAGGCCGGGGTTGAGGTGCGCCTATAGGGCGTATTCCTTGCCCCCGGCTCTAGATAGTCATGGCTTTTCTTTAACCAGGTAGTGCTGTCGGGCGGAACCGGGAATTGCCGTGGTTGCACAAGATCGCAACATAGAGATCAAACCTCAACGCTAACCCAACTGGGTCTCGAACCTGGGAACTACAGATTACGAGCCTGGCGCTCTACCGACTGAGCCACCCCCGCCCCCCAGCAGGTCAGAAGAACTCCATGAACATAATACTGGGACACGTGGCACATCAAAAACCGAACAGCAAGGGATTGTCACCGTTTTCGTTGAAGCTGAAGAAAGGCAGTTTGAACGAGAAACCACTTGCTGTGAAGTGGAATGTCATTTCAGTATTTCAGAAACAAATATGGTTTGAAAAAAGGTTTTAAATTTTTGAGAGTCTATTGATACGTTTGTAACCAAATAATTTTGCTTACAATTATTAATAATTTTTTATGGTAAATTTTGAAATGGACAATAAAAAGACCTTTGGACAAAGATAGAGAAAAAAAAACATGACACCCAGAAGGTTAAAAAAAAACACTCGCAAACAATATGTAAACCATATTTTTGGATTACTTTTATGTCCAGATATTACAAGCAACATTTCCAACTGCAGAAGACCGGTGTACCAACCATGACTGTGAATTTGACAACAACGGAAAATTTCTTTATTTCAGTTTCATTTATGGTTAAAAAAAAATACAACATTTTACTACTTAATACGAAAGTTTTAGTATATAATAATCTATTTTGAATAGCGGCGGGGGTCGCTCAGTTGGTAGCTCGCCAGGTTCGCAATCTGTGGTTCCCAGGTTCGAGTCCCAGCTGGGTCAGCGTCGATAATTATCTCTGCAAAATCCCCCGCCATGCCCACGGTCAGTAGGGGACACCGATGGGCTTGGAAAACCCGCCGTCCGTCGGATAGGACGTTAAGCCTTGGCTCCGTGTGCGGGAGAGCCATACCCTGTGCACGGTAAAGAACACATTAGATGGCATTGTCGGGAGACTACCATCTGTCTCCCAACAGCAATTCCAGTGGGCTCCCTCCCCCAACCTTTTCTGAGCCTTCGGGGTTCATGTGACCTGGCCGCTACCATTTAGCCCATGGTGTGGAAAAAAGTGTCGATCAGAGGTAAAATAATCCAACACAAAATCTATTTTTAATATGTACAATAATAGATAAATTAATTCTTTTTCCATCCAAAAATTTGCCTATAAAGCATTTATTACCGCCATTAAATATTTCGAAAGAATTTAAAATGAAATTATATGCGCTATGTTTTGCATTACTCGTAAATAAAAAAATGGAAATACAGAAAAACTTCTATTGCTGAAATGTATTAAAATCTAATTAGTATTTAGCAAAGTTTAATTATCATGTTAATGGAACCTCGCTTATAGATTTTATATTCAATGCTTCTTTTTAACCATCTTTGCTGTTACAGAACTGAAGATATATTGATTGGACTTTGTTGTCTTTCGTGTTTTTGGTGTAAGCATATATATTATTTCTGTTTAAGGGAAGATTAAAATCATATTTAAAAACGGAGAAAGATTTTCATCAATGATTCGTTTTGATCGATCTGCCTTTGGTTAGAATTTCAGATAAAATAAATCAGACGTGTAAAAGGGTATTTGACGAATGCCTTTGTGTATCTCCGACTTCGTTTCGTAAAAGGGTATTCAACGAATGCCTTTGTGGGTCTCCGACTTCTTTTCGTAAAAGGGTATTCGACAAATGCATTTGTGTGTCTCCGACTTCGTTTCGTAAAAGGGTATTCGACGAATGCTTTTGTGTGTCTCCGACTTCGTTTCGTAAAAGGGTATTCGACGAATGCCTTTGTGTGTCTCCGACTTCGTTTCGTAAAAGGGTATTCGACGAATGCCTTTGTGTATCTCCGACTTCGTTTGGTAAAAAGGTATTCGACGAATGCCTTTGTGTGTTTCCGACTCCGTTTCGTAAAAGGGTATTCGACGAATACATCCTGGAATCAGGATTGTCCTATATTTCTGAACTTTCGTTGCTGAATTGCAAGAAGACTGTTCAACATTCCGCAATAAAATGTTAAATTCGCGATTTTTTTGACTTGAACAGCATAACGTTTTCATGCACGAAGCTGAAATTTGCAAACACCGACTTCGTATATATTGTACAAATGTAATTTGCTTTGCATGCATAAATAATTTGGGGCGGGGGTGGCTCAGTCGGTAGCGCGCCAGGCTCGTAATCTGCAGTTCCCAGGTTCGAGTCCCAGCTGGGTCAGCGTTGAGATTTATCTCCGCAAAAATTCCCCGCCCTGCCCACGGTCAGTAGGGGACACCGATGGGCTTGGAAAGGCCGCCGTCCGTCGGATGGGACGTTAAGCCGTGGCCCCGTGTGCGGAAGAGCCATACCCTGTGCACGTTAAAGAACACGCTGGATGGCCTTGACGGGAGGCTACCATCTGTCTCCCAACAGCTGTTGCAGTGGGTCCCTCCCCCAACCTTCTCTGAGCCTTCGGGGTCCTTTTGACCTGGCCATTTAGCCCATAGTGTGCACAAAAGTGCCGCACAGAGGTAAAACAACCCAACCCATAAATAATTTACGTCCTCCGTAAAGGCGAAACATACTAGATATATCGGAGTGCAAAAAAACACTTATCGTTACTCATTAACTATAAATCGTTTCATATATTATTTTAGTTAAACAATTTAGTGGTAGTTTTACTGGAAGGAAGTATAAATATACTGATATGAAAAGTTTCCAAAAAAAATAACGAATTTCATCATTATAAACATCTGAAAACAATTATCGTTTTCACGGCGGGAATCGTACCCGCAACTCTCTAGATACATGCCAGAGCGCTCTACGGTTAAACCGTTAAACCATAACCAACAACGAAATTCTTCCAGAAAAAGATTTATAAATCTTTCACTGAGATGTTGTGGACCTTGCGCCATCTATAAGTCAGGAGAGGCAACTTTTTCCAATTGTTGCTAATGACTGCATGATCACACCTGGAGTCGGTTCTATTTCTATTCTCGCCGAGCAGTATGCAAGCCACCGCAAGCAATAGCCAAGTCAAATAGCCGCTGACGAATGTCGTAGTTAGAGCAGCTGGGCGAAAGTGAGCCTTACTTTGCATTTGATATTGGGTGCGTTGGCGAGATGGACGACTACAAACTTGTAAATTTAGTGCGTGAATCCCCTTGTCTTTATGACAAGACACATCGAAATTGTAGGGATCGAGGAATGAAACAAAATATGTGGAAATCAATAGTTTCACAACTTAACAATGTTTTAGGTGAATTTCTATGTGTTTTGCATTTTCAAAATTTTCCATTGTTAGAGAGCACTATTTTAACTTTTAGATTTGAAAACTGTCAATAATTCATCAATCATTTTAAACCCAAGAAGAATATATCGAAAAACGAAAAAATAAGTTCATGCAGGCCCGGATCTAGAAAACGTTGGATGGGGGTGGAGGGGGTAAGAAACATAATCGATGTAGTTTGGGTTGTTTTACCTCTGAGCGGCACTTTTTTGCACACCATGGGCTAAATGGCCAGGTCACATGGACCCCGAAGGCTCAGAGAAGGTTGGGGAGGGGACCCACTGGAACAGCTGTTGGGAGACAGATGGTAGCCTCCCGTCAAGGCCATTCAGCGTGTTCTTTAACGATCACAGGGTATGGCTCTCCCTCACACGGGCCACGGCTTAACGTCCCATCCGACGGACGGCGGCCTTTCCAAGCCCATCGGTGTCTCCTACTGACCGTGGGCAGGTCGGGGAATTTTGCGGAGATAAATCTCAACGCTGACGCAGCTGAGACTCGAACCTGGGAACTATAGATTACGAGCCTGGCGCGCTACCGACTGACCCACCACCGCCCCTACTGTGTAGTGGAATGTCATTTCAGTATTTCAGAAACAAATATGATTTGAAAAAAAGTTTTAAATTTTTGACAGTCTATTGATATGTTTGTAACCAAATAATTGTGCTTACAGTTATTAATAATTTGTTATGGTAAATTTTGAAATGGACAATAAAAAGATCTTCGGACAAAGGTAGAGAAAAAAAAAACATCACACTCAGAAGGTTAAAAAAAAACACTCGCAAACAATACGTAAATCATATTTTTGGATTTCGTTTATGTCCAGGTATTACAAGCAACATTTCCAACTGCAGAAGACCGGTGTACGAACCGTGACTGTGAATTTGACAACAATGGAAAATTTCTTTATTTCAGTTTCATTTATGCTTAAAAAAATACATTTTACTGCTTAATACGAAACTTTTAGTATGTAATAATCTATTTTGAATAGCGGCGGTGGTGGCTAAGTCGTAGCGCGCCAGGTTCGCAATCTGCGGTTCCCAGGTTCGAGTTCCAGCTGGATAAGCGTCGATATTTATCTCCGCAAAATCCCCCGCCCTGCAGACGGTCAGTAGAGGACACCGATGGGCTTGGATAGGCCGCCATCCGTCGTATGGGACGTTAAGCTTGGCTCCGTGTGCGGGAGACCCATACCCTGTGCACCGTAAAGAACATAATGGATGGCATTGACGGGAGACTACCATCTATCTCTCAACAGCTATTCCAGTGGGCTCCCTCCCCAACCTTCTCTGAGTCTTCGGAGTCCTTGTGACTGGCAATCTAGCCCATGGTGTGGAAAAAACATGCTGTAGCCATCCAACGTTAAAGAACACGCTGGATGGCCTTGACGGGAGGCTACCATCTGTCTCCCAACAGCCGTTCCAGTGGGTCCCCTCCCAAAACCTTCTCTGATCCTTCGGGGTCCTTGTGACCTGGCCATTTAGCCCATGGTGTGCAAAAAACTGCCGCTCAGAAATAAAATCATCCAACGTTAAAGAACACGCTGGATGGCCTTGACAGGAGGCTACTATCTGTCTCCCAACAGCTGTTCCAGTGGATCCCCTCCCCCAACGTTCTCTGAGCCTTCGGGGTCATGTGACCTGGCCATTTAGCCCATGGTGTGGAAAAAGTGTCGCTCAGGGGTAAAACAACCCAACCGAAAAATCTATTTTTAATATCTAGAATAATAGATTAATGAATACTATTTCCATCCAAAAATTTGCGTATAAAGACTTCTAATTTTCATTATATATTTCGAAAGAATTTAAAATGAAATTATATGCGCTATGTTTTGCATTACTCGTAAATAAAAAATGGGAATACAGAAAAGCTTCTATTGCTGAAATGTATTAAAATCTAATTAGTATTTAGCCAAGTTTAATTATCATGTTAATGAAACCTGCTAATTGATTTCATATGCAATGCTCCTTTCTAACCATCTTTGCTGTTATAGAACTTAAGATAATTTGATAGACTTTGTTGTCTTCCGAGTTTTTGGTGTAAGCATATATATTATTTCTGTTTAAGAGAAGATTAAAATCATATTTAAAAACGTAGAAAGATTTTCATCAATGATTCGTTTTGATCGATCCTCCTTTGGTTGGAATTTCAGATAAAATAAATCAGACGTGTGAAAGTGAATTTCACGAATGCCTTTGTGTATCTCCGACTTCGTTTCGTAAAAGGGTATTCGACGAATACATCCTGGAATCAGGATTGTCCTAAATTTCTGAACTTTCGTTGCTGAATTGCGAGAAGACTGTTCAACATTCCGCAATAAAATGTTAAAGTGGCGATTTTTTTGCAGCATAACATTTTCATGCACGAAGCTGAAATTTGCGAACACCGATTTCATATATATTAGGATAATGTAATTTGCTTTGCATACATAAATAATTTAGTTCCTCCGTAAAGGCGAAACGTACTAGATGTAAGGGAGTAAAAGAATGAGATATGTATTTAATTAACTATAAATAGTCTCATATATTATTTTAGTTAAACAATTTAGTGGTAGTTTGACTAGAACGAAATATAAATATGATTATGTGAAAAGTTTCCAAAAAAATAATACCGAATTTCATCATTATAAACATCTGAAAACAATTATCGTTGTCACGGCGGGTATCGAACCGCAACTCTCTAGATACATGCCAGAGCGCTCTACGGTTAAACCGTTAAACCAAAACCAACAACGAAAATCTTCCAGAAAATGATTTATAAATCTTTCACTGAGATGTGGTGGACCTTGCGCCATCTATACGTCAGGAGAGGCAACTTTTTCCAATTGTTGCTAATGACTGCACGACCACACCTTGCTTGACGTTACGGTTTTCTGAGACGTCCGTTGCCGGCTTTCTCATAGCACGACCAACCAATCATACAGCCGCTGACGAATAACGTAGTTAGAGCAGCTGGGCGAAAGTGAGCCTTGCTTTGCATTTGATATTAGGTGCGTTGGCGAGATGGACGACTACAAACTTTTAAATTTAGTGCGTGATTCCCCTTATCTTTATGACAAGACGCATCGAAATTATAGGGATCGAGGAATGAAACAAAATATGCGGGAATCAATAGCTTCACAACTGAGCAATGTTTCAAGTGAATTTCTATGTGTTTTGCATTTTCAAAATTTTCCATTGTTAGAGAGCACTATTACAACTTTTAGATTTGAAAAGTGTCAATAATTCATCAATCATTTCAAACCCCGAAAGAATGTATCGAAAAACCAAACGATAAGTGCATGCAGGCCGGGATCTAGAAAACCTTCGATGGGGGTGGAGATGGTGAAGAAACACAATCAACCCAGAAAAATGTAAAAGGAGGGGAGGGGGGGGGATAAAGAGACTTGATGTCCAATGCAGTATAACATTTGACACATCGTTTTGCAATTCTTTAAAATATTTAAATGCGTTAAATTTTAATGTTTCATAATTTTTGCCTCTTCTACACTTACTAGCATTCTGAAAGGAGGACAATGCCCTCCCTCCTAAATCCGGCACTGGATGCATGTATAAACACAGACCACAAAGTAAAAACATTAGCATTTCTAAATGCAACTTACCTTATAGTTAGCGCTAATCTTTCTGCTTCAGAAATGGACTTCCTGAATTTTGTGTCTTTTTCACCAATAAGTGATTCAACAAGAGGTAAAACCGTTTTTAACTGAACATGTGACATTCGCAAAAAATTTTGGTAATGTTCAGAGTCAGCCTCCTGAATACTAGGGATTAAATGGTAGAAATCGCCTACTCTTTTTCTATCGTTAAAAATCTCGCGAATCCATTTAGTGCGATTTTTTTTATTACTACGTCTATGATTAGCCAAGGCAAGTGATATTAACCGTTTACGAATGAACAAACTTCTTTTCCTGGACATGACGTTTAAAAGCCCTTTTTTTGCACACAATGGGCTAAATGACCAGATCACAAGGATCCCGAAGACTCAGAGAAGACTGGGAGAGGACTCATTGGACAGCTGTTGGGAGACAGATGACAGCTTCCCGTCAAGGTCATCCAGTGTGGTCTTTAACGTGCACAGGGAATGGACGCAGGTCATGGCTTAACGTCCCATCCGACAGTCGGCGACCTTTCCAAGCCCATCGGTATCACCTACTGAACATGAGCAGGGCTGGGAGTAAAGTCATTTAAAATTTAGTAATCATCTCCCAGTGCGTTTCAGAAATTATGATCAGATGTTGAATGTGATGGTGAGTGAAGCGGACTATCTATTTCAAGTAATGGTGTTATCGTCCTGTAAGTGAAACGAATCGCCAGTTACATCTGCGTACAACTAGATACAGAGTTACAAGATGCTGTTCTTTGCCAAGGACAGTCAAGGACCACTTCTTCAGAATGATCATCATCATTACAAATGGTACATTCTTGTATGAAGAGAGACGGTGATGATTCAATCTGTAGCACTTCAGGCTCGTAATCTGCAGTTCCCAGGTTCGAGTCCCTCCTGCGCCAGCATCGAAGTTAGTCTCCTCAAAACTTCCCGCTCTGTCCTCGGTCAGTCGGGGATACCAATAGTCTTGGAAAGGCCGCCGTTTTTTGTATGGGTCGTTAAACCGTGTTTCCGTGTACATAAGAGCCATATCCTGTACACGTTAAAGAACACGCTTGATGGCTTAACGAGAGGCTACTGCCTGTCTCCTAACAGCTGTCTAATGGGTCCCTCCCCCAACTTTCTCTGAACCTTCGGGATCCTGTGGCTTGGCAATTTAGCCCATTGTGTGCAAGAAAGCGCCCCTTGGAAGTAAATAACCCAACCAATTAAGAAGTCAAGGACCAGTTTTTAAGATAGAGCATAATTATCATCACAAATGGTGCATTCCTGTAATGAGGGGAGTCGGTGATGATTCATTCAGTAGCGCTCCAGGCTTGTAATCTCCAATTCCCATTCTTGAGTCCTACCTGTGCAAGGGTTTGGATTTTTCTCTGGTAACCCCCGACCTGCTCTTGGTGAGAAAGCAGATACTTGTGGTTTTGTAAAGTCTGCCGTCTGTCGGAAGTGATATTAAGACGTATTTCCGTCCCCTTAAAGTTTCGTAACTTATGCACGTTGAAGAACACATTGACTTGACGGGAGGTTTGAATCTGTAACGAAAGAGCTGTCCAGTGAGTCCTTCTCTAGCCTTCTGTGAGCTCTTGGGGTCTTTGTGACCTAATCATTTAGCACAATGTGTGCAACATAGTGCCACTTTGAGGTAGGAGCAGTCGATTCTTAACTTAGGTGATTGCGGGAGTAAATAGCTTTTAATGGGAATACTTTTAGGAGGATAAAACATCCGTGGAACCAATGATAAAATTTAAAGTTTAGACATAGTCAGTCTACGAATTAAATGATCCACCATCGTATATTCATATATATAATTGAATAGGGAAATCCAAAAATAAACTATGAGTTAAAAAAAACACTACATTTTTCGGGCCTAATTGGAAAAATCCAGTTCAAAGATCATTTACGACACTCATTTTGAATTTTTTTTTCTAAAAGTAAATGCAGATGGCTCCCATAAACTAACTTAAGTCAAGAGTTGGTGGCATCTACAGCAACTCTACATTTCACACTCTTGGCAGAGCTTACAGTCCAGACTGTGCCACTTGCAGCACACCTGAGACTTTATCGCACATTCTGCTCAACTGCTCCCGCTACAATGCCAAATGAGAAGCTTTGTTCCGGAAGCTTCATGCTATCGAACCACTGTCTACACCATTACCACTCTTCTTGGCAACAACGACAATGCGAAGCTGCAGCGAGACTGCTTCTCTATGGTCACTGACTTCTTTCAGAACATCGGCCTCGTTTGCAAGGTCTAATGTTCTACTTTTTGCATAGTCCTGAAAAGAACATTTTTTTTTGAGAGAGATAGTTGAGAGGCGGATTCTTCTGCATCCACTATCTCTATTCCGTTTGACTGGTGTACGGAGCTCCTTCTTTGGAGGCTAATATCACCATATTTACAACACCTTGAACCTCGAACCTTGAAGGGTATAGTTAGTATCAGATCAATTGGTATTAACATGCGTTAGATACTGTTTGAGAAAACAAGCGAATTTACCAATAATGGCTACTCGTGTACTGATATCGTATCTTGAATTTTTATCTTTTCTTTTAAATTATTTATGTTGTCGTGCATTATAATATCATTGAAAAGAAAAAATGAAGGCTATATTTATTTACAGCAAGTCGATGACGTTTTCGTTTCACTGAAAAAATTGGAATATATACAAATAACTGCAAAAACGACTCGTTTTCGAAGTGGGAAGCTTGTGCTTTCTTAAGGATTTTGAATCTAAAGTAATTTTCGTGTCGTTTTTAATAATTAGCTATTTTTTTTACTTTTTCTGCATCTACATGTGTTCGACTGTTTTGTTTCTATATATAAATGAAAAACGATATTTACCTTGATAGGCTCTAAAGAAATATTAGGACCCGCATTTTTCGAATCTCCGAGTTTGTTTAATATTAATCGGACCTTTCAATGAGTTTCTCATAATGTGTTTTTTAGTTTACCAGAAGATGAACGTTTCAAAACGTATTGATAAGAGGATAATAGTTTTTCCTATGAATGTTTTTGATCTTGGTTAAAATATATATCTTTCTGTTTATGGACAAATTAAAATCGCAATTGTTAAGGAAGGAATAATTTCCATCAGTTCTTCATTTGCAATCGTTGATTTCGATTCTAGATGCTAACACAGTTACTTGGGCATTAGGTGGTTCAACTTTGTAAGCAATGATGAGGTTAGGCAAAGGAGTCGGCATCCTCCTTTGAGAAGCATTTTGTGCAGAGGGAGACTCCGTTGATTTTGCCATGTTGCCCTTATGGAAAATTATAGATTAATGAATAGGTTTTTACACAGTGTGCCTAAAGGCCTCATAAAGAGGATGATATCTAAGATGCGGTGAGCAGACAATGTCAAACAGGACTTTGTTAGAATTCGAGTGAGTGGCCATATGCAGCAAGCAGATGTAGCTCAGGACAATATAATTGGAGAAATAATTTGCATGGTCTGGTTGACCTCCGCAGCCCATGGCTGCTTGAGGAGAATGATGATGATGACTCTCCTTTATTAGAAGTTAAGGTAAATCAAACGAGTGGTAGAAAAAAATAATGCCTTCTGGAACATTGGATTTAGTTCCTAGAATATACGATGGGGCAATTTCTTTGAAATTTTCTCTCCTTCAACTGAGATCAGATGACATAACTTTCAACAGTAAAATGTTGAGGTGTGCACCTTTTTCTCACTTGAAAGCGTAATGTTTTCATACTGGAATATTGAGAGTTGTAAACATGGACATCTTACGTTTTCTTCGCCTTATACTGATGGGCTTGAAAAGGCTCGGAATGGACGATAAACCGTGGCTCCGTCTGTAAGAGAACCATATTCTGTTCGCGCTGGATGGCCTTGAAGGGAGACTACTATCTGTCTCCTATAGCTGTTATCCAGTGGATAATCTTCTCCAAACCAAAGAACGTATAAGGAAAAGAATTTCAGCTTTGACAAAGCGTAAGTAGCGACCTCAAGTGGTGTTTCGATTCGTATCGTGCATTCGTTTAAGCTGGGAAGCAAACAATAAGGGGCAACGGAATTATGCATCAAAAAACTTATATTTAAAAAAGGAAAAAATGTAACTGCACTTTGTATTTGAAAAAAATAATATCATAATTTTAAAGACTTATTTTCTACATTGAAATTATTTTTCGTTGAATCAACAATTATAAATTGAACGGATAGAGAAAATTTCAAATTAGCCTGAAGTTAATTTATAGAATAAATTATTACAATTAGTAGCTTTGTTGGTTACATAAGAACAGTAGAACCTACTTCAAGCCAAGGCACCTCGGCCCCCTTCCATAGATTGCCCTCAACAAATAACGTTTTTACTTCTGTTTTGGCTCATAAGAATCCGACTTATGCGCAAAAAGCTGCTCCAGCTCAAACATCCAGTTTTGAAAATGCTTCGGCCTCAGACACACTATCTCAGATCAAAACTTTTATTTCTCTCTTTAAGGATTTCAAAGTTCAGCAATTGCTTAATTTAGCAACTACAATGATTCAACGCTTCAAATCTGCTCCTACCTCTTCTGCCAAATGTGAGATCCTGCTAGAAGCTTTTGTATCCATTACTGGTCTTTTTGCCGATGGCTAACAACAACGCTCTACAGAACATTTCGATTCATAGCTGGAATGCTAATGGAATCAAAAAAGGTCTTTTGGAGTTCAACCATTTTCTTATCGAACATTCTATTGATGTTGCGCTCCTTCAAGAGACACATCTTAATCCAGGAACAGTTTTTAAAATTCCCAACTTCTGCTGCTACAGAACTAACCGACTCCACAACAAAGGTGGGGGGGACTGCAGTACTGGTTAAGAATTCGTTAAATCACGCCTTCGCTCCTATTCCTGGCCTTAGTGAAATTGAGGCTACCACTGTACGTTTCACTGATACTGCACTAGGCACCATTCAAATTTCTAGCGTCTACAAGCCACCCAACGCTAGACTCCTAGAATCTGATATTGAAAAGCTTTTTCTTCCCAACACTCCTTGCATTGCTGCGGGAGACTTCAACTGCAAACACAGACAATGGAGCTGCCACTTTAATTCCCTTAATGGTAAAAATTTACTTAAATATACTTCTGCACATGGTATTATTGTTGATTCTACCCCTGAACCCACCCATTATCCACATATCTCCACCCATAGACCTGATGTTCTCGACATTTACTTATTCAAAAATTTCTTTGCTAATTATCAGCTTTCTGTAGTTAATCAACTTACCTCTGATCACTTACCAGTTGTTTTGACCACAAACCTCTCACTCCACTTCAGAAACTCTACTGCCACCAAAATTGATTGGCCTAACTTCCAGCGCTATTTATGTTCTCATATCACCTGCAACCCCAATATTATAAACACCAATGATATTGAAAATACTATACATAAACTGAATTTTACTATTCATGATGCTCTCAGTGCAAATTCCAAAGAGATTCCCATAGATATTCCTTATACTCACACCTGAACTTCATCATGAAGTCAAGATCAAAAATAGAGCACGCAGAATTTGGCAAAATACCAGGAACCCCAATGATAAGACAGTTTACATCACCTTACAAAATAACTTACGAGCTAAGCTCTCTGCTTTTCGTAATGAAAATTGGATAACCAAAATTGCTTCTCTCAACACCAAATATGGCTCTATTTGGCGTATGGTCAAAACCCTCAAAGGTGAAGATTGTAGTGCAGGTCCACTTCATGGTGCTGACGGATTGACGTACTCAGATTCTGGCAAGGCTGAAGCCTTTTTAAACTCTTTGGAGCTTCAATTTCGACCCAATGACGAATACGTCAATGATGATTTCATAGATGAGGTAGAGTCTGCAATCAGAAAATTTACCCGCACCACTTATGATGATAAGCTCTCGTTCATTACTTTAGAAGAACTTACGGAACATATTAAGCTTCTAAAGACGAAAAAAGCTTGTGGAGATGATGAAATTCCTAATAATGTTCTCAAAAATTTACCACGCAAGGCAGTCATCCTCATTCTCAATATTTTCAATAAATGTTTTGCACTTCAATATTATCCCACTGTTTGGAAAAATGCCATCGTTAAAATGATTCCCAAACCTGGTAAGAACCCATTATTTCCTGATAATCATCGACCCATCAGTCTACTTTCCTGCTTGGGTAAACTTTTGGAGAAATCCATACTCAAGAGATTAGAACTCTCATTGCAGACTCTAAATGTTTTGCCACCTAAACAATTTGGTTTCCGTAGGAAACATTCTACGGTTCAACAAATTCACAGGGTGGTGGAAACCATTTTAGAGGCTTGCAATAAAAAAGCGTCTACATTGACATAGCGATGGCGTTTGATCGGGTCTGGACTGAGGGACTCATTTACAAAATAATCAATTTCAACTTCCCACCTGCCATTATCAAAATTTTCTACAGTTACCTTCATCATCGATCATTTCAGGTCAAGGTGTCTAATCATATTTCGGCTAAAAAGCCAATTAATGCAGGAGTCCCTCAGGGATCTATTCTGGGCCCAGCATTGTTTAATATCTACGTTTCTGATATTCCTAAAGATAAACGAATTTCTTGTCCCATGTACGCAGATGACACGGCATTCCTTGCCTCCTCCATTCGTCCAGATTTTGCCTGCAAGCATATGCGGACATTCCTTGCCTCTTTTGAGGACTGGTGCACAGATTGGAGAGTACATGTTAACCCTTCTAAGAGTAATGCAGTCCTCACTTCACATAAGTGAAACCCCCATTATGATAACTTCTACCTATTTGATAAACAGGTAGCGTGGAGTGACCACACAAAGTATCTTGGAGTTACGATCCATCATAAATTAAATTGGAATGCTCACATCACAAATGCAATCAACAAAGCAAGAGCAATTCATTGTAAACTCTTTCCACTTATGGGCAATAAATCATTCCTCCCCATCAACTACAAACTTCTACTTTACAAACAGGTTATTCGACCCATCTTTCTATATGCTTCACTTGCTTGGGGAGCATGCTCCAAAACTCTTATTGCCCGTCTACAAGCCACACAAAATAAGATACTTCGGTCAGCTGTAGCAGCGCCCTGGTTTGTTCGGAACTCTATTATCCATCGTGATCTGAACATTGAAACAATTCTACAATCTATGAAGAAGCTTGCAAGAACTTATTTTGATAATGCCTCTCAGCATGACAACCTACTGATCAGGAAAACAGTGGACTACCAAGTCCACTCTTGTCACCGATTCAAGAGACCAAAAACCTTTCTTGAAAGGGAAGATGACTGAGAGCTGCGGGTGGCGGGTGCCTAACACATAGGCTCCTCACACACACACTGTCTCCATGTCCCTTTCTACCTCATATTTCCCCCAGTTTTTATAACATCATGATTTATTTTATTTTCTTTCCTCAATCCACTACTTCCCCATCCTGTACTCGTCAAAGGCAGTCTCTGCCACGGCCACGCCGTCTTAATTACCCCTATTCTACTCATTACCTTTGGTACATTCATTAGATGAAGCAGGTACCGGTACTGCACTCTGTCAACCATGATCTTTGATCCTTGCATAGAAACAGGGAACAGAATTGATATTAATATTCTCTGCAAGGATATCAATGGGAGATTATTACATAGGAAAAGCGAAGAGAATGGAAGTTGACAGTAACATGTAATTACAAAAGCGTTCGTCCCCTGTAATGTTCGTTTCACCTCTACGCCAAATGCACGATACTCGATTTTACATTAATCTCTATGGAAGCTGAACTTCTTCTCCCTCTACATTCTTTGTCCAAGCCTTCGGGTGCTTGTGACCATAGTGTGCAAAAAAATTCCTACTCAAAGGAATATCCCAAACTTTATGTTTGAAATAATTCGTTACCTCCACAAAGGTAAACGTTTCTAGAGTGCTATAGAAGTTTCCTATTTAAAACGTTGATCAACTATTATTTAAATGTATGTAAAATTTCATTTGAAATATTGGCTGGTAGTTAAACGGCCGGAAGTATTTGTGAAACATTTTGAAGAAAACATCTCAATAATTTCGTAAATTATTAAAAGAGCGATATTAAACAAATTAGTTTTGAAAAAGATTTGAAAAATAACGTTCAGAACTGTTCTGAGAGCTTATATTCAGTGTCATGATTAATTTCTACTATAATATCAGAGAATTATTATGGGGAGTCCAAACTAACAATTGGTGCTCACTCAAATGTCAGCCAGATGTGTAAAATGCATTTGTCAGTAAGTGAATTTCGGCAATTCTTATTAGGTCAGAAAAAGCATGCCTAAATATCAAAAAAGATCTACAGACATCTCCCAAATAGTAAATATATCTCAGTCGTTGACGACTGAACAGAATTATGAAATATTTTCTCTGAAGCAATTGACGAAGTTGGGTTAAGAAAAATGGACAATTTAGTATTCGATAAATGCTCATATATCCAACGGAGGTTTCTCTTAATTCCGGTCATTATAAAATAAATGACACAACTAGGAAATGACAAATGATAGAAAGTTCTTTCTAATATGTAACATATATACATTCGTCTAGTTTAGTGTGCACAATCGGTGGGCCGCATGTGACCTGCCAATGTTTTCCGTGAGGCCCACGACCGCTTATAATGGTATCGAAATGCTAACGATATTTGACGTTATTCGTTAATCTATTTGTTGTGATCATTACAATTTTTTAAAAATGTATTTATTTCTGTCATTTTCATAATGAAATACTGTGTCTACGTCTTAAAAGTTTTGTTACTGAGGCCCGAAGACCAACACCTCTTATAACAGAAGGCCGATGGACCAAGTAATGACGTCATCGTAGATAGTCCTTTGTTCAGAAATATTCTTAGAAATTTATTTCTCCACTAAATGAACTTGCTGCCAATATCCGGGTCTCTCTATGTCCGGACTTCGTTTACTGGCCTTGATGTCAATATCTGGGTCTGTTTATGTCAGTGTTTTAGTTTCCCATAGATATACATTTCCAAACTTCTTTCGTAAATTCCGACATTGAATAATAGCTGTTAACAATACTTGAAATGGTATGTCCTAGGTAAGCATTTACATAAATGACATACAACTAAGAACAGAATTATTTCAATTCCCTTTTCTTTTAATTTTAGGTATGAATTTGACTTAAAACCAATTGCTCTTTATGCCACAGTGTGAGAACAACACTCTTCGATATGTGTGAATAAGTGAACAAGTGTAGAATTAACTAATCAAAATGGCAAGTCCCAGATGTACCGCAGCTTATGGCTGCAAACCATCTTTGGGGATAATGCCATGTGCACCCACTACCAACGGTCGGGGCAAGTCAATGCCATAAAGACACAGCTCATCCACGACATCCTATGGCGAACAGTCCTATAGAAGGAAAGCTCACCCATCGGTCAAAACCTAAATTTAATCTGTTCCCAGGTTAGCCACAAAAATGGATATATAAATCCAAGATGACTCGGCCCCCGGGGTGGAGACTCTTAGCTTGAGTTTTCCATCGATAAGTCCGTCGACCGGGGATCCCACTCCCAGTCGCAAGCCCTCAACTTCGTGCTCTCCATCAGAGCAGGTTCACCACAGCCCAGTTTACCATTCAGCTGGGTCCCTTCACTTCTCAGAGTCTGCGTCGGAGCACGCTTGACCGGCTCCCCCCAACACCAGTCAGCTGCCCTCCAACAACCTCTCCAGCGGTCGTCAACCTACTGGGGCTCACCAGAAACTGCAGAGCCCGAACCCCACTTCACAGAGGCACTTTAAGCCCCCCAACCACGTCAAGGTGGTCCACGAGGGAAAACTACAACGCACACGACAGAAAAAATGAATATGCGATCCCGGGAATGAAACTGACCTGGTAGTTAAAATGTTACGCCAAGTGAACGCGATACCACTGCAGCTTCTCCATTTCAGAATAATCTAATGAATTAAATATTTAGCACAGTGAAATCTAAAGTCTGAAATTTATGATTTATAACCTATAAAATATTGCTGTTCCTGCCGAAATATGATAAAAATTATCATGTGATTTACAATTCACTTCATAGAAAATATTTGTATCGACAAATATTTATTCCGAACTTTGCAGTAAAATTGATGCTCTGGTATCAGAAGAATTCTTCTCTACATCTTTTTTTGTTACTAGTTTTAGAATGTGCCACCGAACCAATGTTACGGCTGAGATTATTTAAACTAGAATACTGATTTACGAAACTAGCCTCAATGAGTTCACCGATATCTTTAAAAATTTTAGGACTGTCGGAATTTTCTCAAAGTCTTTACTAGGTTGAAAGTGTTTGAGATCGTGTGGATAATTAACTGCTGGTTTTATCTCTTTGAAAGGCTCAGGGTTTGATGCGACATCTGTTGGTAGAGGTATGAGATAATTGATAAAATTCTCTTATTGCACTTTTTGAAAGAAATAATTCTGTAAACGTGGTACATTAGTCCAGCAGGTCAGAAGAAATCCATGAACATAAAACTGGGACATGTGAAATTCAAAAACCGAACAGCAAGGGATTGTCACAGTTTTCTTTGACGCTAAAGAAAGGCAGTTTGAACGAGAATCCACCTGCTGTGAAGTGGCATGTCATTTCAATATTTCAAAAACAAATATGTTTTGAAAAAAAGTTTTTAATTTTTGACAGTCTTTTGATACGTTTGTAACCAAATAATTTTGCTTATAATTATTCATAATTTGTTATTAATTTTGAAATGGACAATAAAAAGACACTGGGACAAAGAAAAAAAAAAACACTCACAAAGAATATGTAAACCATGTATTTGGATTACGTTTACGTCCAGTTAGTACAAGCAACACTTGCTAGTGCAAAAGGCCGGTGTACCAACCATGACTGCGAATTGAAATTGTATGCGCTATGTTTTGCATTACTCGTAAATAAAAAGTGAGAATACAGAAAAGTTTCTATTGCTGAAATGTATTAAAATCTAATTAGTATTTAGCAAAATTGAATTATCATGTTAATGGAACCTGCTAATAGATTTCATATGCAATTCTCCTTTTTAAACATTTACTGTTACAATGATATATTACTGTTACAAAGGGTAAACATTACTGTTACAAAGAACTGAAGATATATTGATAGACTTTGTTGTCTTTCGTGTTTTTGGTGTAAGCATAGATATGATTTTTGTTTAAGAGAAGATTAAAATCATATTAAATAACGGAGAAAGATTTTTTTATCAATTATTCGTTTCGATTGATCTTTCTTTGGTTAGAATTTGAGATAAAATGAGTCAGCCGAGTAAAAGGGTATTCGACGCATGCCTGTGTGTATCTCCGATTTCGTTTCGTAAAAGGGTATTCGACACATGCGTTTGTGTATCTCCGATTTCGTTTCGTAAAAGGGTATTCGACGCATGCCTTTGTGTATCTCCGATTTAGTTTCGTAAACGGGTATTCGACGAATACCTTTGTGTATCGCTGACTTCGTTTCCTGGAACCAAGATAAAATGTTAAAGTTGAGCTTTTCTGACTTGAACAGCATAACGTTTTCATGTGCGAAAGCTGAAATTTGAAAACACCGACTTCATATATATTTTAAGAATGTAATTTGCTTTGCATGCATAAATAATTTAGTTCCTCCGTAAAGGCGAAACATACTAGATATTTCCGTGAGTGGAGAACTATAATGATTATTTAACTATAAATAATTAAATATATATTATTTTAGTTAAATAATTTACCGGTAGTTCCACTAGAACGAAATATAAATATGATTATGTGAAAAGTTTCCAAAAAAATACCAATTTTCATCATTATACAAACATCTCAAAACAATTATCGTTGCCACGGCAGGAATCGAACCCGCAACTCTCTAGATACATGCCAGAGTGCTCTACGGTTAAACCATTAAACCATAACCAACAACTAAATTCTTCCTGAATAAGACCTATAAACAAAGAAGGTCTAAGGAGAAGAAGGCTAGCTTCGCACAAGCGTAAGTGGCGCCGTTCTGCGGAATTTTACCGAAGCTGAATGTGGCAAATTGATGTGCAGGCACAAAAATAACTGTAAGGGGCGATCTGCGCATGCGCAGTGCAATCATTTTAGCCCAATGCAGCTATGGTTTGTCTTACTATTGGTACGTGTATTGCGATTTAACCAGTGTTTCCAAATGTCTAACAGCCATAGCTGTTTGGCACAGTGGTAGCTGACTAAAGTTATTCAATGAGTGTTTTATCTCGTTCAGGAGTACATTTTACGATACCTGGAAAAACCGTTGTGTGTTTATTTTGAGTAAATTTTCAGAATTTTTAAAATTAATATGTAAATTAATATATTTAGTCATCTTGCGAACATGTAAGTCAATGTATGTTGCAGTTTTGTGTTCTCTGGAGCATATCGATGTATATACGTGTCTGCAGTTTGTTCTATTAGTAAATGTTTTATGGTTGATACGAGAAGTGCCTGCTGCCATCTATTGACAATTTATAGAAGTAAGAAACTCGATAAGACTTTTATTGAAAATATCTAAAATTATATAAAATGTAATTAAACAAAACATGTTATCTCTCATAGAGCCATAAATTTCAATTTATTATGATATATTAAATATTGTAGAATGTTCAGAAAATTAAAAATTTTTTGTTGAGCATAGTTACTACGTGTTTCACAAAATAGGATTTTATTAAAGAAAATAATTTTAACTAATCGTCGAGAAAAGAGAAATTATGATGGTAAAATTTAAGAAAGAAACACTTTGAACAGAGTCAAAGTGTATATAAAATTAGTCACGTGGTGTAAGCCTTGCTGGGCTGTGGAAAAATAACGCAAGGAACTAGCTCCTCAACCTGGCTAGGTGGCGTCACTGCAATGCACGAATTTGCCATATTTAGAGGGCGCTGCAATCGAAAAGTTTACATTAAGCCTATGGAAGCTAGCTCTTTTCTCCCTTAGACACTCCTTGCTATAAATATGTCACTGAGATATGGTGGACCTTGCGCCATCTATACGTCAGGAGAGACAATTTTTTCTAATTGTTGCTAATGACTGCACGACCACACCTGGAGTCGGTTCTATTTCTATTCTCGCCGTGCAGTATGCAAGCGACCAGAAGCAAGAGCCAATCACATAGCCGCTGACGAATAACGTAGTTAGAGCAGCTGGGCGAAAGTGAGCCTTGCTTTGCATTTGTTATTAGGTGCGTTGGCGAGATGGATGACTACAAACTTTTAAATTTAGTGCGTGATTCCCCTTGTCTTTATGACAAGACGCATCGAAATTATAGGGATCGAGGAATGAAACAAAATATGTGGGAATCAATAGCTTCACAACTGAGCAATGTTTCAAGTAAATTTTTATGTGTTTTGCATTTTCAAAAATTTCCATCGTTAGAGAGCCCTATTTTAACTTTTAGATTTGAAAAGTGTCAATAATTCATCAATCATTTCAAACCCCAGAAGAATATATCGAAAAACCAAAAAATAAGTGCATGCAGGCCCGGATCTCGAAAACCTTCGATGGGTTTGTAGGGGGTAAGAAACACAATCGATCCAGGTTGGGTTGGGTTGTTTTACCTCTGAGCGGCACTATTTTGCACACCATGGGCTAAATGGCCAGGTCACATGGACCGCGAAGGCTCAGAGAAGGTTGGGGGAGGGGAATCCATTGGAACAGCTGTTGGGAGACAGATGGTAGCCTCCCGTCAACGCAATCCAGCGTATTCTTTAACGTACACAGGGTATGGCTCTCCTGCACACAGAGCCACGGCTTAACGTCCCATCCGATGGACGGCGGCCTTTCCAAGCCCATCGGTGTCCCCTGCTGACCCTGGGCAGGGCGGGGAATTTTGCGGAGATAAATGTCAACGCTGACCCAGCTGGGACTCGAACCTGGGAACTACAGATTACGAGCCTGGCGCGCTACCGACTGAGCCACCCCCGCTCCTACTGTGAAGTGGAATATCATTTCAGTATTTCAGAAACAAATATGATTTGAAAAAATTTTAAAATTTTTGAGAGTGTATTTATATGTTTGTAACCAAATAATTTTGCTTACAATTATTAATATTTTGGTATGGTAAATTTTGAAATGGACAATAGAAAGACCTTGGGACAAACATAGAGAAAAAAAAAACATGACACTCAGAAGGTTAAAAAAAGACACTCGCAAAGAATATGTAAACCATATTTTTGGATCACGTTTACGTCGAGATATTACAAGCAACATTTCCAACTGCAGAAGGCAGGTGTACCAACCATGACTGTGAATTTGACAACAATGGAAAATTTCTTTATTTCAGTTTCATTTATGCTTAAAAAAAATTCAATATTTTACTGCTTAATACGAAACTTTTAGTATGTAATAATCTATTTTACATAGCGGTGGGGGTGGTTCAGTCGGTAGCGCGCCAGGTTCGCAATCTGTGGTTTCCAGGTTCGAGTCCCAGCTGGGTAAGCGTCGATATTTATCCCGCAAAATCCCCCGCCCTGCAGACGGTCAGTAGGGGACACCAATGGGTTTGAATAAGCCGCCATCCGTCGTATGGGACGTTAAGCCTTGGCTCCGTGTGCGGGAGAGCCATACCCTGTGCACGGTAAAGAATATAATGGATGGCATTGACGGGAGACTACCATCTGTCTCCCAACAGCTATTCCAGTGGGCTCCCTCCCCCAACCTTCTCTGTCTTCGGGGTCATGTGACCTGGCCATTTAGCCCATGGTGTGGAAAAAAGTGCCGCTCAGAGGTAAAACAATCCAACGTTAAAGAACACGCTGGATGGCCTTTACGGGAGGCTACCATCTGTCTCCCAACAGCTGTTCCAGTGGGTCCCCTCCCCCAACCTTCTCTGTGCCTTCAGGGTCATGTGACCTGGCCATTTAGCCCATGGTGTGGAAAAAAGTGCCGCTCAGAGGTAAAACAATCCAATCCAATCCTGGAAAATTAACGAATTTGTAGTGATATGTATTTTAATTATTTAAACGAAAAATTCTGACTTTTTATGAAAATCAGTGGCTAATTGCAGAGGTCCCAATGCTCAGAGAAGGTGGTGGGATTGAACCCACTAAAGCAGCTACCATACGCTTCCCCTTTAGCAGCACTAAACGGGAGACATATGGCAGCTGCTGTGAAAGCCATTCAATGTTTTTTAAACCTGTACAGGTTATGGCTCTCCCGCACACGAAGTCACGGATGCCGCACCGAAGCCAAGTCCATCGGGATTCCCTACTGACCTTGACAGGTGATTTTGCGGAGATAAATCTCAACGCTGACGCAGCTGGGGCTTTTCTCTCAAAATCTAAATGTGTAAGCCTGTAGAAGGACCACCCAAGACTGGTGAAGTGTAAACAAACAAACAAAATTCAGCTGGGGCTCGAACCTGATAACTGGAAATTTCGAGCCTGGATCGCTACCGACTGATCCACCCCAGCCCAAAATCAATTGTGAAATACTCTGTATGTGCAATTTTGGCATAAACTGCAATAATTTTAACTGTGGCATTCATAGCGTATAAAAACAAGAACAACTCACGCAAAAAAAAAGAAATTGTCGAAGACCTTCTTGAGTTCATTAATGAGTTACAGTAAAGAGGAAGTTTCTGCGATGGCTATCCTCAAACTCAAATGGAATAATAAGGTTTCATCCATGGATGACAGATAAAACGTGGTAACATGAAACTGGAAAGTACGGAAACCTCTACTTTAAGAAAGAAAATGAAGCAGCATCGTGTGCCAAAATCAAAATGAACTGCGGAAAGTAGCCAAACCAACAAAGCCTTTTTTCATTCTTTCGTCTATTGCGGTAGATCGTCAATTTAACGGTAGAATTCAAACTAATGGATAATTCAGGAAATGGAAAAAATATTTCTTTCAATTACACGATATTCCAGAAATCGTTTAGCCCTATTAAATAAAAAAAAAAAAATAAATCCCCCCTCAAGCAGCTGCTTGCCACGGAGGTCTGAGAGGAGCCTGTCAGTTTATATACCATAGTAGAAGGTCTGAGAGGATGGCAGGACCTCAGCAGAAAAACGACACATACATCCATGCCTTACCCGGGGCTCGAACCCAGGTCCCTTAGATCAGTAGCCAAGCGCGCTAACCACTATTAGTATCTATCAAACAGAGAAAGCATTTTCCATTTTTCTCAACGAGTATGTGTTGGGATTCCCTCTCTCCACCATGCGGAAAGATGGATGGAAATTTCTCTTCCTACTATAAACCATTTAACGCTTTTAAAGAATGAAATTCTGACTAAACGATGATTAAAGAAAACGGAAGAGCAAACTTCATTCCTCTTTAAAATAATAATAATAATAATAAATACCCCCTCAAGCAGCTGCTTGCCACAGAGGACTGACAGGAGCCTGTCAGTTTAACTCATTCATAAATTGTTTTCTTTTCAAAATAGAATGTTAAATGTTCAAGAACAGACAGACAAAATATATTTAAGCAATAATTAGATTTTTTTTCTTCTCACCACGAGCTTAAAATGAATTAAAATGCGAAACATTACAATTAAATATCATTCTGTAATAGATTATGCAATAATGATTGAAAGCTAGACGTATCATGATAGTAAGCGATATGAATAATTTGTAGCTATTCCTTCGTTTCAGAAGGAAAAAAAAAATTGGCGCATTTTTTGGTCGAATATTAGTTCTGAAAATTTACATTACTGAACCAGCAGTTGATTTCTCGATTTTCAAGAAGGATAGGTGGAATTTTGGCATTAATCTGAATTAATGAGAATAAGGAAAGCATTTTAACACGGCAATGTTGAGATTTGTAATGATATGGACTTAATATGAATCATGAATTAGTAAGACATTTGAAGTTTCACCTATACTGTGTTCCTAGAAATGACAAAACAGTATTGACCTTTTGTTTCCTATATTATTCATAAATATTTATTTATAATAAAGTAAAGAAATTGCTCACCGGTAGAAAAATGACGAGCTTTTCTGGGTCAAAAATTGAATTCTATTAATGGAAAGAAAACAAAATTTGAAAGTAAATTTTGCAATTTTTTCTGTTTAAGAAAAGACTATTGTAACTTAATAAAAGTATGAAATAAATTTTAATTGAAACACATTTGCTAAACTGAAGTTCAGGATTTTTCCATTGTTTCGAAATTCAAGTTCATCTTAATTTCAAGTATAATATAACCATAGAATTAATGATCAACAGAAACACTCCACCATTATGCAAGTATGCAAATTTACTCCATCATTATGTAAGTATGCAAAATTCATACAGCCACTCCCAGAGAGTGAATTCATCTGTGCGCCAATTAACTTTAATCAGACTTTAGACATGATGTGCATAATTCGTCTTGCTACTTCTCAAATGTTAAAATACATCTGCATTCATCATTTCATGTTGTCAGTGATGATGCGCAAATACGAAAAATTTTCCAAATCTTTCCCACATGGTTACTACGCGATAGGTATAAGTAAAGTTCAAAAATTTTGAAAGTATATAGACTAATATCTGTTGGACGCATACAGCTGAAATTTGAAATGAACAACAGGCAGAAAATGGTAAATGGAATGGCATTAAGAAAAAAAATATATTCCCAAAATCGTCACCAATTGTAACCTAACTCTATTTTCAAAAGCCACACAAATATCAGGTAAACAAAATAACGTTCATGCGATTTTGTCTGCTTATATTTCTCTTTAGTAATACCACTTCCCAGTGAAGGTGTCATACAAAAAGTAACAGTCCCTCACGTGGTTTGAAGGTTCCCGACATATCATAGGTTTGACCGCTTTTTCTATTTACCCATCTGCGAACACGCAGTGTTGCAACCAGCACCTGTTATGACAGAAAGCCAGAGGACCAAATTATGACGTTAGCTTAAGTAGGTAGTCCTAACATATAACACTTCTTACAGTTTTGATTCTAATATTATTACTCTTGGACTCTGTGATAATCTTTATACTAATGTTTATCTGTAAATATACTTTATTTAGGTGAAAAATTACTTGTATTAATAGCATTAATAGATTTGATAATAAATGAGAATAATTTTTTTTAAATAAAATATATTTATAGACAAACGTTAGTATACATATTAGCACAAGAATTCACCCGTAGTAATATTAGTACCAAAATTATAAGAATTGTTTCTATGGTATGCCTTTTTAAGTTGTCCTGTCCAACTTCCCACAAATTTCGAAATTCCAAAACTCGTTCAAATTGGGTCTTCACTCATCCAGATTCTAATGGTGACGTCAGAAATTTGGTGTGTTATTGGAGGTGTACACTATATGCGGAGTCCAGCTGTTCTGTGATCTCCAATCTTACACCCAAAGTAAAGGTGGTGTGCCTCTTTGATGACAGGCGTTATTTCACGCATCTGTGAATCGAAAATAACTTCGCCGTAAATGTAACGACAATGGTCTATATTGTTCACACAAGAACGGGGTATATCGCTTACATACAGCACCAGCATAGAATCATGAACGGACAATAATTAAGGAAAGGTAAAGGCTTCTTCACACTTGCCGTTCGCCGCATCGCAAACGCACTGTGACTTCCCGCAATTAAACACGCGGTCTGCAATAAAGAACTAAGCTCATTGGTTCTCGCTGCAAACAGCCTGGAACGCGTGCTTTGTTTTGTCTGCGAGATGTACCGTGCTTTCTGACATTACTTTCACTCTATTTTAAACATCATGTCCAGGAAAAGAGGGGCGGGGGTGGCTCAGTCGGTAGCGCGCCAGGCTCGTAATCTGCAGTTCCCAGGTTCGAGTCCCAGCTGGGTCAGCGTTGAGATTTATCTCCGCAAAATTCCCCGCCCTGCCCACGGTCAGTAGGGGACACCGATGGGCTTGGAAAGGCCGCCGTCCGTCGGATGGGACGTTAAGCCGTGGCCTCGTGTGCGGGAGAGCCATACCCTGTGCACGTTAAAGAACACGCTGGATGGCCTTGACGGGAGGCTACTATCTGTCTCCCAACAGCTGTTCCAGTGGGTCCCCTCCCCCAACCTTCTCTGAGCCTTCGGGGTCCATGTGACCTGGCCATTTAGCCCATTGTGTGCAAAAAAGTGCCGCTCAGAGGTAAAACAACCCAACCCTTGTTTTGTCTGCGAGATGTACCGTGCTTTCTGACATTACTTTCACTCTATTTTAAACATCATGTCCAGGAAAAGAGGGGCGGGGGTGGCTCAGTCGGTAGCGCGCCAGGCTCGTAATCTGTAATTCCCAGGTTCGAGTCCCAGCTGGGTCAGCGTTGAGATTTATCTCCGCAAAATTTCACGCCCTGCCCACGGTCAGTAGGGGACACCGATGGGCTTGGAAAGACCGCCGTCCGTTTTTTCAAATCTAAAAGTTAAAATAGTGCTCTCTAACAATGGAAAATTTTGAAAATACAAAACACGTAGAAATTCACCTGAAACGTTGCTCAGTTGTGAAGCTATTCATTCCGACATATTTCGTTTCATTCCTCGATCTCTATAATTTCGATGCGTCTTGTCATAAAGACAAGGGGAATCACGAACTAAATTTAAAAGTTTGAAGTCGTCCATCTCGCCAACGCACCTAATAACAAATGCAAAGCAAGGCTCACTTTCGCACAGCTGCTCTAACTACGTCATTCGTCAGCGGCTATTTGACTTGGCTCTTGCTTGCGGTCGCTTGCATACCGCTTGGCGAGAATAGAAATAGGACCGACTCCAGGTGTGTTCGTGCAGTCATTAGCAACAATTGGAAAAGTTGCCTCTCCTGACGCATAGATGGCGCAAGGTCCACTACATCTCAGTGAAAGATTTATAAATCTTTTTCTGGAAGAATTTTGTTGTTGGTTATGGTTTAACGGTTTAACCGTAGAGCGCTCTGGCATGTATCTAGAGAGTTGCGGGTTCGATTCCCGCCGTGACAACAATAATGGTTTTGAGATGTTTATAATAATGAAATTCGGTATTTTTTGGGGAAACTTTTCATATCAGTATATTTATAGTTCCTGTCAGTGAAACTGCCACTAAATTGTTTAACTAAAATAATATATGAAATTATTTACAGTTAATTAAAAAAGTTCAATCTTTTTTGACCTCCGATATATCTAGAATGTTTCGCCTTTAACGAGGAACTGAATTATTTATGCATGCAAAGCAAATTATATTTGTAAAATATATATGAAGTCGGTGTTTCCAAATTTCAGCTTCATGCATGAAAACGTTATGCTGCAAAAAAATCGCGAATTTAACATTTTATTGCGGAATGTTGAACAGTCTTCTCGCAATTCAGCAACGAAAGTTCAGAAATATAGGACAATCCTGATTCCAGGATGTATTCGTCGAATACCCTTTTACGAAACGAAGTCGGAGATGCACAAAGGCATTCGTCGAATACCCTTTTACGAAACGAAGTCGGAGACACAGAAAGGCATTCGTCAAATACACTTTTACACGTCTAATTTATTTTATCTGAAATTCTAACCAAAGGAGGATCGATCGAAACGAATCATTGATGAAAATCTTTCTCCGTTTTTAAATATGATTTTAATCTTCTCTTAAACAGAAATAATATATATGCTTACACCAAAAATACGAAAGACAACAAAGTCTATCAATATGTCTTCAGTTCTGTAACAGCAAAGACGGTTAAAAAGGAGCATTGCATGTGAAATCAATTAGCAGGTTTCTTTAACATGATAATTAAGTTTTGCTAAATACTAATTAAATTTTAATACATTTCAGCAATAGAAGCTTTTCTGTATTTCCATTTTTCGTTTACGAGTAATGCAAAACATAGCGCATATAATTTCATTTTGAATTCTTTCGAAATATTTAATGGCGGTAGAAAAGTCTTTATACGCAAATTTTCGGGTGGAAATAGAATTCACTAATCTATTATTCTACATATTAAAAACAGATTTCAGGTTGGGATGTTTTACTTCTGAGCGACACTATTTTCCACACCATGGGCTAAATTGTAGCGGCCAGGTCACCCATCTGTCTCCCAACACCTATTCCAGTATACTCCCTCCCCAAACCTTCTCTGAGTCTTCGGGGTCCTTGTAACTCTGGCCATTTAGCCCATGGTGTGGAAAAAAGTGTCGCTCAGAGGTAAAACAACCAAACCTAAAATCTGTTTTTAATATGTAGTATAATAGATTAATGAATTCTATTTCCATCCAAAAATTTGCGTATAAAGACTTTTCTACCGCCATTAAATATTTCGAAAGAATTCAAAATGAAATTATATGCGCTATGTATTGCATTACTCGTAAACGAAAAATGGAAATACAGAAAAGCTTCTATTGCTGAAATGTATTAAAATTTAATTAGTATTTAGCAAAGTTTAATTATCATGTTAATGAGACCTGCTAATTGATTTCATATGCAATGCTCCTTTTTAACCATCTTTGCTGTTACAGAACTGAAGACATATTGATAGACTTTGTTGTCTTCCGTGTTTTTGGTGTAAGCATATGTATTATTTCTGTTTAAGGGAAGATTAAATTCATATTTCAAAACAGAGAAAGATTTTCATCAATGATTCGTTTTGATCGATCCTCCTTTGGTTAGAATTTCAGATAAAATAAATCAGACGTGTAAAAGAGTATTTGACGAATGCCTTTGCGTATCTCCGACTTCGTTTCTTAAAAGGGTATTCGACGAATGCCTTTGTGTATCTCCGACTTCGTTTCGTAAAAGGGCATTCGACGAATGCCTTTGTGTATCTCCGACTTCGTTTCGTAAAAGGGTATTCGACGAATGCCTTTGTGTATCTCCGACTTCGTTTCGTAAAAGGGTATTCGACGAATACATCCTGGAATCAGGATTTTCCTATATTTCTGAACATTCGTTGCTCAATTGCGAGAAGACTGTTAAACATTCCGCAATAAAATGTTAAATTCGCGATTTTTTTGCAGCATAACATTTTCATGCACGAAGCTGAAATTTTCAAACACCGACTTCATATATATTATACAGATGTAATTTGCTTTGCATGTATAAATAATTTGGTTCCTCCTTAAAGGCGAAATATTCTAGATATATCAGAGTGGAAATTGGTGAAAATTTTTTAATTAACTATAAATAATCTCATATATTATTTAAGTTAAACAATTTAGTGGTAGTTTCACTGGCGGGAAGTGTAAATATACTGATATGAAAAGTTCCCCCCAAAAAAAATACCGAATTTCATCATTATAAACATCTCAAAACAATTATGGTTGTCACGGCGGGAATCGAACCCGCAACTCTCTAGACACATGCCAGAGCGCTTTACGGTTAAACCGTTAAACCATAACCAACAACGAAATTCTTCCAGAAACAGATTTATAAATCTTTCACTGAGATGTGGTGGACCTTGCGCCATCTATACGTCAGGAGAGGCAATTTTTTCCAATTGTTGCTAATGACTGCACGACCACACCCGGAGTCGGTTCTATTTCTATTCTCGTCGAGCGGTATGCAAGCGACTGCAATCAAGAACCAAGTCAAATAGCCGCTGGCGAATGACGTAGTTAGAACAGCTGGGCGAAAGTGAGCCTTGCTTTGCATTTGTTATTAGGTGCGTTGGCGAGATGGACGACTACAAACTTTTAAATTTAGTGCGTGATTACCCCTGTCTTTATGACAAGAGGCATCGAAATTATAGGGATCGAGGAATGAAACGAAATATTTGGGAATGAATAGCTTCACAACTGAGCAATGTTTCAAGTGAATTTCTATGTGTTTTGCTGTTTCAAAATTTTTTATTGTTAGAGAGAACTATTTTAACTTTTAGATTTGAAAAGTGTCAATAATTCATCAATCATTTCAAACCCCAGAAGAATATATCGAAAAACCAAAAAATAAGTGAATGCAGGCCCGAATCTAAGAAACCTTCAAGGGGGTGGAGGGTTGTTGGTTTGTTTTACCTATGAGCGGCACTTTTTTGCACACCATGGGCCAAATGGCCAGGTCACATGGACCCCGAAGTCTCAGAGAAGGTTGGGGAGGGGACCCACTGGAACAACTGTTGGGAGACAGATGGTAGCCTCCCATCAAGGCCATCCAGCGTATTCTTTAACGTTGGTTTGTTTTACCTCTGAGCGGCACATTTTTGCACACCATGGGTTAAATGGCCAGGTCACATGGACCCCGAAGTCTCAGAGAAGGTTGGGGAGGGTACCCATTGGGACAGTTGTTGGGAGAGAGTAGGTAGCCTCTCGTCTAGGCCATCCAGCGTGTTCTTTAACGTTGGTTTGCTTTACCTCTGAGCGGCACTTTTTTACACACTTTGGACTAAATGGCCAGGTCACATGGACCCCGAAGGCTCAGAGAAGATTGGGGTGGGGACCCACTGGAACAACTGTTTTGAGACAGATGGTAGCCTCACGTCAAGGCCATCAAGCGTGTTCTTTAACGTTGGTTTGTTTTACCTCTGAGCGGCACTTTTTTGCACACCATGGGTTAAATGGCCAGGTCACATGGACCCCGAAGTCTCAGAGAAGGTTGGGGAGGGTACCCATTGGAACAGTTGTTGGGAGACAGTAGGTAGTCTCCCGTCAAGGCCATCCAGCGTGTTCTTTAACGTTGGTTTGTTTTACCTCTGAGCGGCACTTTTTTGCACACCATGGGCTAAGTGGCTGGGTCACATGGACCCCGAAGGCTCAGAGAAGGTTGGGGAGGGGACCCACTGTAACAGCTGTTGGGAGACAGATGGTAGCCTCCCGTCAAGGCCATCCAGCATGTTCTTTAAGGTTGGGGTGTTTTACATCTGAGCGGCTCTTGTTTGCACACCATGGGCTAAATGGCCAGGTCACATGGACCCCGAAGTCTCAGAGAAGGTTGGGGAGGGTACCCACTGGAACAGCTGTTGGGAGACAGTTGGTAGCCTCCCGTCAAGGCCATCCAGCGTGTTCTTTAACGTTGGTTTGTTTTACCTCTGAGCGGCAGTTTTTTGCACACCATGGGCTAAGTGGCTAGGTTACATGGACCCCGAAGCCTCAGAGAAGGTTGGGGGAGCCACTGGAACAGCTGTTGGGAGACAGATGGTAGACTCCCGTCAAGGCCATCCAGCGTGTTCTTTAGCGTGCCCAGGTTATGACTCTCTCCCGCACACGGGGCCACGGATTAATGTCCCATCCGACCGACGGCGGCCTTTCCAAGCCCATCGGTGTCCCCTAGTGACCGTGGGCAGGCGGGGAATTTTGCGGAGATGAATCACTACGCTGACCCAGCTGGGACTCGAACCTGGGAACTACAGATTACGAGCATGGCGCGCTACCGACTGAGCCACCCCCGCCCCTACTGTGAAGTGGAATGTCATTTCAGTATTGAGTGAGTGAGTGTGTGTCCACATGAGGCGGACCAAAAAATGGGATTTTTGGCCTAGAAGTCTTTTATCCCTAAGATAATTTTTAAAGATATTTAATGACGAAAACCAGAAGAAAAGCGACCAGATGCAAAAACGAAAGTCTCCAGGGCAAGAATCAGAGCCTGATTTTGAAGAGCAAGAATATCACAAAGAGACTAGGGAGCAAGAGAAAAATTGCGATTTTTTCTATAGGAAAGGTACATATTCTGTCGTTCCAGCTCATAATGTTTGCATTGAATAATGTAGTGAAATGTTGATTGAACTTCTGGGCAGAAAGGACAAAGGGTTGATTCAGAAAGTTTACACTTGAAAAGGAAAGCATTGAGAGGAGCAACCTCACCTCGAAGGCGGCAAAGGAGAATTTCCGATGAACGTGATTTATACATGAACGTCCGTTTTGGTTGAAATCTCGGAAGATATGATAATCGTGTGCCATAATACGAAGAATTCCACTCAGATTCTAAAATTTGGCGAATAGATTTGGAAGCAGTAGCTAAAGCATCTTTTAAATAGAACAGGGAGGGACTGGTTGCTTGAGGAAAAGAAGCTCCAACCTTAGCATGTCTGTCCGCTTCTTCATTGATGTCGATACCATGCGCTTGACATGCATTGCGAAACGATGAGGCATACGGAGAGCAACGTTCTTTCAAATATATTTTGGTTGCCATCAGGCGAGCAGCTATATTCAAAGGTATAGTTGATGTCAGTGCATAGAGAATTGGGAGAGGTGTAGCTCGGGGAAGTCCAGTGGCTGCTCTTAAGGCAGCGTGATAAATTGGATTAATGATGTTCCAATTTGATTGTGGAACAGAAGATAGAAAATGACCACAGTATAAAAACTTTGTACGTAAAGTGGCGTTTGCGATTGTAAGGAGCGTGGCACTAGGTATGTTTCTTAGCAGCAATACCTCGTATGACATTGAGAATTTTTTGGCCAGATTCACGGAGATGTAAAAAATGATTCTTCAAAGAGCCTGTTTTCTGAAGATGAATTCCTAGGATTTTTATTGTATTCACCCATGGGATGGGTAAATTATGTAGGTACAGAGGAGGTTTTATTGTCTTCTTTCTCCTGGTTACAAGCATGGCCGAACTCTTTGGAGCGGAAAAGGACAAACCCCAAGATTTAGACCACTCATCAATAAGTGAAAGATTTTCCTGACATTTTTTGAAAAGAGAATGAAAATTGGCACCCGAGCCAAAGAGGATGATGTCATCAGCATAAATGGATATGGTGAAATTATTGGATATTCGGCTCGGTATATCAGATAAAAAAACATTAAACAAGAAAGGTGAGAGCACGCTACCTTGAGGAATGCCAATAGTTGGATACTGTATATCCGAAAAGTGTCCACGCCAACGCGTCCGAAATCTGCGATTCATGAGGTAATTCGTAAACCATTTGTGACAATTGCCTTTAATTCCAATTTGAAGAAGTTTATGAAGAAGAGCAGGAATGGACACAGAATCATATGCTCGTTGGATATCTAAATGCAAAATAATTGCAACATGCTTACGTTGGAAAGTTTCATTAATATTGAGGATTAAAGGAGATAATGCATGTCCTGTACCTTTAAAAGGAACTGAGCCATGAATCTCAGGTGGAAGAAATGCTGTGTTAATTAGAATCCATGATAGGCGTGACCAAATTATGCGTTCGAAGATTTTGACCATGATTGACGTTAATGCGATGGGTCTGTATGATTTAATGTCAGTTCCATCTTTACCTGTTTTTTTGATGGGAATAAGAGTGGACATCGTCCAGGATTGAGGAATAATGCCAACTGACCATATTTGATTAAAAGTAATCAGTAATTGTCCGAAATGGTTGTCAGGAATCTTCTTAATCATGGTTGCCGAGATGTTGTCTGGACCCGGAGATGTTTTCCGTTGTCGTTGTATAGCCAGTTTTAATTCTGCTATATTAAAAGGCAAATCCAGGATTGAGGAGAAATCAAATCCAGAAGGAGAGATTTCTGGATGCTGTAATACAGGATCAGTAGTCGCCCATTGAATGGCAAACAAATTGGCTTGTTCCTGAGCTTGGACACAAATGGTGGAATTATGAATGAGGAGATTCGTGGATGTTGAAGATGGAGATCCTAAAAAATGTTGAAGTCGACGATAGTGCGAGAAGACGTTGGTAGATGAACGAATAATGTTGGATATGTGATTCCAATATCTCTGTTTTGCACGTGAAATGGTAACTTTAAGTTTAGCTACACTGTGTTTATAATTCATCCAATCAGACTTTAGCAAAGATGATCGTGCAATGAGGAAATTACGATGTTTTTTTCCAATGCTTTTTGGCATTTTGTATTCCACCATGGAGTCAAAGATTTTCTATAATGTCTGCGAGTGATAATGGCAGTTTCCGCAGCTAAAAGAATATGCTTTTCAAAATCGTCATAACAAGTAATTTCAGATAGGTCGGTGTTCTCTAAGAATCGTTGAAAGGAACTATAATCAATTTGTTTGTTTAAAAGGAAGGAATCTACATGCTGTAATGAAGAAGTATGATGATGGAAAATCTGTATTATAATGGGATGGTGATCACTACCCCAAGTTGATGGGATGACGCGCCAGGAAACATTTAAAAAGATATTTTCGGAACAGAAGGTTAAGTCGATACATAACGAGGTTAAGAAGCTTCGTCTGGTGGTTGTGCCAGGATTCATTAAACACATAGAAGAATTTTGAAGCCAGGAGGCAATTTGGAGTCCGGGGATGGAGGAAAAAGAAAAACCCCATAGTGGATGATGAGCATTGAAATCTCCGCCAATCAGTGAAATCGGAGGTAGTGTAGTTTCCAGATAATTAAGGATATTAGGACCATAAATGGCATCCGGGATATATACATTAACAATTATGAACGATTTGTGTTGGAAAAATACTTCAATCGCCGTGAATTCTCCGGTGCAACAAGATGGATTATCTGGAATGTCGAGGATACGACTGGAAAGAGAAGCTTTAACAGCAATCATAAGGCCTCCACCACGTCCAGTAACACGATCTTTCCGATAAATAATATAATTAGGGAGAATAAAATGAGAATTAGAATCAAGCCAAGTTTCCTGTAACAAAAGGATATCCGGGGAAAAGGAAGAGATTCCAAGCAACAGGAGAGAGGAGTGAGCACGAAGGCTTCTGGCATTCCATTGAAGTAAAATAAGACACATAAAAAGAAAAAGGAGAAACGGAGGAGGGAACGAATTATTTCTTCCCCTTAGACTTTTGTTTTCCTTTACGAGTTATGTAAGGACTGTCAAGAAAATCCATAGCAGAAAAGTTATTGATGGGATCATCAGGGTCCTGTGGTACATTGATGTCCATAGTAGAAGTAGAAGGTTGTGCAAAATTTAATTGTGCAGGTCGGAGTAAAGGCATAGTCATATTCATTGTCGCACTCTGTTCCTGAATACTCAATCTTGAGGACGTTTTCAGAGAAGCATTCTTATCCATGGCAATTTGTGCAGAAGATATGTCTTGAGAATTAAGTGGTTTAGAAATAGGTGCAATCTCAGTTCTGCTTTGGGTAGTTGAGTCAGTCTGTCTTGATAATTCCGGCATGAAAGAGGATAACATGACTGATAATCGCTTCTCGAATGCAGACAGAGCCTTTTCTATTAACGATGTGTTAAGATGCGACATCCCATTGTACATTTCTTGAGTTGTAGTAACATCCGATGGAGGCATTAGATTTTTCCGTGTTGTAGATGCATATGTCTGTCTTGAGGGTAATATGGCCGCTCGAGCTGCAACATATGTAGTGCGTCTGGTACATTTATAGTTGAGAATAGTGGTTTCAAGTTGGCGCTTCGGACACTGAAAGGAGGTGGCTTCATGCGAATCGCCACATAAACAACAATGTAGTTCAGAAGATGTGCAAGAGGTAGCATGATGTTCCTCACCACATCGGGAACATCGAGGTTTGCTACATGTTTTCTTTCCGTGTCCAAATCTGAAACAGTTATCGCACTGTCGTGGTCTATCTACAAAAAGGGTGGGATGATGTATTTCCCACCATAGAATTATTTCGTGGGGTATTTGTAGATCAACAATTGTTATTAACACACTTGGTAAGGGAGACATTGTGTTGCCATCACGTTTGAAAAAACGACGAATCGAATAAATATGATGACCTTGAATTGATAGTTCCGTAAATAAGTCACCGATAGAGATTTCAGTATCAATGTTGCGAAGTAAAAATTTAGTTGTTAATGATTCTATCAAGATTTCATGCTCAACTGGAGTATTTAATATCTGTGTGATATTTAGTAACTCAAGGGTGCATTCGACGGAAGTTGTTGTGATTATCAAGTCGTTCGTCTTAGTGCGTTTGACGATTAAAATATCTTCTGGGTTTGAAAGTTGAGCTGTCAGCTGCTGCTTCAAGAAATTAGGTTTAGCCGTGGATATCGGCTTCGAAATACCTTTTATCCTAATGGAGAAAGATGTGCATCCATTTGATTTAGCATAAGATAACAGATCAGAGTTATTCATAAACGTTTTCGAATATAGAGACTGAAACTGTTGCTGCATTGCAGAGTTGTCACTAGGTAAACGTTTTGACCCTCCAGAGGGATCATCCATTTTGAAAATACAAAATTAAAGTACACGCAGAAACTGCTGCGCGTAGTGCAGAACTTCCACACCAAAGTCTGTCAAAAAGTCTATAGACACCGACGGGAAAAAATAAAAATAAACACAGACCTGAAAAGCCCCGAAATATACCCACACCTAGGGTGAAGAAAAGAAATGACGCTCCTTCACGTAATACACTCACTACCGAAGAGTAGAAAAAAAATGGATATCAGCACCAGCGTGGAATATCAACGACACCAGAAATCTCATCACGTTCGAAAAAACAGCTCTCAACCTCCATTTCAGTATTTCAGAAACAAATATGATTTGAAAAAAAGTTTTAAATTTTTGAGAGTCTATTTTTGTAACCAAATAATTTTGCTTACAATTACTAATAATTTGTTATGGTAAATTTTGAAATGGACAATAAAAAGACCTTGGGACAAAGATAGAGGAAAAAAACCATGACACTCAGAAAGTTAAAAATCAAACACTCGCAAAGAATATGTAAACCATATTTTTGGATTACTTTTATATCCGGATATTACAAGCAACATTTCCAACTGCAGAAGGCCGGTGTACCAACCATGACTGTGAATTTGACAACAATGGGAAATTTATTTATTTCAGTTTCATTTATGCTTAAAAACAAATTCAAACTTTTACTGCTTAATACGAAATTTTGAGTATGTATTAACGTATTTTGAATAGCGACGGGGGTGGCTCAGTCGGTAGCGCGCCGGGTTCGCAATCTGTGGTTCCCAGGTTCGAATTACAGCTGGATCAACGTCGATATTTATCTCCGCAAAATCCAACGCCCTGCAGACGGTCAGTAGGGGACACCGATGGGCTTGGATAGGCCTCCATCCGTCATATGGGACGTTAAGCCTTGGCCCCGTGTCCGGGAGAGCGATACCCTGTGCATGATAAAGAACATAATGGATGGTATTGACGGGAGACTACCATCTGTCTCCCAACAGCTATTCCAGTGGGCTCCCTCCCCCAACCTTCTCTGAGTATTCGGCTTCCTTGTGACTTGCAATTTAGCCCATTGTGTGGAAAAAAGTGCCGTTCAGAGGTAAAACAATCCGACGTTAAAGAACACGCTGGAAGACCTTGACAGGAGGCTACCATCTGTCTCCCAACAGCCATTCCAGTGGGTCCCCTCCCCAAACCTTCTCCGATCCTCTGGGGTCCTTGTGACCTGGCCATTTAGCCCATGGCGTGCAAAAAACTGCCGCTCAGGAATAAAACCATCCAACGTTAAAGAACACGCTGGATGGCCTTGACAGGAGGCTACCATCTGTCTCCCAACAGCTGTTCCAGAGGGTCCCCTCCCCCAACCTTCTCTGAGCCTTCGGGGTCCATGTGACCTGGCCATTTAGACCATGGTGTGGAAAAAAGTGTCGCTCAGAGGAAAAACAAATCAACCTAAAATCTATTTTTAATATGGAGAATAATAGATTAATGAATTCTATTTCCATCCAAAAATTTGCGTATAAAGCCTTCTAATTTTCATTAAATATTTCGAAATAATTTAAAATGAAATTAAATGCGCCGTTTAAATTTAAATGTTTTGCATTACTCGTAGATAAAAAATGGAAATACAGAAAAGCTTCTATTGCTAAAATGTATTAAAATCTAATTAGTATTTAACAAAATTTAATTATCATGTTAATGAAACCTGCTAATAGATTTCACATGCAATGCTCCTTTTTAAACATTTACTGTTACAGAACTGAAGATATATTGATTGGATAATTGACTTTGTTGTCTTCCGTGCTTTTGGTGTAAGCATATATATTTTTTCTGTTTAAGAGAAGATTAAAATCATATTTAAAGACGGAGAAAGATTTTCATCAATGATTCGTTTTGATCGATCCTCCTTTGGTTAGAATTTCAAATAAAATAAATCAGACGTATAAAAGGGTATTTGACGAATGCCTTTGTGTATCTCCGACTTCGTTTCGTAAAAGGGTATTCGACGAATGCCTTTGTGCATCTCCGACTTCGTTTCGTAAAAGGGTATTCGACAAATACATCCTGGAATCAGGATTGTCCTATATTTCTGAACTTCCTTTGCTGAATTGCCAGAAGACTGTTTAACATTCCGCAATAAAATGTTAAATTCGCGCTTTTTTTGCAGCATAACATTTTCATGCATGAAGCTAAAATGTGCAAACACCGACTTCATATATATTATACAAATGTAATTGATTTGCATGCAAAAATAATTTCGTTCCTCCTTAAAGGCGAAACATACTAGATATATCAGAGGTCAAAAAAGGACAAAATATTTTTAAATAACTGCAAATAATCTCATATACTATTTTAGTTAAACAATTTAGTGGTAGGTTCACTGGCAGATACTATAAATATACTGATGTGAAAAGTTTCCCCCCAAAAAATACCGAATTTCATTATTATAAACATCTCAAAACAATTATTGTTGTCACGGCGGGAATCGAACCCGCAACTCTCTAGATACATGCCAGAGCGCTCTACGGTTAAACCGTTAAACCATAACCAACAACAAAATTCTTCCAGAAAAAGATTTATAAATCTTTCACTGAGATGTGGTGGACCTTGCGCCATCTATACGTCAGGAGAGGCAATTTTTTCCAATTGTTGCTAATGACTGCAGGACCACACCTGGAGTCGGTTCTATTTCTATTCTCGCCGAGCGGTATGCAAACGACCGCAAGCAAGAGACATGTCAAATAGCCGCTGACGAATAACGTAGTTAGAGCAGCTGGGCGAAAGTGAGCCTTACTTTGCATTTGTTATTAGGTGCGTTGGCGAGATGGACGGGTCGGGGACACCAATGGGCTTGGAAAGGCCGCCGTCCGTCGGATGGCACGTTAAGCCGTGCCCCCGTATGCGGGAGAGCCATACCCTGTGCACGTTAAAGAACACGCTGGATGGCCTTGACGGGAGGCTACCATCTGTCTCCCAACAGCTTTTCCAGTGGGCTCCCTCCCCAAACATTCTCTGAGCCTTCCGGGTCGTTGTGACCTGGCCATTTAGCCCATGGTGTGGAAAAAAGTGTCGCTCAGAGGTAAAACAACCCAAACTAAAATCTATTTCTAATATGTAGAATAATAGATTAATGAATTCTATTTCCATTCAAAAATTTGCGTATAAAGACTTCTCTACCGCCATTAAATATTTCGAAACAATTTAAAATGAAATTATATGCGCTATGTTTTGCATTACTCGTAAACGAAAAATGGAAATACAGAAAAGCTTCTATTGCTGAAATGTATTAAAATCTAATTAGTATTTAGCATAGTTTAATTATCATGTTAATGGAACCTGCTAATTGATTTGATATGAATGCTCCTTTTTAATCATCTTTGCTGTTACAGAACTGAAGACATATTGATAGACTTTGTTGTCTTCCGTGTTTTTGGTGTAAGCATTTATATTATTTCTGTTTAAGAGAAGATTAAATTCATATTTAAAAACGGAGAAAGATTTTCATCAATGATTCGTTTTGATCGAACCTCCTTTGGTTAGAATTTCAGATAAAATAAATCAGACGTGTAAAAGAGTATTTGACGAATGCCTTTGCGTATCTCCCACTTCGTTTCGTAAAAGGGTATTCGACGAATGCCTTTGTGTATCTCCGACTTCGTTTCGTAAAAGGGTATTCGACGAATACATCCTGGAATCAGGATTTTCCTATATTTCTGAACTTTCGTTGCTCAATTGCGAGAAGACTGTTCAACATTCCGCAATAAAATGTTAAATTCGCGATTTTTTTGCAGCATAACATTTTCATGCACGAAGCTGAAATTTTCAAACACCGACTTCATATATATTATACAAATGTAATTTGCTTTGCATGTATAAATAATTTGGTTCCTACTTAAAGGCGAAACATTCTAGATATATCAGAGTTGAAATAAGACAATTTTGTTTTGATTAACTATAAATAATCTCATATATTATTTTAGTTAAAGAATTCAGTGGTACTTTCACTGGCAGGAAGTATAAATATGCTGATATAAAAAGTTTCCAAAAAAAATGCCGAATTTCATCCTTATAAACATCTCAAAACAATTCGTTGTCACGGCGGGAATCGAACCAGCAACTCACTAGATACATGCCAGAGCGCTCTACGGTTAAACTGTTAAACCATAACCAACAACGAAATTCTTCCAGAAAAAATTTATGAATCTTTCACTGAGATGTTTTGGACCTTGCGCCATCTATAAGTCAGGAGAGGCAACTTTTTCCAATCGGTGCTAATGACTGCACGACCACACCTGGAGTCGGTTCTATTTCTTTTCTCGCCAAGCGGTATGCAAGCGACCGCAAGCAAGATCCAAGTCAAATAGCCGCTGACGAATAACGTAGTTAGAGCAGCTAGGCGAAAGTGAGCCTTACTTTGCATTTGTTATTAGGTGCATTGGCGAGATGGACAACTGCAAACTTTTAAATTTAGTTGGATTGTTTTACCTCTCAGCGGCACTTTTCTTTGCACACCATGGGCTAAATGACCAGGTCACATGGACCCCGAAGGCTCAGAGAAGGTTGGGGGAGGGGACCCACTGGAACAGCTGTTGGGAGACAGATGGTAGCCTCCCGTCAAGGCCATCCAGCGTGTTCTTTAGATTGGGTTCTTTTACCTCTGAGCGGCAGTTTTTTGCATACCATGTGCTAAATGGCCAGGTCACATGGACCCCGAAGGCTCAGAGAAGGTAGCGGGAGGGGACCAACTGGAACAGCTGTTGGGAGACAGATGGTAGATTCCCGTCAAAGCCATCCAGCGTGTTCTTTAACGTTGGATTATTTTACCTCTGAGCGGCACATTTTTGCACACCATGGGCTAAATGGCCAGGTCACATGGACCCCGAAGGCTCAGAGAAGGTTGGGGGAGGGGACCCACTGGAACAGCTGTTGGGAGACAGATGGTAGCCTCCCATCAAGGCTATCCAGCGTGTTCTTTAATGTGCACAGGGTGTGGCTCTCCCGCACACGGGGCCACGGCTTAACGTCCCATCCGACGGACGGCGGCCTTTCCAAGCCCATCGGTGTCCCCTACTGACCGTGGGCAGGGCGGGGAAATAGTGCGTGATTGCCCTTGTCTTTATGAGAAGATGCATCGAAATTATAGGGATCGGGGAATGAAACGAATTCCCCTTGTCTTTATGACAAGACGCATCGAAATTATAGGGATCGAGGAATGAAACAAAATGTATGTGGGAATCAATAGCTTCACAACAATGCTTTAGGTGAATTCCTATGAGTTTTGCAGTTTCAAAATTTTCCATTGTTAGAGAGAAAATAAGTGCATGCAGGCCCGGATCTAGAAAACCTTCGAGGGGAGGAGAGGGTTAAGAAACACAATCAACCCAGAAAAATGTAAAAGGAGGGGGAATGAAGAGACTTTTGGGTTGGGTTGTTTTACCTCTGAGCGGGACTTTTTTGCCTACCATGGGCTAAATGGCCAGGTCACATGGACCCCGAAGGCTCTGAGAAGTTTGTGGGGTTTTAACTCTGAGCTGCACTTTTTTGCACACCATGGGCTAAATGGCCAGGTCACATGGACCCCGAACGCTCAGAGAAGGTTGGGGGAGGGGACCCACTGGAACAGCTGTTGGGAGACAGATGGTGCACACCATGGGCTAAATGGCCAGGTCACATGGACCCCGAAGGCTCAGAGAAGGTTGGGGGAGGGGACCCACTGGAACAGCTGTTGGGAGACAGATGGTAGCCTCCCATCAAGGCTATCCAGCGTGTTCTTTAATGTGCACAGGGTGTGGCTCTCCCGCACACGGGGCCACGGCTTAACGTCCCATCCGACGGACGGCGGCCTTTCCAAGCCCATTGGTATCCCCTACTGACCGTGGGCAGGGCGGGAATTTTGCGGAGATAAATCTCAACGCTGACCCAGCTGGGACTCGAACCTGGGAACTACAGATCACGAGCCTGGCGCGCTACCGACTGAGCCACCCCCGCCCAATGAAGAGACTTGCTTTCCGATGCAGTATAACATTTGACACTCCGTTTTCCAATTCCTTAAAATATTAATATGCGTTACATTTTAATGTTTCGTATTTTTTTGCCTCTTCTACACTTACTAGCATTCTGAAAGGAGGTCAATGCCCTCCCTCCTAGATCCGGCACTGGTTGCATATATAAAGACAGACCACAAAGTGAAAACTTTAGCTATTATTGAATAGGAGCTGAAAACAATTGTGAATGCAACTCACCTTATAGTTAGCGCCAGTCTTTCGGCTGGAGAAATGGACTTTCTGAAATTTGTGTCCTTCTTTGCTATAAGCGTTTCAAGAAGAGCTAAAACCTGTTTTAACTGAACAGGTGATATATATGCAAAAATATTTGGTAATGTTCAGGATCAGCCTCCTGAATAGTAGGGATTAAATTGTAGAAATCTCCTACTCTTTCTCTATCGTTAAAAAACTCGCGAACCCATTTAGTGCGATTTTTTTTTTTATTACTACCTCTATGAGTAGCCAAGAAAAGTAATAGTAACCGTTTACGAAAGAACAAACTTCTTTTCCTGGGTTAGGTTGTTTTACCTCTGAGCGGCATTTTTCTGCACACCATGGGCTAAATGGCTAGGACACATGGACCCCGAAGAGACCCTGAAGAATCAGAGAAGATTCGGGGAGGGGACCCACTGGAACAGCTGTTGGGAGACAGATGGTATCCTCCCGTCAAGGCCATCCAGCGTGTTCTTTAACGTTGGATTGTTTTACCTCTGAGCGGCACTTTTTTTGCACACCATGGGATAAATGCCCAGGTCACAAGGACCCCGAAGGCTCAGAGAATGTTGGGGGAGGGAACCTACTGGAACAGCTGTTGGGAGACAGATGGTAGCCTCCCGTCAAGGCCATCCAGCGTGTTCTTTAACGTTGGATTTTTTTACCTCTGAGCTGCACTTTTTTGCACACCATGGGATAAATGCCCAGGTCACAAGGACCCCGAATGCTTAGAGAATGTTGGGGGAGGGAACCCACTGGAACAGTTGTTGGGAGACAGATGGTAGCCTCCCGTCGAGGCCATCCAGCGTGTTCTTTAACGTTGGATTATTTTACCTCTGAGCGGCACTTTTTTTGCATACCATGGGATAAATGCCCAGGTCACATGGACCCCGAAGGCTCAGAGAATGTTGGGGGAGGGGACCCACTGGAACTGCTGTTGGGAGACAGATGGTAGCCTCCCGTCAAGGCCATCCAGCGTGTTCTTTAACGTGCACAGGGTATGGCTCTCCTGCACAGGGCGCCACGGTTTAACGTCCCATCCGACGGACGGCGGCCTTTCCAAGCCCATCGGTGTCCCCTACTGACCGTGGGCGAGGCAGAAAATTTTGCGGAGATAAATTTCAACGCTGACCCAGCTGAGACTCGAACCTGGGAAGTACAGATTACGAGCCTGGCGCGCTACCGACTGAGCCACCCCGCCCCTCTTTTCCTGGACATGATGTTTAAAATAGAGTGAAAGTAATGTCAGAAAGCCCGGTACATCTCTCAGAGACAACAAAGCACGCGTTCCAGGCTGTTTGCAGCGAGAACCAATGAGCTTAGTTCTTTATTGCAGACTGCGTGTTGAATATCAGGAAATCACATTGCGTTTGCGACGCGGCGAACGGCAAGTGTGAAGAAGCCTTTCTCTTTCCTTAATTATTGTCCCTTGCTGATTGTATTCTGGTGCTGTATGTGAGCGATATACCCCGTTCTTTTGTGAACAAATATAGACCATTGTTGTTACATTTATGGCGAAGTTATTTTCGATTCACAGAGGCGTGAAATAACGCCTGTCATCAAAAAGGCACACCACCTTTACTTTTGGTGTAAGATTGGAGATCACAGAACAGGTGGACTCCGCATATAGTGTAATAGCTTTACAACCAACACCTCCAATAACACACCAAATTTATGACGTCACCATAAGAATCTGGATGAGTCAAGACCCAATTTGAACGAGTTTTGGAATTTCCAAATTTGTGGGAAGTTGGACAGGACAACTTAAAAAGGCAAAGATCAAAGATCAAAATTGACTAACGCAGTCCCAGACAGAAGTCTATACCTGCATAAACGGAGGTGTTCCTTAAAGGCTATTGACTGTATTTAAAAATAAGACGGCAAAGCCGTGGCAGAGACTGCCAAAATTGAATTACAAAGGGGAGGGAAGAGGTGGGAGATATATCATAAAATGTTAGAGTTATCAGAAGAGATGAAGAACGTATTAAAGAATGTGGTAACTGTGTAAATAAGTAATTTAGTAAGCTTTAGGAGGGTTGTCAATGAGACATGAGATTGGGTAATGAGAGTGTGGGTGGGTTAGGGGGGAAGTGTGCAAGGGGGGGTAGGGGAGAAGGGCCAAATGGAGAGTGAGTACAGCCAGAGGCAAAAGTTAGACAGTAGCTGTCATCACTCTCCGTCTGGAACCTTATTTGCGAGAATGCATCTAGGACGTTTGATTTTATCCGAAGGAACAATCTGATAACTGTTCGCATACTGGATGAGCGCATTGGATGTACATCAGCAGAGTCGAAATAATTATTGGCAAGTTTTTTGATGCTTTCTAATATGGATTCATTGTTGAGGTCTCTATGAATAACAGAATTTTTGACGAACCAGGGTGCTGCTATAGCTGATCGCAATATCTTGTATTGAGTCGCTTGAAGTCTGGTAAGATTGAAGATAGATGTAGCGCTCCAGATAGGAGCAGCATATAGTAGGATAGGCTTAATCACTTGAGTGTAAATAAGTATCTTGTTTTGTATGCTTGTAGAAGCTCTTTTGCCGATGATGGGGAATAGTTTACAATGAAGTGCTCTTGCTTTGTTGATGACGTTGGTGATGTGAGCATTCCAGCTGAGTTTGTGATGGTTCGTGACTCCAAGATATTTAGCATGGTCGCTCCACGCTACCCGTTTGTCGAACAGGTAGAGATTATCATGATGGGGATTTCTCTTATGTGACGTAAGGACTGCAATACTTTTAGAAGGGTTAACCTGCACCCTCCAGTCCGTGTACCAAGATTCAAAGGAATTAAGCATTGCCTGCATTCTCTTGCAGGCAAAGGATGCACGGAGGGAGGGGGCAAGAAATGCCGTGTCGTCAGCATACATGGCATTTATAATTCGTTTCTGTTTTGGAACATCTGATGCATAGATGTTAAACAATGTCGGAGCAAGAATGGATCCCTGATGGACTCCCGCATTGATGGATTTAGTTTCAGAGATGCAGTTTGCAACTTTGACTTGGAAAGTTCGTTGAGTAAGATAGCTGTGAATAATGGTGATAAGAGCATGGGGAAAATTGAATTTAATGAGTTTGAAAATGAGTCCCTCAGTCCAGACTCGATCGAATGCCTTTGCGATGTCAATGTAGACAGCCACAAATGATTCTTTTTTATTGCAGGCCTCTGCAATAGTCTCTACCACCCTTTGAATTTGGTGCATTGTAGTGTGCTTCCTTCGGAAACCAAATTGTTCAGGGGGGAGGACATTGAGAGACTGCAATGAGAATTCAAGGCGCCTGAGAATGGATTTCTCCAAAAGTTTTCCCAAGCAGGAGAGAAGGCTGATAGGGCGATGGTTATCGGGAAAGAGTGGGTTTTTTCCTGGTTTTGGCAACATGGTGATGATTGCATTTTTCCAAGCTTGAGGAAAGTAGAGAAATTGGAGACATTTATTGAAGATCTTGAGTATTAATAGAACTGATTTTTTCGGAAGGTTTTTAATGATTGAATTATTGATGGCATCATCTCCAGCTGCTTTTTTGAGCTTTAACTGTTTGATGTTCTCCTTGATTTCTTCAAATGTTATGAACTGTAGAGTGTCATTACAAGGTGATTTTTTGAATTTCCTGATAGTGCTTTCCACCTCATGAATCAGATCGTCATTGACATATTCTTCATTTGGCTGAAATTGCAATTCTAGTGAATTGGCAGAGGTATCAGCCTTATCCGAATTAGAGTATGCCATGCCGTCTGATCCATGAAGTGGACCAGCATGTTGGCTGTCTCCCTTTAAAGATCTAACCATTTTCCGAATGGAGCCATCTCGTGGATTAAGTGAGGTAAGTTTATTGATCCAATTTGTATTTCGAAATTCTTGCAGGTTGCTTCGAAGTTTGATTTTGAGTTGGTTATATTTTTCTTTGTCTTGTGGTAGTCTTGTAGATTGCCATATTCTTCTTGCTCTATTTTTATTTTGTACTTCTTTCTTTAGTTCCGGTGATAGTTTGTTGTAGTGTGGTTTTATATTTTTGGCAGTGGAGGAGTCATGAAGGGCTTGATGAATTTGAATAGTGAAATTTTGAATGGTTAAATCAATATCCTTACTGTTGTTTAGCGTTGGATTGCAATCAGTGGCAAGGGAAAGTAGACGTTGAAATTTAGGCCAATTAGTAGAAAAAGTATTGGAGTCAGAAGATGAGATTTAAAAATTTGAAGACATGATGACAGGACAATGGTCAGAGTTTAGTTCATTTGCAACATGGAGATGATGAGTTGCATAAAAGTTTTTAAGAAGGAAGATATCCAGTACATCAGGTTTGTGATTGGAGTTGTGGGAGTAGAAAGTTGGTTCGGAAGTTGAATCAATGATAATTCCATTGGATTCGGTGAAATCTAATAATTTTTTGCCATTCGGGGTGGTGCGTGAAGAGCCCCATTGTCTATATTTGCAGTTGAAGTCTCCTGCAACAATGCAGCGTATGCTGGGGTGAAATAATTTGGAGAGTTCAGAAGGAAGAAGTTTAGCGTTGGGGGGCTTGTAGACACTGGAGATGTGCATGTTGCCAAAGGGAGTATTTGTGAGCTGTATCATAGTAGCTTCGATTTCATTAAGACCATTAATGGGTATACAGGCATGCGGAAACGAATTTTTAACCAGTATTGCAGTCCCCCCACCTTTGTTGTGGAGGCGATCAGTCCTATAGCAGCTAAAGTTTGGGATTTTAAAAACGGTTCCTGGTGTAAGATGAGTTTCCTGAATAAGAGCTATATCAATTGAATGTTCAGTAAGGAAGTCATTAAATTCCATGAGATCTGATTTTATTCCATTCGCATTCCAGGAGGCGATCTTGAATTCAGGATTTAGTGGATTACTCGCCATCGCAAAAAAGACCAGTGAGTTTTTCTATAGCCTCAAACATGAGGTCACATTTAGCAGATGTGGATTGGGCGGTTTTAAATTTTTGGAAGAAGGTTGTTGCCAGACTTAAAATTTCCTTTATCTTGAAGTTTTTGAAAGCATTGATGAAGTTTCTGAGTTGAGTGATGGATTCCAGGATAGATCCAGTGTCATTTTCTAGTTGAGAAGGTTGTTGTGTTTTGGGCTGAGCATGGGAGGCAGCTTGAGCGTATGTCAAGGAAGTGGGTCGCGATCCAATGGTAGCAGAAGGTATTCGTGTTGTAGAATTTCTTTGGGGGGGAATTCCAGTATTATTTACAGATGGAGAGGGTTTCGGGAAATTGGAACATCCTCTGTAGTTGGCGGTATGTGGTCCAGAGCAGTTGGCACATCTTAAAGGTTCTTCCCGTGATCTGCGTGGACAGTCAATGGTGAGGTGAAGGCCAGCGCATTTAACACATCTGGCCTCGTGATGGCAATGACTTTGGGCATGGCCGAAGCGTTGACATTTATGACATTGCGTCATTCCGGGTCTCTTTTTATAGCTTTCTACCTTGATTTTGAGGTTAAAAAGAAATTCAATGTTGTGAATGTTCTTGCTTTCTTCAGTTTTCTCAAGTTCTATAAAGTATATTGGCAGAGGAATTTTGGCAGGACCTTTACTGAATTGGACAACTTTAATAATTGGGAAAGCTAATTCGATGAGTTCGTTTTTGAGGTCTTCAGCAGTTATAGTTGCTGGTAAGTTTTTGATAACACATTTTAGATTATTTTCAGAGTTCAGAGGAAAAGTGTGGAAATTATGTTTGTTGTTTTCCAGAAAGGTTGTGAATTTTCTGTAATCCTCCACAGACGTAGTGTTGATCCTGATTGATTCGTTTGACGTTTTAGCATTATATGAGGATATAGCAATATTTTTAAGTTGCTTATTCGGCTCATTCCAGTTCTGTATGTTTCGAAGGATTAATGGCGGAATTCTGGTGGTCCTAGTTTTATCTGAATTATCAGTATGTTCATTCTCCATGTCTAACTGTTCAGGAAGGCCATCAAATGAGTTGCGAGTGGCAATTTTATATGGAGTAGGGTTGGGATCAGACGCGGGTGAGTTTCTATTTTTCCTTTTTCCATGATATTTAGGTGTTTTATAGTCATTTTCATAACTGTTTGATGCGTCTTCAACAATGTAGGAATTTGTGCGATCTAAGTCAATTTGTAATTCACAGGTAGAAGTTGTCGAAAGAGGTGAAACGTTTAGTGGAAGATTTGGGTGCAGGTTTGGGGCTGGCAGAGGTGTGACTTGCCATTTATTGCCATTAGCTCGATAGGTTTGTAAACTGTTTTGAAATAATAGTTCTTTTAGTCTATCTTGATCTTCTGAAGTAAGAAGAGTGTCACAAGTAGTTTTGTGAAGCAATTCTTCAATCTCTTGGGCGAGGAGGTTGGGGTCAGAGAAGGAGCTGTTCATGATTGTGATGCTTTACTAATGTTAGAGTTAAGGGAGGGAAGGGAAGAGACTTTGTTTGTTTGTTTTACCTCTGAGCGGCACTTTTTTGCACACCATGGGCTAAATGGCCAGGTCACATGGACCCCGAAGGCTCAGAGAAGGTTGGGGGAGGGGTCCCACTGGAACAGCTGTTGGGAGACAGATGGTAGCCTTCCGTCAAGGCCATCCAGCGTGTTCTTTAACGTGCACAGGGTATGGCTCTCCCGCACACGGGGCCACGGCTTAACGTCCCATCCGACGGACGGCGGCCTTTTCAAGCCCATCGGTGTCCCCTACTGACCGTGGGCAGGGCGGGGAATTTTGCGGAGATAAATCTCAACACTGATCCAGCTGGGACTCGAACCTGGGAACTACAGATTACGAGCCTGGCGCGCTACCGACTGAGCCACCCCCGCCCCAGGGAAGAGACAATTTAGGAGCAAGCGCATAATGTGGGTAAGGGAAGTGTATTTAATGTGTGAGTGTTCAGAATAAAATATGGATCATATATCGGGGGGGGGGGGAGTGAGCAGGGGGAAAAGGAGATTCAAGAAGAAGATATTATGCAAATACAGTCAATAACACACAAAAAAGTACAGTAATGTCTGGCACAAGACAAAGGAGCAATAAAAATCAATTTATTATCAAGCACAAGAACGCTAGAGTGAGGTGCCATGAAACGATAGGAGAGTTGGACGGGGAAGTGCAATGTCCAACTATAAAAAATTTTAATCTACTGTTCACTCTATGTGCTGCGCGAGCTAATTAGGTTAGGAGACAAATACAGCGGTAATTTATCTCAAAATTTTATAGTTAAAGTTAAGTTCCTCTCTAAAATGAAAGGGAGATACTCAGCGGTAGTATAACCCAAATTTTTAATTAGCTATCTAAAAATCACCAAATTTTAGAATTCACACAACGGTGTGTGAGGTGATTTCTCTGGACGCAATTTGCTTACCTGATTTATAGAATACTTGAATGAAGCAAGTTTAGAAGAGGAAAGAGAGCAGCAATGTAATTTCCAGGCAGAAGACTTGAGGTTGCCGCTTATAGGATAGCAGTGATCACAAAAGGAGACACTAGCGATGATTTTTGAAGCACTAAAAATGATGAGAAGAGCAGTGTACTGGAAGATATTGCTTAAACAAGCAATATCAGGAAGGCATATGTGCAATATGCCCACTGTGTCGTCGATTCCACTAAGAGGAGATGCACTGCGAGCTGTAATGAGAATATTGCCTAAACAGGCAACAGCAGAAACATAAATATGCAATTTATCCACTGCAATGAAAAATGAACAGCTGGAAACTACTTGAACAGCAACTGAAGAAACTTGGAGATTCTAGAGCACACTGCACTATGATTTGCACAAAGGAATGAAGTTCACTGAACAAAGCACAAGACGAAAATGCGGCTGACTTGATCGAGAAAGCACAAGTCTTGAAAGAGACTTTTTTTTTTTGAAGCACTAGTCTTTAAAAAGACTTTTTAAAATATTCTGTGAGGCACTATGCACCAGTCTTGATAAAGGTTGGATATATTTCACAAAAGAAATGAAGAGACGATAATTTCCGAAAACGTGGGGCACACAAAGGCGTGAGTATGTCGACGGAAATTTCTTCGTAGCGTTGATGCCGCGGGAATCAAGGATCGCCGCGACTCGGTAGCTGGATTGACGTCGAAGCAGCTGAAAATCAACGACCGCTCTTTACCGTGCTAACGAATACTACCCTCTCTGATTACTCATTAACTATAAATCGTCACATATATTATTTTAGTTAAACAATTTAGTGGTAGTTTCACTGGCAGGAAGTATAAATATACTGATATGAAAAGTTTCCAAAAAAAAAATAACGAATTTCATCATTATAAATATCTGAAAACAATTATCGTTGTCACGGCGGGAATCGAACCCGCAACTCTCTAGATACATGCCAGAGCGCTCTACGGTTAAACCGTTAAACCATAACCAACAACGAAATTCTACCAGAAAAAGATTTGTAAATCTTTCACTGAGATGTTGTGGAACTTGCGCCATCTATAAGTCAGGAGAGGCAACTTTTTCCATTGGTTGCTAATGACTGCACGACCACACCTGGAGTCGGTGCTATTTCTATTCTCGCCGAGCGGTATGCAAGCGACCGCAAGCAAGAGCCAAGTCAAATAGCCGCTGACGAATGACGTAGTTAGAGCAGCTGGGCGAAAGTGAGCCTTGCTTTGCATTTGATATTAGGTGCGTTGGCGAGATAGACGACTACAAACTTTTAAATTTAGTGCGTGATTGCCCCTGTCTTTATGACAAGACGCATCGAAATTATAGGGATCGAGGAATGAAACGAAATATGTGGGAATCAATAGCTTCACAACTGAGCAATGTTTCAGGTGAATTTCTATGTGTTTTGCATTTTCAAAATTTTCCATTGTTAGAGAGCACTATTTTAACTTTTAGATTTGAAAACTGTCAATAATTCATCAATCATTTTAAACCCAAGAAGAATATATCGAAAAACCAAAAAATAAGTGCATGCAGGCCCGGATCTAGAAAATATTCGATGGGGGTGGAGGGGGTAAGAAACACAATCGATGCAGGTTGGGTTGTTTTACCTTTGAGCGGCACTTTTTTTCACACCATGGACTAAATGGCCAGGTCACATGGACCCCGAAGGCTCAGAGAAGGTTGGGGAAGGGGACCCACTGGAACAGCTGTTGGGAGACAGATAGTAGCCTCCCGTCAAGGCCATCCAGCGTGTTCTTTAACGTACACAGGGTATGGCTCTCCCTCACACGGGGCCACGGCTTAACGTCCCATCCGACGGACGGCGGCCTTTCCAAGCCCATCGGTGTCCCCTACTGACCGTGGGCAGGTCGGGGAATTTTGCGGAGATAAATCTCAACGCTGACGCAGCTGAGACTCAAACCTGGGAACTATAGATTACGAGCCTGGCGCGCTACCGACTGAGCCACCCCCGCCCCTACTGTGAAGTGGAATGTCATTTCAGTATTTCAGAAATAAATATGATTTGAAAAAAAGTTTTAAATTTTTGACAGTCTATTGATATGTTTGTAACCAAATAATTGTGCTTACAGTTATTAATAATTTGTTATGGTAAATTTTGAAATGGACAATAAAAAGACATTGGGACAAAGGTAGAGAAAAAAAACATGACACTCAGAAGGTTAAAAAAACACTCGCAAACAATATGTAAACCATATTTTTGGATTACGTTTATGTCCAGGTATTACAAGCAACATTTCCAACTGCAGAAGGCCGGTGTACCAACCATGACTGTGAATTTGACAACAATGGAAAATTTCTTTATTTCAGTTTCATTTATGCTTAAAAAAATACATTTTACTGCTTAATACGAAACTTTTAGTATGTAATAATCTATTTTGAATAGCGGCGGTGGTGGCTAAGTCGTAGCGCGCCAGGTTCGTAATCTGTGGTTCCCAGGTTCGAGTTCCAGCTGGATCAGCGTCGATATATATCTCCGCAAAATCCCCCGCCCTGCAGACGGTCAGTAGGGGACACCGATGGGCTTGGATAGGCAGCCATCCGTCGTATGGGAAGTTAAGCCTTAGCTCCGTGTGCGGGAGAGCCATACCCTGTGCACCGTAAAGAACATAATGGATGTCATTGACGGGAGACTGCCATCTATCTCCCAACAGCTATTCGAGTGGGCTCCCTCCCCCAACCTTCTCTGAGTCTTCGGAGTCCTTGTGACTGGCAATCTAGCCCATGGTGTGGAAAAAACTGCCGCTCACAAGTAGAACAATACAACGTTAAAGAACACGCTGGATGGCCTTGACGGGAGGCTACCATCTGTCTCCCAACAGCCGTTCCAGTGGGTCCCCTCCCAAAACCTTCTCTGATCCTTCGGGGTCCTTGTGACCTGGCATTTAGCCCATGGTGTGCAAAAAACTGCTGCTCAGTAGTAAAACCATCCAACGTTAAAGAACACGCTGGATGGCCTTGACAGGAGGCTACCATCTGTCTCCCAACAGCTGCTCCAATGGATCCCCTCCCCCAACCTTCTCTGAGCCTTCGGGGTCATGTGACCTGGCCATTTAGCCCATGGTGTGGAAAAAAGTGTAGCTCAGGGGTAAAACAACCCAACCGAAAAATCTATTTTTAATATCTAGAATAATAGATTAATGAATACTATTTCCATCCAAAAATTTGCGTATAAAGACTTCTAATTTTCATTATATATTTCGAAAGAATTTAAAATGAAATTATATGCGCTATGTTTTGCATTACTCGTAATTAAAAAATGGGAATAGAGAAAAGCTTCTATTGCTGAAATGTATTAAAATCTAATTAGTATTTAGCAAAGTTTAATTATCATGTTAATGAAACCTGCTAATTGATTTCATATGCAATGCTCCTTTCTAACCATCTTTGCTGTTACAGAACTTAAGATAATTTGATAGACTTTGTTGTCTTCCGAGTTTTTGGTGTAAGCATATATATTATTTCTCTTTAAGAGAAGATTAAAATCATATTTAAAAACATAGAAAGATTTTCATCAATGATTCGTTTTGATCGATCCTCCTTTGATTAGAATTTCAGATAAAATAAATTAGACGTGTGAAAGTGAATTTGACGAATGCCTTTGTGTATCTCCGACTTCGTTTCGTAAAAGGGTATTCGACGAATACATCCCGGAATCAGGATTGTCCTATATTTCTGAACTTTCGTTGCTGAATTGCGAGAAGACTGTTCAACATTCCGCAATAAAATGTTAAAGTCGCGATTTTTTTGCAGCATAACGTTTTCATGCACGAAGCTGAAATTTGCGAACACCGACTTCATATATATTAGAGTAATGTAATTTGCTTTGCATGCATAAATAATTTAGTTCCTCCGTAGAGGCGAAACGTACTAGATATAAGGGAGCAAAAAAAGGAAGAATGTGTTTAATTAACTATAAATAATCTCATATATTATTTTAGTTAAACAATTTAGTGGTAGTTTGACTAGAACGAAATATAAGTATGATTATGTGAAAAGTTTCCAAAAAAAAATACCGAATTTCATCATTATAAACATCTGAAAACAATTATCGTTGTCACGGCGGGAATCGAACCCGCAACTTTCTAGATACATGCCAGAGCGCTCTACGGTTAAACCGTTAAACCATAACCAACAACGAAATTCTTCCAGAAAATGATTTATAAATCTTTCACTGAGATGTGGTGGACCTTGCGCCATCTATACGTCAGGAGAGGCAACTTTTTCCAATTGTTGCTAATGACAGCGCGACCACACCTGGAGTCGGTTCTATTTCTATTCTCGCCGTGCGCTATCCAAGCGACCGCAAGCAAGAGCCAAGTCAAATAGCCGCTGAAGCATAACGTAGTTAGAGCAGCTGTGCGAAAGTGAGCCTTGCTTTGCATTTGATATTAGGTGCGTTGGCGAAATGGACGACTAGAAACTTTTAAATTTAGTGCGTGATTGCCCCTGTCTTTATTACAAGAGGCATCGAAATTATAGGGATCGAGGAATGAAACGAAATATGTGGGAATCAATAGCTTCACAACTGAGCAATGTTTCAAGTGAATTTCTATGTGTTTTGCATCTTCAAAATTTTCCATTGTTAGAGAGAGCACTATTGCAACTTTTAGATTTGAAAAGTGTCAATAATTCATCAATCATTTTAAACCCCACAAGAATGTATCGAAAAACCAAACGATAAGTGCATGCAGGCCCGGATCTAGAAAACCTTCGATGGGGTGGAGATGGTGAAGAAACACAATCAACCCAGCAAAATGTAAAAGGAGATGAGGGGGGGGGGGGGAAATAGACTTGATGTCCAATGCAGTATAACATTTGACACACCGTTTTGCAATTCTTTAAAATATTTAAATTCGTGAAATTTTAATGTTTCATAATTTTTTGTCTCTTCTACACTTACTAGAATTTTGAAAGGAGGACAATGCCCTCCCTCCTAAATCCTGCACGGGATGCATGTATAAACACAGACCACAAAGTAAAAACATTAGCAATTCTAAATGCAACTTCCCTTATAGTTAGCGCTAATCTTTCTGCTTCAGATATTGACTTCCTGAATTTTGTGTCCTTTTTTTTCAATAAGTGATTCAACAAGAGGTAAAACCGTTTTTAACTGAACATGTGACATTCGCAAAAAATTTTGGTAATGTTCAGAGTCAGCCTCCTGAATAGTTGGGATTAAATGGTAGAAATCGCCTACTCTTTCTCTATCGTTAAAAATCTCGCGAACCCATTTAGTGCGATTTTTTTTATTACTACGTCTATGATTAGCCAAGGCAAGTGATATTAACCGTTTACGAATGAACAAACTTCTTTTCCTGGACATGACGTTTAAAAGCACTTTTTTGCACACAATGGGCTAAATGACTAGGTCACAAGGATCGCGAAGGCTCATAGAAGACTGGGAGAGGTGACTCATTGGCAGCTGTTGGGAGACAGATGACAGCTTCCCGTCAAGGTCATCCAGTGTGGTCTTTAACGTGCACAGGGAATGGATCCCCCATACGCAGGTCATGGCTTAACGTCCCATCCGACAGCCTGCGGCCTTTCCAAGCCCAGGCTGCTCATGTTCAGTAGGTATCACCTACTGAACATGAGCAGCCTGGGAGTAAAGTCATTTAAAATTTAGTAATCATCTCCCAGTGCGTTTCAGAAATTCTGATGATCTAGTGAATGTGATGGTCAGTGAAGCGGACTATCTATTTCAAGTAATGGTGTTATCGTCCTGTAAGTGAAACGAATCGCCAGTTACATCTGCGTACAACTAGATGCAGAGTTACAAGATGCTGTTCTTTGCCAAGGACAGTCAAGGACCACTTCTTCAGAATGATCATCATCATTACAAATGGTACATTCCTGTATGAAGAGAGACGGTGATGATTCAATCTGTAGCACTCCAGGCTCGTAATCTGCAGTTCCCAGGTTCGAGTCCCTCCTGCGCCAGCATCGAAGTTAGTCTCCTAAAAACTTCTCGCTCTGTCCTCGGTCAGTCGGGGACACCACTGGTCCTGGAAAAGCCGCCGTTTTTTGTATGGGGTGTTAAACCGTGTTTCCGTGTCCATAAGTTAAAGAACACGCTTGATGGCTTAACGAGAGGCTACCACCTGTCTCCTAACAACTGTCTAGTGGGTCCCTCCCCCAACTTTCTCTGAACCTTCGGGATCCTGTGGCTTGGCAATTTAGCCCATTGTGTGCAAGAAAGCGCCCCTTGGAAGTAAATAACCCAACCAATTAAGAGGTCAAGGACCAGTTTTTAAGATAGAGCATCATTATCATCACAAATGGTGCATTCCTGTAATGAGGGGAGTCGGTGATGATTCAATCAGTAGCGCTCCAGGCTTGTAATCTCCAATTCCCATTCTTGAGTCCTACCTGTGCAAGGGTTTGGATTTTTCTCTGGTAACCCCCGACCTGCTCTTGGTGAGAAAGTAGATACTTGTGGTTTTGTAAAGTCTGCCGTCTATCGGAAGTGATATTAAGACGTATTTCCGTCCCCTTAAAGTTTCGTAACTTATGCACGTTGAAGAACACATTGACTTGACGGGAGGTTTGAATCTGTAACGAAAGAGCTGTCCAGTGAGTCCTTCTCTAGCCTTATGTGAGCTCTTGGGGTCTTTGTGACCTAATCATTTAGCCCAATGTGTGCAACATAGTGCCACTTTGAGGTAGGAGCAGTCGATTCTTAACTTAGGTGATTGCGGAAGAAATAGCTTTTAATGGGAATACATTTAGGAGGATAAAACATCCGTGGAACCAGTGATAAAATTTAAAGTTAAGACATAGTCAGTCTACAAATTAAATGATCCACCATCGTATATGCATACACATAATTGAATAGGGAAATCCAAAAATAAACTATGAGTAAAAAAACGCTATATTTTTCTGGCCTAATTGCAAAAATCCAGTTCAAAGATCATTTACGACACTCATTTTGAATTTTTTTTTTCTAAAAGTAAATGCAGGTGGCGCCCATAAACTAATTTAAGTCAAGAGTTGGTGGCATCTACAGCAACTCTACACTTCACACTCTTGGCAGAGCTTACGTCCAGACTGTGCCACTTGCAGCACACCTGAGACTTTATCGCACATTCTGCTCAACTGCTCCCGCTACAATGCCAAATGAGAAGCTTTGTTCCGGAAGCTTCATGCTATCGGAACCACTGTCTACATCATTACCAATCTTCTTGGGAACCACTGTCTACATCATTACCACTCTTTATTCATCATTACTCTCATTACCACTGTCTACATCATTACCACTCGGCAACAAGGACAATGCGAAGCTGCAGCGAGACTGCTTCTGTATAGTCACTGACATCTTTCAGAACATCGGCCTCCTCTGCAAGGTCTAATGTTGTACTTTTTGCATAGTCCTGAAAAGAGCCTTTTTTGTTAGGGATAGCTGAGAGGCAGATTCTTCTGCATCCACTATCTTTATTCCGTTTGACTGGTGTACGGAACCCCTTCTTTGGAGGCTAATATCACCATATTTACAACACCTTGAACCTTGAACCTTGAAGGGTATAGTTAGTATCAGATCAATTGGTATTAACATGCGTTAGATACTGTTTGAGAAAACAAGCGAATTTACCAATAATGGCTACTCGTGTACTGATATCGTACCTTGAATTTTTATCTTTTCTTTTAAATTATTTACGTTGTTGTGCATTATAATATCATTGAAAAGAAAAAATGAAGGCTATATTTATTTACACCAAGTCGATGAGGTTTTCGTTTCACTGAAAAAATTGGAATATATACAAATAACTGCAAAAACGACTCGTTTTCGAAGTGGGAAGATTGTGACTTCTTAAGGATTTTGAATCTAAAGTAATTTTCATGTCGTTTTTAATAACTAGCTATATTTTTTATACTTTTTCTGCATCTACATGTTTTCGACTGTTTTGTTTCTCTATGTAAATGAAAATCGATTTTTACCTCGATAGGCTCTAAAGAAATATTAGGATCCGCATTTTTCGAATCTCCGAGTTTGTTTAATATTAATCGGACCTTTCAATGAGTTTCTCATAATGTGTTTTTTACTTTACTAGAAGATGAACGTTTCAAAACGTATTGATAAGAGGATAATAGTTTTTCATATGAATGTTTTTGATCTTGGTTAAAATATATATCTTTTTGTTTATGGACAAATTAAAATCGCAATTGTTAAGGAAGGAATATTTTCCATCAGTTCTTCATTTGCAATCGTTGATTTCGATTCTAGATGCTAACGCAGTATCTTGGGCATTAGGTGGTTCAACTTTGTAAGCAATGATGAGGTTAGGCAAAGGAGTCGGCAACCTCCTTTGAGAAGCATATTGTGCAGAGGGAGACTCCGTTGGTTTGTCCATGTTGCCCTTATGGAAAATTATTGATTAATCAATAGGGTTTTACACAGTGTGCCTAAAGGCCTCATAAAGAGGATGATATCTAAGATGCGGTGAGCAGACAATGTCAAACAGGACGTTGTTAGAATTCGAGTGAGTGGCCATATGCAGCAAGCAGATGTAGCTCAGGACAATATAATTGGAGAAATAAATTGCATGGTCTGGTTGACCTCCGCAGCCCATGGCTGCTTGAGGAGAATGATGATGATGACTCTCCTTTATTAGAAGTTAAGGTAAATCAAACGAGTGGTAGAAAATGTGATTAATGCCTTCTGGAAATTCGGACTTAGTTCCTAGAATATACGATGGGGCAATTTCTTTGAAATTTTCTCTCATTCAACTGAGATCAGAAGACATAACTTTCAACAATAAAATGTTGAGGTGTGTAAATTTTTCTCAGTTGAAAACTTAATGTTTTCATACTGGAATATTGATATTTGTAGACATGGATATCTTACGTTTTCTTCGCTTTATACTGATGGGCTTGAAAAAGGCACTGTGCTTCGGAATGGACGTTAAATGGTGGCTCCGTCTGCAAGAGAACCATATTCTGTGCGCACTGGATGGACTTGAAGGGAAACTACTATCTGTCTCCTATAGCTGTTATCCAGTGAGTAACCTTCTCCAAACCAAAGAACGTATAAGGAAAAGAAGTTCAGCTTTGACAAAGCCTAAGTAGCGACCTCAAGTGGTGTTTCGATTCGTGTCGTGCATTTCTTTAAGCTGGGAAGGAAACAATAAGGGGCAAACGAATTATGCATCAAAAAACTTATATTTTAAAAAAGGAAAAAAAGGAACTGCCCTTGCATTTGAAAAAAATAATATCATGATTTTAAAGGCTTATTTTCTACATTGAAATTATTTTTCGTTGAATCAAAAATTATAAATTGAACGGATAGAGAAAATTTTAAATTAGCTTGAAGATAATTTATAGAATAAATTATTACAATTAGAAGCTTTGTTGGTTGCATAGAAACAGGAAACAGAATTGATATTAATACACTCTGCAATGATATCAATGGGAAATTGTTACATAGGAAAAGCGAAGGGAATGGAACTTGACAGTAACATGTAATTGCAAAAGCGTTCGTCCCCTGTAATGTTCGTTTCTCCTCTAAACCTAATGCACGATACTCGATTTTACATTAATCTCTATGGAAGATTAACTTCTCCCTCTACATTCTTTGGCAAGGATATCAATGGGAAATTATTACATAGGAAAAGCGAAGAGAATGGAATTTGACAGTAACATGTAATTATAAAAGCGTTCGTCTCCTGTAATGTTCGTTTCACTTCTACGCCAAATGCACGATATTCGATTTTATATTAATTTCTATGGAAGCTTAGCTTCCTCTCCCTCTACATTCCTTGTCCAAGCCTTCGGGTGCTTTTGACTCTAGTATGCAAAAAATTCCTACTCAAAGGAATAACCCAAACTTTATATTTGAAATAATTCGTTACCTCCACTTAGGTAAACGTTTCTAGACTGCTATAAAAGTTTCCTATTTAGAACGTTAGTCAACTATTATTTAAATGTGTGAAAAATTATATTTGAAATATTGGCTGGTAGTAAACGGCCGGAAGTATTTGTGAAACATTTTGAAGAAAACATCTCAATAATTTGGTAAATTATTAAAAGAGCGATATTAAACAAATTAGTTTTGAAAAAGGTTTGAAAATAACGTTCAGAACTGTTCTGAGAGTTTATATTCAGTGTTATGATTAATTTCTATTCTAATATCAGAGAATTATTATGGGGAGTCCAAACTAACAATTAGTGCTCACTCAAATGTCAGCCAGATGTGTAAAATGCATTTGTCAGTAGGTGAATTTCGGGAATTCGTATTAGGTCAGAAAAAGCATGCCAAAATATCAAAAAAGATCTCCAGACATTTCCCAAATAGTAAATATATCTCAGTCGTTGACGACTGAACAGAATTATGAAATATTTTCTGTGAAGCAATTGACGAAGTTGCGTTAAGAAAAATGGACAATTTAATATTCGTTAAATGCTCAAATATCCAACGGAGGTTTCTCTTAATTTCGGTCATTCTAAAATAAATGACACAACTACGAAATGACAAATGATAGAAAGTTCTTTCTAATATGTAACATATTCGTCTAGTTTAGTGTGCACAACCGGTGGGCCACATGTGACCTGCCAATATTTTCCCTGAGGCCCACGACCGCTTATAATGGTATCGAAAAGGCTAACGATATTTGACATTATTCGTTAATCTTTTTGTTGTGATCATTACGAATTTTTAAAAATGTATTTATTTCTGTCATTTTCATAATGAAATACTGTGTCTACGTCTTAAAAGTTTTGCTACTGAGGCCCGCAGGCCAACACCTCTTATAACAGAAGGCCGATGGACCAAGTAATGACGTCATCGTAGATAGTCCTTTGTCCAGAAATATTCTTAGAAATTTATTTCTCCACTAAATGACCTTGCTGCCAATATCCGGGTGTCTCTATATCCGGACTTCGTTTAATGGCCTTGCTGTCAATATCCGGGTCTGTTTATGGCAGTGTTTTAGTTTCCCATAGATATACATTTCCAAACTTCTTTCGTAAATTCCGACATAGAATAATAACTGTTAACAATACTTGAAATGTTATGTCCTAGGTAAGCATTTACATAAACGACATCCAACTAAAAACAGACTAATTTCAATTCTCTTTTGTTTAAATTTTAATTGTGAATTTGACTTAAAACCAATTGCTCTTTATATCACAGTGTGAGAACAACACTCTTCGACATGTGTGAATAACTGAAGAAGTGTAGAATTACTGAATCAATATGGCAAGTCCCAGATGTAACGCATCGTATGGCTAAACACCATCCTTGCGGATAATGCCACGCTTTCCACTAATAACGGTCGGGGCAAGTCAGTGCCATAAAGACACAGCTCATCCATGACATCCTATGGCGAACAGTCCTATAGAAGGAAAGCTCATTCGTCGGTCAAAACCTAAATTTAATCTGTTCCCAGGTTAGCCACAAAAATGGATATATAAATCCAAGTTGACTCGGTCCCCGGTGTGGAGACTCTTAGTTTGAGTTTTCCATCGATAAGCCCGTCGACCGGGGATCCCACTCCCAGTCGCAAGACCTCAACTTCGTCCTCTCCATCGGAGCAGGGTCACCACAGCCCAGTTTTCCATTCAGCTGGGTCTCTTCACTTCTCAGAGTTTGCGTCGGAGCACGTTTGACCGGCGCCCGCCAACACCAGTCAGCTGCCCTTCAACAACCTCTCCAGCGGTCGTCAACCTACTGGGGCTCAACAGAAACTGCAGAGCCCGAATCCCACTTCACAGAGGCACTTTAAGCCCCCCAACCACGTCAAGGTGGTCCACGAGGGAAAACTACGACGCACACGACAGAAAAAATGAATATGCCATCCCGGGAATGAAACTGACCTGGTAGTTAAAATGTTACGCCAAGTGAACGCGATACCACTGCAGTTTCTCCATTTCAGAATAATCTAATGAATTAAATGTTTAGAACAGTGAAATCTAAAGTCTGAAATTTATGATTTATAACCTTTAAATAATTGCTCTCTCTTCCGAAGCATGATATAAAATTCTCTTGTGATATACAATTCACTTCATAGAAAATATTTGTATCGACAAATATTTATTCCAAACTTTGTAGAAAAATTGATGCTATGGTATCAGAAGAATTCTTCTCCACATCTTTTTTGTTACTAGTTCTAGAATGCGCCACTGAACCAATGTTAATTCTGAGATTATTTAAACTAGAATACTGATTTACGAAACTAGCCTCATTGAGTTCACCGATATCTTTAACAATTTTAGGACTGTCGGAATTTTCTCAAAGTCTTTACTAGGTTGAAAGTGTTTGGGATCGTGTGGAAAATTAACTGCTGGTTTTATCTCTTTGAAAGGCTCAGGGTTTGATGCGACATCTGTTGGTAGAAGTATGAGATAATTGGTAAAATTCTCTTATTCCACTTTTTGAAAGAAATAATTCTGTAAACGTGGTACATAAGTCCAGCAGGTCAGAAGAACTCCATGAACATAAAACTGGGACATGTGAAATTCAAAAACCGAACAGCAAGGGATTGTCACAGTTTTCTTTGACGCTAAAGAAAGGCAGTTTGAACGAGAATCCACCTGGTGTGGAGTGGATGTCATTTCAATATTTCAAAAACAAATATGTTTTGAAAAAAAGTTTTTAATTTTTGACAGTCTTTTGATACGTTTGTAACCAAATAATTTTGCTTACAATTATTCATAATTTATTAATTTTGAAATGGACAATAAAAAGACACTGGGACAAAGAAAAAAAAAACACTCACAAAGAATATGTAAACCATGTATTTGGATTACGTTTACGTCCAGTTAGTACAAGCAACACTTCCTAGTGCAAAAGGCCGGTGTACCAACCATGACTGTGAATTGAAATTGTATGCTCTAGGTTTTGCATTACTCGTTACAGAACTGAAGATATATTTATAGACTTTGTTGTCTTTCGTGTTTTTGGTGTAAGCATACATATGATTTTTGTTTAAGAGAAGATTAAAATCATATTAAATAACGGAGAAAGATTATTTTATCAATTATTCGTTTCGATTGATCTTTCTTTGGTTAGAATTTGAGATAAAATGAGTCAGCCGAGTAAAAGGGTATTCGACACATGCCTTTGTGTATCTCCGATTTCGTTTCCTAAAAGGGTATTCGACACATGCCTTTGTGTATCTCTGATTTCGTTTCATAAAAGGGTATTCGATGCATGCCTTTGTGTATCTCCGATTTAGTTTCGTAAACGGGTATTCGACGAATACCTTTGTGTATCGCTAATATCGTTTCCTGGAAACAGGATAAAATGTTAAAGTTGAGCTTTTCTGACTTGAACAGCATAACGTTTTCATGTGCGAAAGCTGAAATTTGAAAACACCGACTTCATATATATTTTACGAATGTAATTTGCTTTCTATGCATAAATAATTTAGTTCCTCCGTAAAGGCGAAACATACTTGATATTTCGAAGGAGGAAATTGTAATACTAATTAGTTAACAATAAATAATCTCATATATTATTTTAGTTAAATAATATACCGGTAGTTCCACTAGAACGAAATATAAATATGATTATGTGAAAAGTTTCCAAAAAAATAAAACCAATATTCATCATTAGAAACATCTCAAAATAATTATCGTTGCCACGGCAGGAATCGAACCCGCAACTCTCTAGATACATGCCAGAATGCTCTACGGTTAAACCATTAAACCATAACCAACAACTAAATTCTTTCTGAATAAGACCTATAAACAAAGAAGGTCTAAGGAAAAGAAGGCTAGCTTAGCAGAAGCGTAAGTGGCGCCATTCTGCGGAATTTTACCGAAGCTGAAGTGGCAAATTGATGTGTAGGCACAAAAATAACTGTAAAGGGCGATCTGCGCATGCGCAGTCAATCATTTTTAGCCCAATGCAGCTATGGTTTGTCATACTATTGGTATGTGTATTGCGATTTAACCAGTGTTTCCAAATGTCTAACAGCCATGGCTGTTTGGCACAGTGGTAGCTGACCCTAAAGTTATTCAATGAGTGTTTTATCTCGTTCAGGAGTACATTTTACGATACCTGGAAAAACCGTTGTGTGTTTATTTTGAGTAAATTTGCAGAATTTTTAAAATTAATATGTAAATTAATATATTTAATCATCTTGCGAACATGTAAGTCAATGTATGTTGCAGTTTTGTGTTCTCTGGAGCATATTGATGTATATAGGTGTCTGCAGTTTGTCCCAATAGTAAATGTTTTATGGTTGATACGAGAAGTGCCTGCTGCCATCTATTGACAATTTATACAAGTAAGAAACTCGATAAAACTTTTATTGCAAATATCTAAAATTATATAAAATGTAATTAAACAAAACATGTTATCTCTCATAGAGCCATAAATTTCAATTTATTATGATATATTAAATATTGCAGAATGTTCAGAATATTAAAAATTTTTTGTTGAGCATAGTTACTACGTGTTTCACAAAATAGGATTTTATTAAAGAAAATAATTTTGACTAATCGTCGAGAAAAGAAAATTATGATGGTAAAATTTAAGAAAGGAACACTTTGAACAGAGTCAAAGTGTATATAAAATTAGTCACGTGGTGAAAGCCTTGCTGGGATGTTGAAAAATAACGCAAGGAATTGGCTCACCTCTATGGTTAGGTGGCTTCACTGCAATGCACGAATATGCCATATTTAGAGGGCGCTGCAATCGAAAAGTTTACATTAAGCCTATGGAAGCTAGCTCTTTTCTCCCTTAGAAACTCCTTGCTATAAATATGTCACTGAGATATGGTGGACCTTGCGCCATCTATACGTCAGGAGAGGCATCTTTTTCCAATTGTTGCTAATGACTGCACGACCACACCTGGAGTCGGTTCTATTTCTATTCTCGCCGTGCGGTATGCAAGCGACCGCAAGCAAGAGCCAATCATATAGCCACTGACGAATGACGTAGTTAGAGCAGCTGGGCGAAAGTGAGCCTTACTTTGCATTTGTTATTAGGTGCGTTGGCGAGATGGATGACTACAAACTTTTAAATTTAGTACGTGATTCCCCTTGTTTTTATGACAAGACGCATCGAAATTATAGGGATCGAGGAATGAAACAAAATATGTCGGAATCAATAGCTTCACAACTGAGCAATGTTCCAAGTAAATTTTTATGTGTTTTGCATTTCAAAATTTTCCATTGTTAGACAGCACTATTTTAACTTTTAGATTTGAAAAGTGTCAATAATTCGTCAATCATTTCAAACCCCAGAAGAATATATCGAAACACCAAAAAATAAGTGCATGCAGGCCCGGATCTAGAAAACCTTCGATGGGGGTGGAGGGGGTAAGAAACACAATCGATCCAGGTTGGGTTGGGTTGTTTTACCTCTGAGCGGCACTTTGTTTGCACACCATGGACTAAATGGCCAGGTGACATGACCCCGAAGGCTCAGAGAAGGTTGGGGAGGGGACCCACTGGAACAGCTGTTGGGAACAGATGGTAGCCTCCCGTCAAGGCCATCCATCGTGCTCTTTAAGGTTGGGTTGTTTTACCACTGAGCGTCACGTTTTTTCACACAATGGGCTAAATGGCCAGGTCACATGGACCCCGAAGGCTCAGAGAAGGTTGGGGGAGGGGACCCACTAGAACAGCTGTTGGGAAACAGATGGTAGCCTCCCGTCAAGGCCATCCAGCGTGATCTTTAACATGCACAGGGTATGGCTCTCCCGCACACAGGGCCACGGCTTAACGTCCCATCCGACCGACGGCGACCTTTCCAAGCCCATCGGTGTCCCCTGCTGACCGTGGGCAGGGCGGGGAATTTTGAGGAGATAAATCTCAACGCTGACCCAGTTGGGACTCGAACCTGGGAACTATAGATTACGAGCCTGGCGCGCTACCGACTGAGCCACCCCGCCCCTACTGTGAAGTGGAATATCATTTCAGTATTTCAGAAACAAATATGATTTGAAAAAAGTTTTAAATTTTTGAGAGTCTGTTTATATGTTTGTAACCAAATAATTTTGCTTACAATTATTAATATTTTGTTATGGTAAATTTTGAAATGGAAAATAGAAGGACCTTGGGACAAAGATAGAGAAGAAAAAACATGACATTAAGAAGGTTAAAAAAAAACATTCGCAAAGAATATGTAAATTATATTTCTGGATTACGTTTACGTCCAGATATTAAAAGCAACATTTCCAACTGCAGAAGGCAGGTGTACCAACCATGACTGTGAATTTGACAACAATGGAAAATTTCTTTATTTCACTTTCATTTATGCTGAAAAAAAATACATTTTACTGCTTAATACGAAACTTTTAGTATGTAATAATCTATTTTGAATAGCGGCGGTGGTGGCTAAATCGGTATCGCGCCAGGTTCGCAATCTCTGGTTCCCAGGTTCGAGTCCCAGCTGGGTAAGCGTCGATATTTATCCCTGCAAAATCCCCCGCCCTGCAGACGGTCAGTAGGGGACACCGATGGGCTTGAGTAGGCCGCCATCCGTCGTATGGGACGTTAAGCCTTGGCTCCGTGTGCGGGAGAGCCATAACCTGTGCACGGTAAAAAACATAATGGATGGCATTGACGGGAGACTACCATCTGTCTCCCAACAGCTATTTCAATGGGCTCCATCCCCCAAACTTCTCTGTCTTCGGGGTCCTTGTGACTGGTAATTTAGCCCATGGTGTGGAAAAAAGTGCCGTTCAGAGGTAAAACAATCCAACGTTAAAGAACACGCTGGATGGCCTTGACGGGAGGCTACCATCTGTCTCCCAACAGCTGTTCCAGTGGGTCCCCTCCCGCAACCTTTTCTGTGCCTTCAGGGTCATGTGACCTGGACATTTAGCCCATGGTGTGGAAAAAAGTGTCGATCAGAGGTAAAACAACCCAACCAAAAATCTATTTTTAATATGTAGAATAATAGATTAATGAATTCTATTTCCATCCAAAAATTTGCCTATAAATCATTCTCTACCGCCATTAAATGTTTCGAAAGAATTTAAAATGAAATTATATGCGCTATGTTTTGCATTACTCGTAAATAAAAAATGGAAATACAGAAAAGCTTCTATTGCTGAAATGTATTAAAATCTAATTAGTATTTAGCATAGTTTCATTATCATGTTAATGGAACCTGCTAATAGATTTCATATTCAATGCTCCTTTTTAACCATCTTTGCTGTTACAGAACTGAAGACATATTGATAGACTTTGTTGTCTTCCGTGTTTTTGGTGTAAGCATATATATTATTTCTGTTTAAGAGAAGATTAAAATCATATTTAAAAACGGAGAATGATTTTCATCAATGATTCGTTTTGATCGATCCTCCTTTGGTTAGAATTTCAGATAAAATAAATCAGACGTGTAAAAGAGTATTTGACGAATGCCTTTGTGTATCTCCGACTTCGTTTCGTAAAAGGGTATTCGACGAATACATCCTGGAATCAGGATTTTCCTATATTTCTGCACTTTCGTTGCTGAATTGCGAGAAGACTGTTCAACATTCCGTAATAAAATGTTAAATTCGCGATTTTTTTGCAGCATAACATTTTCATGCACGAAACTGAAATTTGGAAACACCGACTTCATATATATTATACAAATGTAATTTGCTTTGCATGCATAAACAATTTAGTTGATCCTTAAAGGCGAAACATACTAGATGTATCAAGGTGCAAATGACGACTACAGTTTTTTAATTAACTGTAAATGTTTCATAAATTTTTTAGTTAAACAATTTAGTGGTAGTTTCACTGGCAGGTAGTATAAATATACTGATGTGAAAAGTTTCCAAAAAAAAAATATCGAATTTCATCATTATAAACATCTCAAAACAATTATCGGTGTCACGGCGGGAATCGAACCCCCAACTCGCTAGATACATGCCAGAGTGCTCTACGGTTAAACCGTTAAACCATAACCAACAACGAAATTCTTCCAGAAAACGATTTATAAATCTTTCACTGAGATATGGTGGAACTTGCGCCCTTGATACGTCAGGAGAGGCAGCTTTTTCCAATTGTTGTTAATGACTGAACGACCACACCTGGAGTCGGTTCTATTTCTATTCTCGCCGAGCGGTATGCAAGCGACCGCAAGCAAGAGCCAAGTCAAATAGCCGCTGACGAATAACGTAGAGCAGCTGGGCGAAAGTGAGCCTTACTTTGCATTTGATATTAGGTGCGTTGGCGAGATGGACGGGTAGGGAACACAGAGGGCTTGGAAAGGCCGCCGTCCGTCGGATGGGACGTTAAGCCGTGGTCCGTGTGCGGAAGAGCCATACCCTGTGCACGTTAAAGAACACGCTGAATGGCCTTGACGGGAGGCTACCTTCTGTCTACCAACAGCTGTTCCAGTGGGTCCTTTCCCCCAACTTTCTCTGAGCCTTCGGGGTCCATGTGACCTGGCCATTTAGCCCATGGTGTGCAAAAAAGTGCCGCTCAGAGGTAAAACAATCCAATCCAATCCTGGAAAATTAACGAATTTGTAGTGATATGTATTTTAATTATTTAAACGAAAAATTCTGACTTTTTATGAAAATCAGTGGCTAATTGCCCAGGTTACAATGACTCCCAAAGTTCAGAGAGGGTGGTGGGATTGAACCCACTAAAGCAGCTACCATACGTTTCCCGTTATAGCAGCATACCATACGTTTTCCGTTTATAGCAGCACTAAACGGAGACATATCGCAGCTGCCGTCAAAGCCATGTAGTGTTTTTTAAACGTGTACAGGTTATAGCTCTCCCGCACACGAAGTAACGGTTGCCGCACCGAAGCAAAGTCCATCGGGATTCCCTACTGATCTTGACTGGTGATTTTGCGGAGATAAATCTCAACGCTGACGCAGCTGGGGCTTTTCTCTCAAAATGTAAATGGGTAAGCCTGTAGAAGGACCACCCAAGACTGGTGAAGTGTAAACAAACAAACAAAAAGCAGCTGGGGCTCGAACCTGATAACTGGAAATTACGAGCCTGGATCACTACCGACTGATCCACCCCCGGCCAAAATCAATTGTGAAATACTCTGTATGTGCAATTATGGCATAAACTGCAATAATTTTAACTGTGGCATTCATAGCGTATAAAAACAAGAACAACTCACGCAAAAAAAAAAGAAATTATCGAAGACCTTCTTGAGTTCATTTAATGAGTTACAGTAAAGAGGAAGAGGAAGTTTCTGCGATGGCTATCCTCAAACTCAAATGGAATAATAAGGTTTCATCCATGGATGACAGATAAAACGTTGTAACATGAAACTGGAAAGTACGGAAACCTCTACTTTAAGAAAGAAAATGAAGCAGCATCGTGTGCCAAAATCAAAATGAACTGCGGAAAGTAGCCAAACCAACAAAGCCTTTTTTTCATTCTTTCTCCAATTGCGGTAGATCGTCAATTTAACGGTAGAATTCAAACTAATGGATAATTCAGGAAATGGAAAAAATATTTCTTTCAATTACACGATATTCCAGAAATCGTTTAGCCCTATTAGTATCTATCAAACACAGAAAGCATTTTCCTTTTTTCTCAACGGTTATGTGTTGGGATTCCATCTCTCCACCATGCGGATAGATGGATGGAAATTTCTCTTCTTACTATAAACCATTTAACCCTTTTAATGAATGAAATTCTGACTAATCGATGATTAAATAAAACGGTAGAGCAAATTTTATTCCTGTTTAAAATAATAATAATAATAAATACACCCTCAAGCAGCTGCTTGCCACAGAGGACTGACAGGAGCCTGTCAGTTTAACTCAATCATAAATTGTTTTCTCTTCAAAACAGAATGTTAAATGTTCAAGAACAGACAGACAAAATATATTTAAGCAATGATTAGATTTTTTTCTTCTCACCACGAGCTTAAAATGAATTAAAACGCGAAACATTACAATTAAATGTCATTCTCTAATAGATTATGCAAAAATGATTGAAAGCTAGACGTATCATGATAGTAAGCGATATGAATAATTTGTAGCTATTCCATTCGTTTCAGAAGGAAAAAATATTTTTCGCATTTTTTGGTCGAATATTGGTTCTGAAAATTTACATTACTGAACCAGCAGTTGATTTCTCGATTTTCAAGAAGGATAGGTTGAATTTTGGCATTAATCTGACTTAATGAGAATAAGGAAAGCATTTTAACACGGCAACGTTGAGATTTGAAATAATACGGACTTAATATGAATCATGAATTAGAAAGACATTTGAAGTTTCACCCATACTGTGTTCCTAGAAATGACAAAACAGTATTGACCTTTTGTTTACTATATTATTCATAAATTTTCATTTATAATAAATTGAAGGAATTGCTCACCGGTAGAAAAATGATGAGCTCTTCTGGGGCAAAAATTGAATTCTATTAATGGAAAGAAAAACAAAATTTGAAAGTAAATTTTGCCGTTGTAATTTAATAAAAGTATGAAATAAATTTTTATTGAAATACATTTGCTAAATTGAAGTTCAGGATTTTTCCATTGATTTGAAATTCAAGTTCATGATGATTTCAAGTATAATATAACCATAGAATTAATGATCAACAAAAACACTCCATCATTATGCAAGTATGCAAATTTACTCCATCATTATGTAAGTATGCAAAATTCATACAGCCACTCCCAGATAGTGAATTCATTTGTGCGCCAATTAACTTTAATCAGACTTCAGACATGACGTGGATAATTCGTGTTGCTATTTCTCAAATGTTAAACTACATCTGCATTCGTCTTGCTGCTTCTCAAATGTTAAAATACATCTGCATTCATCATTTCATGTTGTCAGTGATGATGCGCAAATATGGAAAATTTTACAAATCTTTCCCACATGGTTAATACGCGATAGGTATAAGTAAAGTTCAGAAATTTTGAAAGTATATAGACTAATGTCTGTTGGACGCATACACCTGAAATTTGAAATGAACAACAGGCAGAAAATGGGAAATGGAATGGGATTAAGAAAAAAAATATTGTCCCAAAATCGTCACCAATTGTAACCTAACTCTATTTTGAAAAGCCACACAAATATCAGGTAAACAAAAAAAGTTCATGCGATTTTGTCTGTTTATATTTCTCTTTAGTAATACCACTTCCCAGTGAAGGTGTCATACAAAAAGTAACAGTCCCTCACGTGGTTTGAAGGTTCCCGCCATATCATAGGATTGACCGCATTTACTATTTACCCATCTGCGAACACGCAGTGTTCCAACCAGCACCTGTTATGACAGAAAGCCAGAGGACCAAATTATGACGTCCGCTTAAGTAGGTAGTCCTAACATATAACGCTTCTTACAGTTTTGATTCTAATATTATTACTGTTGGACACTGTGATAAACTTTATATTAATGTTTATCTGTAAATATACTTTATTTAGGTGAAAAATTACTTGTATTAATAGCATTAATAGATTTGATAATAAATGCGAATAATTTTTTTTAAATAAAATATATTTATAGACAAACGTTAGTATACATATTAGCACAAGAATTCACCCGTAGTAATATTAGTACCAAAATTATAAGAATTGTTTCTATGGTATGCCTTTTTAAGTTGTCCTGTCCAACTTCCAACAAATTTTGAAATTCCAAAACTCGTTCAAATTGGGTCTTCACTGATCCAGATTCTAATGGTGACGTCATAAATTTGGTGTGTTATTGGAGGTGTTGATTGTAAAGCTATTACACACTATATGCGAAGTCCAGCTGTTCTGTGATCTCCAATCTTACACCCAAAGTAAAGGTGGTGTGCCTCTTTGATGACAGGCGTTATTTCACACTTCTGTGAATCGAAAATAACTTCGCCATAAATGTAAAAACAATGGTCTATATTGTTCACACAAGAACGGGGTATATCGCTCACATACAGCACCAGCATACAATCATGAAGGGACAATAATTAAGGAAAGGTAAAGGCTTCTTCACACTTGCCGTTCGCCGCGTCGCAAACGCACTGTGACTTCCCGCAATTAAACACGCGGTCTGCAATAAAGAACTAAGCTGATTGGTTCTCACTGCAAACAGCCTGGAACGCGTGCTTTGTTGTCTCTGAGAGATTTACCGGTCTTTCTGACATTACTTTCACTCTATTTTAAACATTATGTCCAGGAAAAGAGGGGCGGGGGTGGCTCAGTCGGTAGCGCGCCAGGCTCGTAATCTGTAGTTCCCAGGTTCGAGTCCCAGCTGGGTCAGCGTTCAGATTTATCTCCGCAAAATTTCTCGCCATGCCCACGGTCAGTAGGGGACACCTATGGGCTTGGAAAGACCGCCGACCTTCGTATGGGACGTTAAGCAGTGGCTCCGTTAGCGGGAGAACCATACGCTGTGCACGCTAAAGAACAAGCTGGATGGCCTTGACGGGAGGCTACCATCTGTCTCCCAACAGCTGTTCCAGTGGGTCCCCTCCCCCAACTTTCTCTTGAGCCTTCGGGGTCCATGTGAACTGGCCATTTAGCCCATGATGTGCAAAAACGTGGAAAACGGAATGTCAAATGTTATACTGCATTGAAATCAAGTCTCTTCATCCCCCACCCCCATTTTTATATTTTTCAGGATCGATTGTGTTTCTTACCCCCTCCACCCCCATCGAAGGTTTTCTAGATCCGGGTCTGCATGCACTTATTTTTTGATTTTTCGATATATTCTTCTGGGGTTTGAAATGATTGATGAATTATTGACAGTTTTCAAAACTAAAAGTTAAAATAGTTCTCTCTAACAATGGAAAATTTTGAAAATACAAAACACATAGAAATTCACTTGAAACATTGCTCAGTTGTGAAGCTATTGATTCCCATATATTTTGTTTCATTCCTCGATCCCTATAATTTCGATGCGTCTTGTCACAAAGACAAGGGGAATCACGAACTATATTTGAAAGTTTGTAGTCGTCCATCTCGCCAACGCACCTAATAACAAATGCAAAGCAAAGCTCACTTTCGCACAGCTGCTCTAACTACGTTATTCGTCAGCGGCTATTTGATTTGGCTCTTGCTTGCGGTCGCTTGCATACCGCTCGGCGAGAATAGAAATAGAACCGACTCCAGGTGTGGTCGTGCAGTCATTAGCAACAGTTGGAAAAAATTGCCTCTCGTGACGTATAGATGGCGCAAGGTCCACCACATCTCAGTGAAAGATTTATAAATCTTTTTCTGGAAGAATTTTGTTGTTGGTTATGGTTTAACGGTTTAACCGTAGAGCGCTCTGGCATGTATCTAGAGAGTTGCGGGTTCGATTCCCGCCGTGACAACCATAATTGTTTTGAGATGTTTATAATGATGAAATTCGGCATTTTTTTTGGAAACTTTTCACATCAGTATATTTATACTACTTGCCAGTGAAACTACCACTAAATTGTTTAACTAAAATAATATATGAAATTATTTACAGCTAATTAAAAAACTATACGCTTTATTTGAACTCCGATATATCTAGAATGTTTCGCCTTTAAGGAGGAACTAAATTATTTATGCATGCAAAGCAAATTACATTTGTATAATATATATAAAGTCGGTGTTTGCAAATTTCAGCTTCGTGCATGAAAACGTTATGCTGCAAAAAAATCGCGAATTTAACAATTTATTGCTTAATGTTGAACAGTCTTCTCGCAATTCAGCAACGAAAGTTCAGAAATATAGGACAATCCTGATTCCAGGATGTATTCGTCGAATACCCTTTTACGAAACGAAGTCGGAGATGCACAAAGGCATTCGTCGAATACCCTTTTACGAAACGAAGTCGGAGACACAGAAAGGCATTCGTCAAATACACTTTTACACGTCTAATTTATTTTATCTGAAATTCTAACCAAAGGAGGATCGATTAAAACGAATCATTGATGAAAATCTTTCTCCGTTTTTAAATATGATTTTAATCTCCTCTTAAACAGAAATAATATAAATGCTTACACCAAAAACACGGAAGACAACAAAGTCTATCAATATGTCTTCAGTTCTGTAACAGCAAAGATGATTAAAAAGGAGCATTCATATCAAATCAATTAGCAGGTTCCATTAACATGGTAATTAAACTTTGCTAAATACTAATTAGATATTAATACATTTCAGCAATAGAAGCTTTTCTGTATTTCCATTTTTTATTTATGAGTAATGCAGAAAATAGCGCATATAATTTCATTTTGAATTCTTTCGAAATATTTAATGGCGGTAGAGAAGTCTTTATACGCAAATTTTTGGATGGAAATAGAATTCATTAATCTATTATTCTACATATTAAAAATAGATTTCAGGTTGGGATGTTTTACCTCTGAGCGACACTTTTTTCCACACCATGTGCTAAATGGTAGTGACCAGGTCACCCATCTGTCTCCCAACACCTATTCCAGTGGACTCCCTCCCCAAACCTTCTCTGAGTCTTCGGGGTCCTTGTGACTTGGCCATTTAGCCCATGGTGTGGAAAAAAGTGTCGCTCAGAGGTAAAACAACCCAACCTAAAATCTATTTTTAATATGTAGAATAATAGATTAATTAATTCTATTTCCATCCAAAAATTTGCGTCTATTAATTTTCATTAATATTTCGAAAGAATTGCGTCTTCTAATTTTCATTAAATATTTCGAAAGAATTTAAAATGAAATTATATGCGCTATGTTTTGCATTACTCGTAAATAAAAAATGGAAATACAGGAAAGCTTCTATTGCCGAAATGTATTAAAGTCTAATTAGTATTTAGCAAAGTTTAATTATCTTGTTAATGAAACCTGCTAATTGATTTCATATGCAATGCTCCTTTTTAACCATCTTTGCTATTACAGAACTGAAGACATATTGATAGACTTTGTTGTCTTCAGTGATTTTGGTGTAAGCATATATATTATTTCTGTTTAAGAGAAGATTAAAATCTTATTTAAAAACGGAGAAAGATTTTCATCAATGATTCGTTTTGATCGATCCTCATTTGGTTAGAATTTCAGATAAAATAAATCAGACGTGTAAAACAGTATTTGACGAATGCCTTTGTGTATCACCGACTTCGTTTCGTAAAAGGGTATTCGACGAAAACATCCTGGAATCAGAATTGTCCTATATTTCTGAACTTTCGTTGCTGAATTGCGAGAAGACTGTTGAAAATTCCGCAATAAAATGTTAAATTCGCGATTTTTTTTGCAACATAACGTTTTCATGCACGAAGCTGAAATTTTCAAACACCGACTTCGTATTTATTATACAAATGTAATTTGCTTTGCATGCATAAATAATTTAGTTCCTCCTTAAAGGCGAAACATTCTAGATATATCAGAGTGCAAAGTGCTAAAAAGTATTTTAATTAACTATAAATAGTCTCATATATTATTTTAGTTAAACAATTTAGTGGTAGTTTCACTGGTAGGAAGTGTAAATATACTGATATGTAAAGTTCCCCCCCCCAAAAAAAAAATACCGAATTTCATCATTATAAACATCTCAAAACATTTATGGTTGTCACGGCGGGAATCGAACCCGCAACTCTCTAGATACATGCCAGAGCGCTCTGCGGTTAAACCGTAACCAACAACGAAATTCTCCCAGAAAAAGATTTTTAAATATTTCACTGAGATGTGGTGGACCTTGCGCCATCTATACGTCAGGAGAGGCAATTTTTTTACAATTGTTGCTAATGACTGCACGACCACACCCGGAGTCGGTTCTATTTCTATTCTCGTCGAGCGGTATGCAGGCGACTGCAAGCAAGAACCAAGTCAAATAGCTGACGAATGACGTAGTTAGAACAGCTGGGCGAAAGTAAGCCTTACTTTACATTTGATATTACGTGCGTTGGCGAGATGGACGACTACAAAGTTTTAAATTTAGTGCGTGATTCCCCTTGTCTTTATGACAAGACGCATCGAAATTATAGGGATCGGGGAATGAAACGAAATATTTGGGAATGAATAGCTTCACAACTGAGCAACGTTTCAGGTGAATTTCTATGTGTATTGCATTTTCAAAAATTTCCACTGTTAAAGGGCACTATTTTAACTTTTAGATTTGAAAAGTGTCAATAATTCATCAATCATTTCAAACCCCAGAAGAATATATCGAAAAACCAAAAAATAAGTGAATTCAGGCCCGAATCTAAGAAACCTTCGAGGGGGTGGAGGGTTGTTGGTTTGTTTTACCTATGAGCGGCACTTTTTTGCACACCATGGGCCAAATGGCCAGGTCACATGGACCCCAAAGTCTCAGAGAAGATTGGGGAGGGGACCCACTGGAACAACTGTTGGGAGACAGATGGTAGCCTCCCGTCAAGGCCATCCAGCGTGTTCTTTAACGTTGGATTGTTTTACCTCTGAGCGGCACTTTTTTGCACACCATGGGCTAAATGGGCAGGTTACATGGACCCCGAAGGCTCAGAGAAGGTTGAGGGAGGGAGCCCACTGGAATAGCTGTTGGGAGACAGATGGTAGTCTCCCGTTAGTGCAATCCAATGTGTTCTTTACCGTGCACAGGGTGTGGCTCTTCCGCACACGGAGCCAAGGCTTTACGCCCCAACCGACGGACGTCGGCCTTTCCAATCCCATCGGTGTCCCATACTGACCGTGGGCAGGGCGGGGAATTTTGCGGAGATAAATCTCAACGCTGACCCAGCTGGGACTCGAACCTGGGAACTACAGATTACGAACCTGGCGCGCTACCGACTGAGCCACCCCCGCCCTGTTAAAATTGGAGTGAGTGGCCATATGTAGCAGATGAAGTTCAGGACAATATATTTGGATAACTAAATTGCATGGTCTGGTTGAATCTCCGCAGCCAAGGGCTGTTGGAGCAGGGTGATGATGCTCATTTATTAGAAATTAAGGTAAATCAGACGAGTGGAAGATAATACGATTAATGCGTTTTGGTATCTCGGACTTCGTTCCAAGAATGTGTTGGTATCTCGGACTTCGTTCCATGAACGAGTGGAAGATAATACGATTAATGCGTTTTGGTATCTCGGACTTCGTTCCAAGAATGGGGGGTGGGGGAGACCCACTGGAACAGCTTTTGGGAGATAGATGGTAGCCTCCCGTGGGGCAATATTTTTGAAATTTTCCCCCGTTCAATTGAGATCAAACGAAATGACTTTCAACAATAACATATTGTGGTGTGCGCCATATTCTCACATGAAATCGTAATATATTTATACGGGAATGTTGAGATGTGGAAACACGGAGAACTTATATTTTCTTCACCTTATGCTGATGGGCTTGGAAAGGTCACCGTGCTTCGGATAGGACGTTAAGCCGTGGTCTCGTGTGCGGGAGAATCGTATCCTGTGCACGTTGGATGGCCTTCAAGGGAGACTATCATCTGTCTCGTAACAGCTGTCTAGTGGATAACCTTCTAAAAGCCTTCGGAGTGCTTGAGACCATGGTGTGCAAAAAAGTGGGTTGGGTTGGGTTGTTTTACCTCTGAGCGGCACTTTTTTGCACACCATGGGCTAAATGGCCAGGTCACATGGACCCCGAACGCTCAGAGAAGGTTCGGGGAGGGGACCCACTGGAACAGCTATTGGGTGACAGATGGTAGCCTCCCGTCAAGTACATCCAGCGTGTTCTTTAACGTGCACAGGGTATGGCTCTCCCGTAAACGGGGCCATGGTTTAACGTCCCATCTGAAGGACGGCGGCCTTTCCAAGCCCATCGATGTCCCCTACTGACCGTGGGCAGGGCGGGGAATTTTGCGGAGATAAATCTGAACTCTGACCCAGCTGGGACTCGAACCTGGGAACTACAGATTACGAGCCTGGCGCGCTACCGACTGAGCCACCCCGTGAAAAAAGTGCTACTCACAGGTAACACACCCAACCTACATATTGGAAATTTTTGCTACCTATAAAATGGTAAACAATTACTAGACTGCTTAAATTTGAAGCAGATATATTGTGTTAACGAATTTTATTTAAATTTATCTAAAATTTATTTTAAACTACTGACTGGTAGTTTAGGCAGCAGCAAGTATTTTAAAAAATTTTGAAGATAACATTTTAGTACTTTCGTAAATTATTAAAAGAGCGATATTAAACAAATTATTTTTGAAATAGGTTTGAAAAATAACATTCAGAAATGTTGCAAAGAACTTAAATTCAGTGTCATGATTAATTTCTACTATAATACCACAGAATTATTATGAGGACTCCAAACTCACAATTGGTGCTCTCTCAAACGTTACCCAAGTATGTAAAATACCAGTACCAGTAGGTGAATTTCGGCAATTCGTATTAGGTTAGAAAAAGCATGCATAAATGTCAAAAAAGTTCACCAGAAATATCCCAAATAGGTTGGGTTGTTTTACCTCTGAGCGGCACTTTTTTGCACACCATGGGCTAAATGGCCAGGTCCCATGGACCCCGAAGGCTCAGAGAAGATTGGGAGAGGGGACCCACTGGAACAGCTGTTGTGAGACAGATGGTAGTCTCCCGTCAAGGCCATCCAGCGTGTTCTTTAACGTGCACAGGGTATGGCTCTCCCGCACACCGGGCCACGGCTTAACGTCCCAACCGACGGACGGCGGCCTTTCCAAGCCCATCGGTGTCCCCTACAGACCATGGGCAGGGCGGGGAATTTTGCGGAGATAAATCTCAACGCTGACCCAGCTGGGACTCGAAACTGGGAACTACAGATTACGAGCCTGGCGCGCTACCGACTGAGCCATCCCATGACACAACTAGGAAATGACAAATGATAGAAAGACTATTCTAATATATAACATATATACATTTATTAGTTTGGTGTGCACAACCGGTGGGCCGCATGTGACCTGCCAATATTTTCCGTGAGGCCCACGACCGCTTATAATCTATAATCCGCTTATGTCTTATATTCGCTTATATCTTATTATATCATCTTATATTATAATATGGTATCGAAAATGCTAACGATATTTGACATTATTTGTTAACATTTTTGTTGTGATAATTACAAATTTTTAAAAACGTATTTATTTCTGTCATTTTTATAATGAAATACTGTGTCTACGTCTTAAAAGTTTTGTTACTGAGGCCGGAAGACCAACACCTCTTATAACAGAAGGCCGATGGACCAAGTAATGACGTCATCGTAGATAGTCCTTTGTCCAGAAATATTCTTAGAAATTTATTTCTCCACTAAATGACCTTGCTGCCAATATCCGTCTCTCTCTATATCCGGACTTCGTTTCATGGCTTTGCTGTCAATATCCGGGTCTGTATATGGCAGTGTTTTAGTTTCCCATAGATATACATTTCCAAACTTCTTTCGTAAATTCCGACATTGAATAATAGCTGTTAACAATACTTGAAATGGTATGTCTTAGGTAAGCATTTACATAAATGACATACAACTAAGAACAAAATTATTTCAATTCTCTTTTGTTTAAATTTTAATTGTGAATTTGACTTAAAACCAATTGCTCTTTATGCCACAGTGTGAGAACAACACTCTTCGACATGTGTGAATAACTGAACAAGTGTAGAATTTGTTAATCAAAATGGCAAGTCCCAGATGTACCGCAGCATATGGCTGCAAACCATCTTTGGGGATAATACCATGTGCCCCCACTACCAACGGTCGTGGTAAGTCAGTGCCATAAAGACACAGCTCATCCACGACATCCTATGGCGAACAGTCCTATAGAAGAAAAGCTCACCCATCGGTCAAAACCTAAATTTAATCTGTTCCCAGGTTAGCCACAAAAATGGATATATAAATCCAAGATGACTCGGCCCCCGGGGTGGAGATTCTTAGTTTGAGTTTTCCATCGATAAGCCCGTCGACCGGGGATCCAACTTCCAGTCGCAAGCCCTCAACTTCGTGCTCTCCATCGGAGCAGGTTCACCACAGTCCAGTTTGCCATTCAGCTGGGTCCCTTAACCTCTCAGAATCTGCGTCGGAGCACGCTTGACCGGCGCCCCTCAACACCAGGTCAGCTGCCCTCCAACAAACTCTCCAGCGGTCGTCAACATACTGGGGCTCACCAGAAACTGCAGAGCCCGAACCCCACTTCACAGAGGCACTTTAAGCCCCCCAACCACGTGAAGGTGGTCCACGAGGAAAAACTACAACGCACACGACAGAAAAAATTAATATGCCATCCCGGGAATGAAACTGACCTGGTAGTTAAAATGTTACGCCAAGTGAATGCGTTACCACTGCAGCTTTTCCATTTCAGAATAATCTAATGAATTAAATATTTAGCACAGTGAAATCTAAAGTCTGAAATTTATGATTTATAACCTATAAAATATTGCTGTTCCTGCCGAAATATGATAAAAATTATCATGTGATTTACAATTCACTTCATAGAAAATATTTGTATCGACAAATATTTATTCCGAACTTTGTAGTAAAATTGATGCTATGGTATCAGAAGAATTCTTCTCTATATCATTTTCCGTTACTAGTTTTAGAATGTGCCACTGAACCAATGTTACTGCTGAGATTATTTAAACTAGAATACTGATTTACGAAACTAGCCTCGTTGAGTTCACCGATATCTTTAAAAATTTTAGGACTGTCGGAATTTTCTCAAAGTCTTTACTAGTTTGAAAGTGTTTGGGATCGTGTGGAAAATTAACTGCTGGTTTTATCTTTTTGAAAGGCTCAGGGTTGGACGCGACATCTGTTGGTAGAGGTATGAGATAATTGGTAAAATTCTCTTATTCCATTTTTTGAAAGAAATAATTCTGTAATCGTGGTACATAAGTCCAGCAGGTCAGAAGAACTCCATGAACATAAAACTGGGACATGTGAAATTCAGAAACCGAACAGCAATGGATTGTCACAGTTTTCTTTGACGCTAAAGAAAGGCAGTTTGAACGAGAAACCACCTGCTGTGAAGTGGCATGTCATTTCAATATTTCAAAAACAAATGTGTTTTGAAAGAAAGTTTTTAATTTATGACAGTCTTTTGATACGTTTGTAACCAAATAATTTTGCTTACAATTATTCATAATTTGTTATTAATTTTGAAATGGACAATAAAAAGACACTGGGACAAAGATAGAAAAAAAAAAACACTCACAAAGAATATGTAAACCATGTATTTGGATTACGTTTACGTCCAGATAGTACAAGCAACACTTCCTACTGCAGAAGGCCGGTGTACCAACCATGACTGTGAATTGAAATTGTATGCGCTATGTTTTGCATTACTCGTAAATAAAAAATGGGAATACAGAAAAGTTTCTATTGCTGAAATGTATTAAAATCTAATTAGTATTTAGCAAAAGTTTAATTATCATGTTTATAGATTGCTAATAGATTGCTAATAGATTCTATGATTGCTAACAGACCTATATGCAACCTGCTAATAGATTTCAAATGCAATGCTCCTTTGTAACCATCTTTACTGTTACAGAACTGAAGATATATTGATTGGACTTTGTTGTCTTCCGTGTTTTTGGTGTAAGCATATATATTATTTCTGTTTAAGCGAAGATTAATATCATATTAAATAAGGGAGAAAGATTTTTTTATGATTTAATCGTTTCGACTGATCTTTCTTTGGTTGGAATTTGAGATAAAATGAATCAGCCGAGTAAAAGGGTATTCGACGCATGCCTTAGTGTATCTCCGATTTCGTTTCGTAAATGTGTATTCGACGAACACCTTTGTGTATCTCTGACTTCGTTTCCTGGAACCAGGATAAAATGTTAAAGTTGAGTTTTTGTGACTTGAACAGCATAACGTTTTCATGCACGAAAGCTGAAATTTGAAAACACCGACTTCATATATATTTTAAGAACGTAATTTGCTTTGCATGCATAAATAATTTTATTCCACCGTAAAGGCGAAACATGCTAGATATTTCGAAGAATTTTAGTCAACTACAAATAATAACATATATTATTTTAGTTAAATAATTTACCGGTAGTTTGACTAGAACGAAATATAACTATGATTATGTGAAAAGTTTCCAAAAAAATAATACCGATTTTAATCATTACAAACATCTCAAAACAATTATCGTTGCCACGGCGGGAATGGAACTCGCAAATCTCTAGATACATGCCAGAGTGCTCTACGGTTAAACCATAACCAACAACTAAATTCTTCCTGAATAAGACATATAAATATGTCACTGAGATATGGTGGACCTTGCGCCATCTATACGTCAGGAGAGGCGACGTTTTCCAATTGTTGCTAATGACTGCACGACCACATCTGGAGTCCAATCATGTAGCCGCTGACGAATGACGTAGTTAGAACAGCTGGGCGAAAGTGAGCCTTGCTTTGCATTTATTATTAGGTGCGTTGGCGAGATGGACGACTACAAACTTTTAAATTTAGTGCGTGATTGTCCCTGTCTTTATGAGAAGACGCATCGAAGTCATAGGGATCGAGGAATGAAACGAAGTATGTGGGAATCAATAGCTTCACAACTGAGCAATATTTCAGGTGAATTTCTACGTGTTTTGCAGTTTCAAAAATTTCCATTGTTAGAGAGCACTATTTTAACTTTTAGATTTGAAAACTGTCAATAATTCATCAATCATTTTAAACCCCAGAAGAATGTATCGAAAAACCAAAAAATAAGAGCATGCAGGCCCGGATCTAGAAAACCTTCGAGGGAGGGAGAGGGTTAAGAAACACAATCAACCCAGAAAAATATAAAAGGAGGGGGGGGGGGGGAGCGGTGAAGAGACTTGATGTCCAATGCAGTATAACATTTGACACACCGTTTTGCAATTCTTTAAAATATTTACATGCGTTACATTTTAATGTTTCATAATTTTTTGCCTCTTCTACACTTACTAGCATTCTGAAAGGAGGACAATGCCCTCCCTCCTAAATCCGGCACTGGATGCTTGTATAAACACAGACCACAAAGTAAAAACATTAGCAATTCTAAATGCAACTTACCTTAGTTAGCCTATGGGTAGCGCCAATCTTTCGGCTTCAGAAATGGACTTCCTGAATTTTGTGTCGTTCTTTTCAATAAGTGATTGAACAAGAGGTAAAACCGTTTTTAACTGAACATGTGACATTCGCAAAAAATTTTTGTAATGTTCAGAGTCAGCCTCCTGAATAAATAAATAAAAAAATAAATACCCCCTCAAGCAGCTGCTTGCCACAGAGGTCTGACAGAAACCTGTCAGTTTATATGCCATAGTAGGAGCTCTGAGAGGATGGCAGGACCTCAGGAGAAAAACAACACACACAACCATGCCTTACACGGGGCTCGAACCCAGATCCCTTTGATCAGTAGCCAAGCGTGCTAACCACTCGGCCATGGGAACAGTAGGGATTAAATAATAGAAATCGTCTAATCTTTCTCTATCGTTAAAAATCTCGCGAACCCATTTAGTGCGATTTTTTTTATTACTACGTCTATGATTAGCCAAGGCAAGTGATATTAACCGTTTACGAATGAACAAACTTCTTTTCCTGGACATGACGCTTAAAAGCACTTTTTTGCACAAAATGGGCTAAATGACCAGATCACAAGGATCCCGAAGGCTCAGAGAAGACTGGGAGAGGTGACTCATTGGACAGCTGTTGGGAGACAGATGACAGCTTCCCGTCAAGGTCATCCAGTGTGGTCTTTAACGTGCACAGGGAATGGATCTCCCACACGCAGGTCATTGATTAACGTCCCATCCGACAGCCGGCGGCCTTTCCAAGCCCATCGGTATCACCTACTGAACATGAGAAGGGCTGGGAATAAATAGAGATTGGATTGGATTGTTTTACCTCTGAGCGGCACCTTTTTGCACACCATGGGCTAAATTGTGAGGCCACAAGAACCCCGAAGGCTCAGAGAAGGTTGGGGGAGGGGACCCACTGGAACAGCTGTTGCGAAACAGATGGTAGCCTCCCGTCAAGGTCATCCAGCGTGTTCTTTAACGTGCACAAAATATGGCTCTCCCGCACACGGGGCAACGGCTTAACGTCCCATCCGACGGACGGCGGCCTTTTCAAGCCCATCGGGGTCCCATACTGACCGTGGGCAGGGCGGGGGAAATTTTGCGGAGATAAATCTCAACGCTAACCCAACTGGGACTCGAATCTGGGAACTACAGATTACGAGCCTGGCGCGCTGCCGACTGAGGCACCCCCGCCCCAATGAGAAAATAGAGTAAAGTCATTTAAAATTTAGTAATCATCTCCCAGTGCGTTTCAGAAATTCTGATGATCTGTTGAATGTGATGGTCAGTGAAGTGGACTATCTATATCAAGTAATGGTATCATCGTCCTATAAGTGAAACGAATCACCAGTTACATCTGCGTACAACTAGATACAGAGTTACAAGATGCTGTTCTTTGCCAAGGACAGTCAAGGACCACTTCTTCAGAATGATCATCATCATTACAAATGGTACATTCCTGTATGAAGAGTGACGGTGATGATTCAATCTGTAGCACTACAGGCTCGTAATCTGCAGTTTCCAGGTTCGAGTCCCTCATGCGCCAGCATCGAAGTTAGTCTCCTCAAAACTTCTCGCTCTGTCCTCGGTCAGTTGGGGACACCAATGGTCTTGGAAAAGCCGCCGTTTTTTGTATGGGGCGTTAAACCGGGTTTCCGTGTCCATAAGAGCCATATCCTGTACACGTTAAAGAACACGCTTGATGGCTTAACGAGAGGCTACCATCTGTCTCCTAACAGCTGTCCAGTGGGTCCCTCGCCCAACTTTATCTGAACCTTCGGGATCCTATGGCTTGGCAATTTAGCCCATTGTGTGCAAGAAAGCGCCTCTTGGAAGTAAAACAACCCAACCAATTAAGAAGTCAAGGACCAGTTCTTAAGAAAGAGCATCATTATCATCACAAATGGTGCATTCCTGTAATGAGGGGAGTCGGTGATGATTCAATCAGTAGCGCTCCAGGCTTGTAATCTCCAGTTCCCATTCTTGAATCCTACCTGTGCAAGGGTTTGGATTTTTCTCTGGTAACCCCCGACCTGCTCTTGGTGAGGAAACAGATACTGGATACTTGTGGTTTTGTAAAGTCTGCCGTCTATCGGAAGTGATATTAAGATGTATTCCGTCCCTTTAAAGTTTCATAACTTATGCACGTTGAAGAACACATTGACTTGACAGGAGGTTAGAATCTGTAACAAAAGAGCTGTCCAGTGAGTCCTTCTCTAGCCTTCTGTGAGCTCTTGGGGCCTTTGTGACCTAATCATTTAGCCCAATGTGTGCAACATAGTGCCACTTTGAGGTAGGAGCAGTCGATTCTTGACTTAGGTGATTGCGGGAGTAAATAGCTTTTAATGGGAATAATTTTAGGAGGATAAAACATCCGTGGAACCAGTGATAAAATTTAAAGTTAAGACATAGTCAGTCTACGAATTAAATGATCCACCATCGTATATACATTTACATAATTGAATAGGGAAATCCAAAAACAAACTATGAGTAAAAAAAAAACACTACACTTTTCTGGCCTAATTGGAAAAATCCAGTTCAATGATCATTTACGATACACATTTTGAAAATTTTTTTCTAAAAGTAAATGCAGATGGCGCCCATAAACTAACATAAGTCAAGAGTTGGTGTCATCTACAGCAAGTCTACACTTCACACTCTTGGCAGAGCTTACGTTCCAGACTGTGCCACTTGCAGCACACCTGAGACTTTATCGCATATTCTGCTCAACTGCTCCCGCTACAATGCCAAATGAGAGGCTTTGTTCCGGAAGCTTCATGATATCGGAACCACTGTCTACACCATTACCACTCTTCTTGGCAACAACGACAATGCGAAGTTGCAGCGAGAGTGTTTCTGTATGGTCACTGACATTTTTCAGAACATCGGCTTCCTATGCAAGGTCTAATGTTCTACTTTTTGCATAGTCGTGAAAAGAGCCTTTTTTTTTAGAGATAGCTGAGAGGCAGATTCTTCTGCCTCCACTATCTCTATTCCGTTTGACTGGTGTACGGAGCCCCTTCTTTGGAGGCTAATATCACCATATTTACAACACCTTGAAGGGTATAGTTAGTATCACATCAATTGGTATTAACATGCGTTAGATACTGTTTGAGAAAACAAGCGAATTTACGAATAATGGCTACTCGTGTACTGACATCGTGTCTTGAATTTTTATCTTTTCTTTTAAATTATTTATGTTGTTGTGCATTATAATATCGTTCAAAAGAAAAAATGAAGGCTATATTTATTTACAGCAAGTCGATGACGTTTTCGTTTCACTTGAAAAATTGGAATATATACAAATAACTGCAAAAACGACTCGTTTTCGAAGTGGGAAGCTTTGTGATTTTGCATCTAAAGTAATTTTCACGTCATTTTCAATGACTTGCTATATTTTTTTTTACTTTTTCTGCATTTACATGTTTTCGACTGTTTTGTTTTTATATATAAATGAAAATTGATTTTTACCTCGACAGGATCTAAAGAAATATTATGATCCGCATTTTTCGAAACTTCGAGTTTGTTTAATATTAATCGGACCTTTCAATGAGTTTCTCATAATGTGTTTTTTAGTTCACCAGAAGATGAACGTTTCAAAACGTATTGATAAGAAGATAATAGTTTTTCCTATGAATGTTTTTGATCTTGGTTAAAATATATATATCTTTTTGTTTATGGATGCATTAAAATCGCAATTGTTAAGGAAGGAAAAATTTCCATCAGCTCTTCATTTGCAATCGTTGATTTCGATTCTAGATGCTAACACAGTATCTTGGGCATTAGGTGGTTCAACTTTGTAAGCAATGATGAGGTTAGGCAAAGGAGTCGGCAACCTCCTTTGAGCAGCATGTTGTGCAGAGAGAGACTCCGTTGGTTTGGCCATGTTGCCCTTGTGGAAAATTATAGATTAATGAATAGGGTTTTACACAGTGTGCCTAAAGGCCTCATAAAGAGGATGATAGCTAAGATGCGGTGAGCAGACAATGTCAAACGGGACGTTGTTAGAATTGGAGTGAGTGGCCATATGCAGCAAGCAGATGTAGCTCAGGACAATATGCTTGGAGAAATAAATTGCATGGTCTGGTTGGACGTCCGTAGCCCATGGCTGCTTGAGGAGAATGATGATGATGACTCTCCTTTATTAGAAGTTAAGATAAATCAAACGAGTGGTAGATAATGTGATTAATGCCTTTTGAAACATCGGACTTCGTTCCTAGAATATACGATGGGATAATATCTTTGAAATTTTCCCTCCTTCAATTGAGATCAGACGACATGACTTTCAACAATAAAATGTTGAGGTGTCCACCTTATTCTCACTTGAAAGCGTAATGTTTTCATACTGGAATATTGAGATTTGTGAACATGGACATCTTACGTTTTCTTCGCCTTATACTGATGGGCTTGAGAAAGGCACTGTGCTTCGGAATGGACGTTAAACCTTGGTTCCATCTGTAAAAGAACCATATTCTGTTCGCGCTGGATGGCCTTGAAGGGAGACTACCAAAGAATTTAGAAGGAGAAGAAGTTAAGCTTCCATAGAGATTAATGTAAAATCGAGTATCGTGCATTTGGCGTAGAGGTGAAAAGAACATTACAGGGGACGAACGCTTTTGTAATTACATGTTACTGTCAACTTCCATTCTCTTCGCTTTTCCTATGTAATAATTTCCCATTGATATCCTTGCAGAGTATATTGATATCAATTCTGTTCCCTGTTTCTACGCAACCAACAAAGCTCTTAATTGTAATAATTTATTTTGTAAATTTACTTCAGGCTAATTTCAAAACTTCTCTATCCGTTCAATTTATAATTGTTGGTTCAACGAAAAATAATTCCAGTGGAGAAAATAAACCTTTATTAAAATCATGATATTATTTTTTTCAAATACAAAGTGCAGTTACATTTTTTTCCTTTTTTAAAATATAAATTTTTTGTTGCATAATTCCTTTCTCCTTATTGTTTGCTTCCCATCTTAAACTAATGCACGGATACGAATCGAAACAAAACTTGAGGTCGCCACTTGCGCTTTGTCAAAGCTGAACTTCTTTTCCTTTTACGTTCTTTGAGACTACTATCTGTCTCCTATAGCTGCTATCCAGTGGATAACCTTTTCCAAGCCTTCGGGTGCTTGTGAACATAGTGTGCAAAAAATTCCTACTCAAAGGAATAACCAAACCTTTATATTTGAAATAATTCGTTTCCTCCACAAAGGTAAACGTTTCTAGACTGCTATAAAAGTTTCCTATTTAGAGCGTTAATCAACTATTATTTAAATATATGGAAAATTTTATTTGAAATATTGGCTGGTAGTAAACGGCCGGAAGTATTTGTGAAACATTTTGAAGAAAACATCTCAATAATTTCGTAAATTATTAATAGAGCTATATTAAAGAAATTAGTTTTGAAAAAGGTTTGAAAAATAACGTTCAGAACTGTTCTGAGAGCTTATATTCAGTGTCATGATTAATTTCTACTATAATATCAGAGAATTATTATGGGGAGTCCAAACTAACAATTGGTGCTCACTCAAATGTCAGCCAGATGTGTAAAATGCATTTGTCAGTAGGTAAATTTCGGCAATTCGTATTAGGTCAGAAAAAGCATGCCTAAATATCAAAAAAGATCTCCAGAAATATTCCAAATAGTAAATATATCTCAGTCGTTGACGACTGAACAGAATTATGAAATATTTTCTCTGAAGCAATTGACGAAGTTGCGTTAAGAAAAATGGACAATTTAATATTCGATAAATGCTCAAATATCCAACGGAGGTTTCTCTTAATTCCGGTCATTATAAAATAAATGACACAACTAGGAAATGACAAATGATAGAAAGTTCTTTCTAATATATAACATATATACATTCGTCTAGTTTAGTAAGCACAACCGGTGGGCCGCATGTGACCTGCCAATATTTTCCGAGAGGCCCACGACCGCTTATAATGATATCGGAAATGCTAACGATATTTGATGTTATTCGTTAATCTTTTTGTTGTGATCATTACGAATTTTTAAAAATGTATTTATTTCTGTCATTTTCATAATGAAATACTGTGTCTACGTCTTAAAAGTTTTGTTACTGAGGCCCGCAGGCCAACACCTCTTATAACAGAAGGCCGATGGACCAAATAATGACGTCATCGTAGATAGCCCTTTGTCCAGAAATATTCTTAGAAATTTATTTCTCCACTAAATGACCTTGCTGCCAATATCCGGGTCTCTCTATGTCCGGACTTCGTTTAATGGATTTGCTGTCAATATCCGGGTCTGTTTATGGCAGTGTTTTAGTTCCAAACTTCTTTCGTAAATTCCGACGTAGAATAATAGCTGTTAACAATACTTGAAATGGTCAGTCCTAGCTAAGCATTTACATAAATGACATCCAACTAAGAATAGACTTATTTGAATTCTCTTTTGTTTCAATTTTAATTGTGAATTGGAATTAAAACCAATTGCTCTTTATGTCGCAGTGTGATAACAAAACTCTTCGACATGTGTGAATAACTGAACAAGTGTAGAATTTGTTAATCAAAATAGCAAACCTCAGATGTAACGCAGCATATGGCTGCACACCATCTTTGGGGATAATACCATGTGCCCCCACTACCAACGGTCGGGGCAAGTCAGTGCCATAAAGACACAGCTCATCCACGACATCCTATTGCGAACAGTCCTATACAAGCAACACTTCCTACTGCAGAAAGCCGGTGTACCAAGGGGGCGGGGGTGGCTCAGTCCATAGCGCGCCAGGCTCCGCCCTGCTCACGTTCAGTAGAGGACACCGATGGGCTTGGAAAGCCGCCGACCGTCGGATGGGACGTTAAACCGTGGCCCCGTGTGCGGGAGAGCCATACCCTGTGCACGGTAAAGAACACACTGGATGGTCTTGAAGGGAGGCTACCGTCTTTCTCCCAACAGCTGACCAAGTGGGTCCCCTCCCCAATCTTCTCTGAACCTTCGGTGTCCATGTGACCTGGCCATTTAGCCCATGGTGTGCAAAAAAGTTTCGCTCAGGGGTAAAACAACCCAACCCAAAATCTGTTTTGAATATGTATAAAAATAGATTTATGAATTCTGTTTCCATCTAAAAATATGCCTAAAAAGCATTCTCTACCACCATTAAATATTTCGAAAGAATTTAAAATGAAAATATATGCGCTACCTTTTGCATTACTCGTAAATAAAAAATGGGAAGAGAGAAAAATTTCTATTGCTGAAATGTATTAATTAACTTTGCTAAATACCAATTAATTTTATCATGTTAATGGAACCTGTGAATAGAATTCATATGTAATGCTCCTTTTTAACAATTTTTGCTGTTACAGAACTGAAGATATATTGATTGGATAATAGACTTTGTTGTCTTTCGTGTTTTTGGTGTAAGCATATATATTATTTCTGTTTAAGAGAAGATTAAAATCATATTTAATAACTGAGAAATATTTTGATCAATTATTCGTTTCGATCGATCTATCTTTGGTTAGAATTTCTGATAAAATGAATAAGCCGAATAATGGAGTATTCGACGAATGCCTTTGTGTATCTCTGACTTAATATCCTGGAACCAGGTTGGTCCTATATTTCTGAACTTTCCTTGTTGAACGGCGAGAAGACTGTTCGACATTCACAATAAAATGTTAAAGTCTCGCCTTTCTGAGTTGAACAGCATAACGCTTTCATGCACGAAAGATGAAATTTGCAAACACCGACTTGATATATATTACACAAATGTAATTTGCTTTGCATGCATAAATAATTTAGTTCCTCCTTAAAGGTGTAACATACTAGAACTTAGAAACAGGGAACTGAAATAAGTTTAATTAATTAACTATTGATAATTTCATATATTATTTTAGTTGAACAATTTACTGGTAGTTCACCTAGCAGGAAGCATATATTTGCTGATGTAAAACTTTCGGAAAAAAAAATACCGAATTTCATCATTACAAACATCTCAAAACAATTATCGTTGCCACGGCGGGAATCGAACTCGCTAGATACATGCCAGAGTGCTCTACGGCTAAACCGTTAAACCATAACTAACAACGAAATTCTTCCAGAAAAAGATTTATAAATCTTTCACTGAGATGTGGTGGACCTTGCGCCATCTATATGTCAGGAGAGGCAACTTTTTCCAATTGTTGCAAATGACTGCACGACCACACCTGGAGTCGGTTCTATTTCTATTCTCGCCGTGCGGTATGCAAGCGACCAGAAGCAAGAGCCAGTCATATAGCCGCTGACGAATGACGTAGTTAGAGCAGCGGGGCGAAAGTGAGCCTTGCTTTGCATTTGTTATTAGGTGCGTTGGTGAGATGGAGGACTACAAACTTTTAAATTTAGTGCGTGATTGCCCTTGTCTTTATGACAAGACGCATCGAAATTATAGGGATCGAGGAATGAAACAAAATATGTGGGAATCAATAGCTTCACAACTTAACAATGTTTCAGGTGAATTCCTATGGGTTTTGCGGTTTCAACATTTTCCATTGTTAGAGAGCACTATTTTAACTTTTAGATTTGAAAACTGTCAATAATTCATCAATCATTTTAAACCCCACAAGAATGTATCGAAAAACCAAAAAATAAGTGCATGCAGGCCCGGATCTAGAAAACCTTCGAGGGGGGGAGGGGGTAAGAAACACAATCGATCCAGAAAAATGTAAAAGGAGGGGGAATGAAGAGACTTTTGGGTTGGGTTATTTTACCTCTCAGCGGCACTTTTTTTGCACACCATGGGCTAAATGGACAGGTCACATGGTCCCCGAAGGCTCAGAAAAGGTTGGGGGAGGGGACCCACTGGAACAGCTGTTGGGAGACAGATGGTTGCCTCCCGTCAAGGCCATCCAGCATGTTCTTTAACGTGCACAAGATATGGCTTCCCGCATACGGGGCCACGGCTTAACGTCCCATCCGACGGACGACGGCCTTTCCAAGCCCATCAGTGACCCCAACAGACCGTGGGCAGGGCGGAGAGTTTTGCGGAGATAAATCTCAACGCCAACCCAGCTGGGACTCGAACCTGGGAACTACAGATTACGAGCCTGGCGCTCTACCGACTGAGCCACCCCAGCCCCGCAGCAGGTCAGAAGAACTCCATGAACATAATACTGGGACACGTGGCACATCAAAAACTGAACAGTACGGGATTGTCACAGTTTTCTTTGAAGCTGAAGAAAGGCAGTTTGAACGAGAAACCACTTGCTGTGAAGTGGGTTGGGTTGTTTTACCTCTGAGCGGCACTTTTTTGCACACCATGGGCTAAATTGCCAGGTCACATGGACCCCGAAGGCTCAGAGAAGGTTGGGGGAGGGGACCCACTGGAACAACTGTTGGGAGACAGATGGTAGTTTCCCGTCAAGGCCATCCAGCGTGTTCTTTAACGTGCACAGGGTATGGCTCTCCCGCACACGGGACCACGGCTTAACGTCCCATCCGACGGACGGCGGCCTTTCCAAGCCCATCGGTGTCCCCTACTGACCGTGGGCAGAGCGGGGAATTTTGCGGAGATAAATCTCAACGCTGACCCAGCTGGGAATCGAACCTGGGAACTACAGATTACGAGCCTGGCGCGCTACCGACTGAGCCACCCCCGCCCCTACTGTGAAGTGGAATGTCATTTCAGTTTTTCAGAAACAAATATGATTTGAAAAAAGTTTTAAATTTTTGAGAGTCTATTGATATGTTTGTAACCAAATAATTTTGCTTACAATTTTTAATTTTTTTTATGGTAAATTTTGAAATGGACAATAAAAAGACCTTGGGACAAAGATAGAGAAAAAAAAACATGACACTCAGAAGGTTAAAAAAAACACTCGCAAAGAATATGTAAACCATAATTTTGGATTACGTTAACGTCCAGATATTACAAGCAACATTTCCAACTAGAAGGACGGTGTACCAACCATGACTGTGAATTTGACAACAATGGAAAATTTCTTTATTTCAGTTTCATTTATGCTTCAAAAAAAAATACAACATTTTACTACTTAATATGAAATTTTAATATGTAATAATCTATTTTGAATAGCAGCGGGGGTGGCTCAGTCGGTAGCGCGCCAGGTTCGCAATCTGTGGTTCCCTGGTTCGAGTTCCAGCTGGATCAGCGTCGATATTTATCTCCGCAAAATCACCCGCCCTGCACACGGTCAGTAGAGGACACCGATGGGCTTGGATAGGCCACCGTCCGTCGGATGGGACGCTAAGCCTTGGCTCCGTGTGCGGGAGAGCCATACCCTGTGCACGGTAAAGAACACACTGGATGGCCTTGACGGGAGGCTACCATCTGTCTCCCAACAGCTATTCCAGTGGTCTCCATCCCCCAAACTTTTCTGAGCCTTCGGGGTCCATGTGACTCTGGCCATTTAGTCCATGGTGTGGAAAAAAGTGTCGCTCAGAGGTAAAACAACCCAACCTAAAATCTATTTTTAATATGTAGAATAATAGATTAATGAATTCTATTTCCATCCAAAAATTTGCGTATAAAGACTTCTCTACCGCCATTAAATATTTTGAAACAATTTAAAATGAAATTATATGCGCAATGTTTTGCATTACTCGTAAATAAAAAATGGAAATACAGAAAAGCTAATTAGTATTTAACAAAGTTTAATTATCATGTTAATGAAACCTGCTAATAGATTTCACATGCAATGCTCCTTTTTAACTATCTTTGCTGTTAGAGAACTGAAAATATATTGATTGGACTTTGTTGTCTTCCGTGTTTTTGGTGTAAGCATATATATTATTTCTGTTTAAGAGAAGATTAAAATCATATTTAAAAACGGAGAAAGATTTTCATCAATGATTCGTTTTGATCGATCTGCCTTTGGTTAGAATTTCAGATAAAATAAATCGGACGTGTAAAAGGGTATTTGACGAATGCCTTTGTGTGTCTCCGACTTCGTTTCGTAAAAGTGTATTCGACGAATGCCTTTGTGTATCTCCGACTTCGTTTCGTAAAAGGGTATTCGACGAATGGCTTTGTGTGTCTCCGACTTCGTTTCGTAAAAGGGAATTCGACGGAAACATCCTGGAATCAGGATTGTCCTATATTTCTGAACTTTCGTTGCTGAATTGCGAGAAGACTGTTCAACATTCCGCAACAAAATGTTAAATTCGCGATTTTTTTTTACTTGAACAGCATAACGTTTTCATGCACGAAGCTGAAATTTTCAAACACTGACTTCTTATATATTATACAAATGTAATTTGCTTTGCATGCATAAATAATTTAGTTCCTCCTTAAATGCGAAACTTTCTACATATATCAGAGTGCAAAATAAACCGGAATGTTTTAATTCACTATAAATAATCTCATATATTATTTTAGTTAAACAATTTAGTGGTAGTTTCAATGGCACGAAGTATAAATATACTGATATAAAAAGTTTCCAAAAAAAAAATGCCGAATTTCATCATTATAAACATCTCAAAACAATTATCGTTGTCACGGCGGGAATCGAACCCGCAACTCTCTAAATACATGCCAGAACGCTCTACGGTTAAACCGTTAAACCATAACCAACAACGAAATTCTTCCAGAAAAAGATTTATAAATCTTTCACTGAGATGTTGTGGACCTTGCGCCATCTATAAGTCAGGAGAGGCAACTATTTCCAATGATTGCTAATGACTGCACGACCACACCTGGAGTCGGTTCTATTTCTATTCTCGCCGAGCGGTATGCAAGCGACCGCAAGCAAGAGCCAAGTCAAATAGCCGCTGACGAATAACGTAGTTAGAGCAGCTAGGCGAAAGTGAGCCTTGCATTTGTTATTAGGTGCGTTGGCGAGATGGACGACTACAAACTTTTAAATTTAGTTGGATTGTTTTACCTCTGAGCGGCACTTTTTTTGCACACCATGGGCTAAATGACAGGTCACATGGACCCCGAAGGCTCAGAGAATGTTGGGGGAGGGGACCCACTTGAACAGCTGTTGGGAGACAGATGGTAGCCTCCCGTCAAGGCCATCCAGCCTGTTCTTTAACGTGCACAGAGTATGGCTCTCCCGTAAACGGGGCCACGGTTTAACGTCCCATCCGACGGACGGCGGCCTTCCCAAGCCCATCGGTGTTCCCTACTGGCCGTGGGCAGGGCGGGGAATTTTTCGGAGATAAATCTCAACACTGACCCAGCTGGGACTCGAACCTGGGTACTACAGATTACGAGCCTGGCGCGCTACCGACTGAGCCACCCGTGCAAAAAAGTGCTACTCAGAGGTAAAACAACCCAACCTACATATTTCAAATTATTGCTACCTCCACAATGTTAAACATTACTAGAGTGCTTAAATTTGATGTAGTTATATTGTGTTAACTAATTTTATATAAACTTATCTAAAATTTATTTTAAACTATTGGCTGGTAGTTTAGGCGGCCGCAAGAATTTGAAAAAATTTTGAAGATAAAATTTTAGTACTTTCGTAAATTATTAAAAGAACGATATTAAACAAATTATTTTTGAAATAGGTTTGAAAAATAACATTCAGAAATCTTCCAAAGAACTTAAATTCAGTGTCATGATTAATTTCTACTATAATACCACAGAATTATTATGAGGACTCCAAACTTACAATTGGTGCTCTCTCAAACGTTACCCAAGTATGTAAAATACCAGTACCAGAAGGTGAATTTAGGCAATTCGTATTAGGTTAGAAAAAGCATGAATAAATATCAAAAAAGATCACCAGAAATATCCCAAATAGGTTGGGTTGTTTTACCTCTGAGCGGCCCTTTTTTGCACACCTTGGGCTAAATAGCCAGGTCACATGGACCCCGAAGGCTCAGAGAAGATTGGGAGAGGGGACCCACTGGAACAGCTGTTGTGAGACAGATGGTAGCCTCCCGTCAAGGCAATCCAGCGTGTTCTTTAACGTGCACTGGGTATGGCTTAAAGTCCCAACCGACGGACGGCGGCCTTTCCAAGCCCATCGGTGTCCCCTACTGACCGTGGGAAAGGCGTGGAATTTTGCGGAGATAAATCTCAACGCTGACCCAGCTGGGACTCGAACCTGGGAACTACAGATTACGAGTCTGGCGCGCTACCGACTGAGCCACCCCATGACAGAACTAGGAAATGACAAATGATAGAAAGACTTTTTCTAATATGCAACATATATACATTTACTAGTTTAGTGTGCACAACCGGTGCGCCGCATGTGACCTGCCAATATTTTCTGTGAGGCCCACGACCGCTTATAATCTATAATCCGCTTATATCTTATTTTATCCGCTTATATCTTATATTATAATATGGTATCGAAAATGCTAACGATATTTGACATTATTTGTTAACATTTTTGTTGTGATCATTACGAATTTTTAAAAATGTATTTATTTCTGTCATTTTTATAATGAAATACTGTGTCTACGTCTTAAAAGTTTTGTTACTGAGGCCCGCAGACCAACACCTATTATAACAGAATACCGATGGACCAAGTAATGACGTCATTGTAGATAGTCCTTTGTCCAGAAATATTCTTAGAAATTTATTTCTCCACTAAATGACCTTGCTGCCAATATCCGGGTCTCTCTATATCCGGACTTCGTTTAATGGCCTTGCTGTCAATATCCGGGTCTGTATATGGCAATGTTTTAGTTTCCCATAGATATACATTTCCAAACTTCTTTCGTAAATTCCGACATAGAATAATAGCTGTTAACAATAGTTGAAATGGTATGTCTTAGGTAAGCATTTACATAAATGACATACAACTAAGAACAAAATTATTTCAATTCTCTTTTGTTTAAATTTTAATTGTGAATTTGGCTTAAAACCAATTGCTCTTTATGTCGCAGTGTGAGAACAACACTCTACGAAATGTGTGAATAACTGAACAAGTGTAGAATTAACTAATCAAAATGGCAAGTCCCAGATGTAGCGCAGCATATGGCTGCAAACCATCTTTGGGGATAATACCATGTGCCCATATTACCAAAGGTTGTGGTAAGTCAGTGCCATAAAGACACAGCTCATCCACGACATCCTATGGAGAACAGTCCAATAGAAGGAAAGCTCATCCATCGGTCAAAACCTAAATTTAATCTGTTCCCAGGTTAGCCACAAAAATGGATATATAAATCCAAGTTGACTCGGCCCCCGGGGTGGAGACACTTAGTTTGAGTTTTCCATTGATAAGCCCGTCGACCGGGGATCCCACTCCCAGTCGCAAGTCCTCAACTTCGTCCTCTCCATCGGAGCAGGGTCACCACAGCCCAGTTTGCCATTCAGCTGGGTCCCTTCACTTCTGTGAGTCTGCGTCGGAGCACGTTTGACCGGCGCCCCCCAACACCAATCAGCTGCCCTCCAACAATCTCTCCAGCGGTCGTCAATCTACTAGGGCTCACCAGAAACTGCACAGCCCGAACCCCACTTCACAGAGGCACTTTAAGCCCCCCAACCACGTCAAGGTGGTCCACGAGGGAAAACTACAACGCACACGACAAAAAAAATGAATATGCCATCCCGGGAATGAAACTGACCTGGCAGTTAAAATGTTACGCCAAGTGAACGCGATACCACTGCAGCTTCTCCATTTCAGAATAATCTAATGAATTAAATATTCAGCACAGTGAAATCTAAAGTCTGAAATTTATCATTTATAACCTATAAAATATTGCTGTTCCTGCCGAAATATGATAAAAATTATCATGTGATTTACAATTCACTTCCTAGAAAATATTTGTATCGACAAATATTTATTCCGAACTTTGTAGTAAAATTGATGCTATGGTATCAGAAGAATTCTTCTCTACATCTTTTTTTGTTACTAGTTTTAGAATGTGCCACCGAACCAATGTTACTGCTGAGATTATTTAAACTAGAATACTGATTTACGAAACTAGCCTCATTGAGTTCACCGATATCTTTAAAAATTTTAGGACTGTAGGAATTTTCTCAAAGTCTATACTAGGTTGAAAGTGTTTGGGATCGTGTGGAAAATTAACTGCTGGTTTTATCTCTTTGAAAGGCTCAGGGTTTGATGCGACATCTGTTGGTAGAGGTATGAGATAATTGGTAAAATTCTCCTATTGCATTTTTTGAAAGAAATAATTCTGTAATCGTGGAACATAAGTCCAGCAGGTCAGAAGAACTGCATGAACATAAAACTGGGACATATGAAATTCAAAAACCGAACAGCAAGGGATTGTTACAGTTTTCTTTGACGCTAAAGAAAGGCAGTTTGAACGAGAATCCACCTGCTGTGAAGTGGCATGTCATTTCAATATTTCAAAAATAAATATGTTTTGAAAAAAAAAGTTTTTAATTTTTGACAGTCTTTTGATACGTTTGTAACCAAATAATTTTGCTTACAATTATTAATAATTTGTTATTAATTTTGAAATGGACAATAAAAAGACACTGGGACAAAGAAAAAAAAACACTCACAAAGAATATGTAAACCATGTATTTGGAATACGTTTACGTCCAGTTAGTACAAGCAACACTTCCTAGTGCAAAAGGCCGGTGTACCAACCATGACTGTGAATTGAAATTGTATGCGCTATGTTTTGCATTACTCGAAAATAAAAAATGAGAATACAGAAAAGTTTCTATTGCTGAAATGAACTAAAATCTAATTAGTATTTAGCAAAATTGAATTATCATGTTAATGGAACCTACTAATAGATTTCATATGCAATGCTCCTTTTTAAACATTTACTGTTACAGAACTGAAGATATATTGATAGACTTTTTTGTCTTTCGTGTTTTTGGTGTAAGCATAGATATGATTTTTGTTTAAGAGAAGATTAAAATCATATTAAATAACGGAGAAAGATTTTTTTTATCAATTATTCGTTTCGATTGATCTTTCTTTGGTTAGAATTTGAGACAAAATGAGTCAGCCGAGTAAAAGGGTATTCGACGCATGCCTTTGTGTATCTCCGATTTAGTTTCGTAAACGGGTATTCGACGAATACCTTTGTGTATCGCTGACTTCGTTTCCTAGAACCAGAACAAAATGTTAAAGTTGAGCTTTTCTGACTTGAACAGCATAACGTTTTCATGTGCGAAAGCGGAAATTTAAAAACACCGACTTGATATAAATTTTACGAATGTAATTTGCATGCATAAAACATACTAGATACTTCGGGGAATGATATCGCAGTAATGAATAATTAACTATAAATAATAGAATATATTATTTGAGTTAAATAATTTACCCGTAGTTCCACTAGAACGAAATATAAATATGATTATGTGAAAAGTTTCCAAAAAAATACCAATTTTCATCATTACAAACATCTCAAAACAATTATCGTTGCCACGGCAGGAATCGAACCCGCAACTCTCTAGATACATGCCAGAGTGCTCTACGGTTAAACCATTAAACCATAACCAACAACTAAATTCTTCCTGAATAACACCTATAAACAAAGAAGGTGTAAGGAGAAAAAGACTAGCTTCGCACAAGTGTAAGTGGCGCCGTTCTGCGGAATTTTACCGAAGCTGAATGTGGCAAATAGCTGTGCAGGCACAAAAATAACTCTAAGGGGCGATCTGCGCATGCCCAGTGCAATCATTTTAGCCCAATGCAGCTATGGTTTGTCTTACTATTAGTATGTGTATTGTGATTTAACCAGTGTTTCCAAATGTCTAACAGCCATGCCTGTTTCGCACAGTGGTAGCTGACCCTAAAGTTATTCAATGAGTGTTTTATCTGGTTCAGGAGTACATTTTACGATACCTGGAAAAACCGTTGGGTGTTTATTTTGATAAATTTGCAGAATTTTTAAAATTAATATGTAAATTAATATATTTAATCATCTTGCGAACATGTAAGTCAATGTATGTTGCAGTTTTGTGTTCTCTGGAGCATATCGATGTATATAGGTGTCTGCAGTTTGTTCTAATAGTAAATGTGTTATGGTTGATACGAGAAGTGCCTGCTGCCATCTATTGACAATTTTGACAAGTAAGAAACTCGATAAGACTTTAATTGAAAATATCTAAAATTATATAAAATGTAATTAAACAAAACATGTTATCTCTCATAGAGCCATAAATTTCAATTTATTATGATATATTAAATATTGTAGAATGTTCAGAATATTAAAATAATTTTGTTGAGCATAGTTACTACCTGTTTCACAAAATAGGATTTTATTAAAGAAAATAATTTTAACTACTCGTCGAGAAAACAAAATTATGATGGTCAAATTTAAGAAAGGAACACTTTGAACAGTCAAAGTGTATATAAAATTAGTCACGGGGTGTTAGCCATTGAAAGCCTTGCTGGGATGTGGAAAAATAACGCAAGGAACTGGCTCCTCTCCCTGGTTAGGTGGCTTCACTGCAATGCACGAATTTGCCATATTTAGAGGGCGTTGCAATCGAAAAGTTTACATTAAGCCTATGGAAGCTAGCTCTTTTCTCCCTTAGACACTCCTTGCTATAAATATGTCACTGAGATATGGTGGACCTTGCGCCATCTATACGTCAGGAGAGGCAACTTTTTCCAATTGTTGCTAACGACTGCACGACCACACCTGGAGTCGGTTCTATTTCTATTCTCGCCGAGTGGTATGCAAGCGACCGCAAGCAAGAACCAAGTCAAATAGCCGCTGACGAATAACGTAGTTAGAGCAGCTGTGCGAAAGTGAGCCTTGCTTTGCATTTGTTATTAGGTGCGTTGGCGAGATGGACGACTACAAACTTTTAAATTTAGTGCGTTATTGCCCTTGTCTTTATGACAAGACGCATCGAAATTATAGGGATCGAGGAATGAAACGAAATATGTGGGAATGAATAGCTTCACAGCTGAGCAATGTTTCAGGTGAATTTCTATGTGTTTTTCATTTTCAAAAATTTTTATTGTTAGAGAGAACTATTTTAACTTTCAGATTTGAAAAGTGTCGATAGTTCATCAATCATTTCAAACCCCAGAAGAATATATCGAAAAACCGAAAAATAAGTGAATGCAGGCCGGAATCTAGGAAACCTTCAAGGGGTGGAAGGTTGTTGGTTTGTTTTACCTCTGAGCCGCAGTTTTTTGCACACCATGGGCCAAATGGCCAGGTCACATGGACCCCGAAGTCTCAGAGAAGGTTGGGGAGGGGACTGACTGGAACAACTGTTGGGAGACAGATGGTAGCCTCCCATCAAGGCCCTCTAGCGTATTCTTTAACGTTGGTTTGCTTTACCTCTGAGCGGCACTTTTTTTGCATACTATGGGCTAAATGGCCAGGTCACATGGACCCCGAAGGTTCAGAGAAGGTTGGGGAAGGACCCACTGTAACAGCTGTTGGGAGACAGATGGTAGCCTCCCGTCAGGGCCATCCAGCATATTGTTTAAGGTTGGGTTGTTTTACATCTGAGCGGCACTTTTTTGCACACCATGAACTAAATGGCCAGGTCACAAGGACCCCGAAGGCTCAGAAAAGGTTGGGGGAGGGGACCCACTGGAACAGCTGTTGGGAGACAGATGGATGCCTCCCTTCAAGGCCATCCAGCGTGTTCTTTAACGTGCACAAGATATGGCTTCCCGCATACGGGGCCACCGCATAAGGTATCATCCGACGGACGGCGGCGTTTCCAAGCCCATCAGTGTCCCCAACAGACCGTGGACAAATTTCAGCTTCGTGGATACGGCGGAGAGTTTTGCGGTGATAAACGGGACCACCTTGTCGTGGTGGGGGGGCCTAGGGCCCAGCAACCCGGCTGAAGGCTGTGCCGACCGGGTTGGGCGCCGGTTGGACATGGCCAAGGCCAACCGAGGTCGAAGACGCTGCTGGCCGGCTTGATTGCCGGTCGGGTGGTGACGGCGTCGGAGACCTCACCTCAGGGACCTTGGGTGGTCAGTTCGACGGCTCGGTCGAAAGGTCCCTCCTGCCTAGTAGGCACGAGCCGTCCAAAAAGTCTGGGTCCTACTAAGAGTCTCCACCCCGGGTGCCGATCGAGCTTGGATCTTTATATCCTTGCACATTTGCAAACCGGGGAATAGATTAAATTTAGGTTTCTTCCGGTGGTTAGCTTTCCTTCTATAGGACTGCTGCCATGTGAGGCCGGGGTTGAGGTGCGCCTATAGGGCGTATTCCTTGCCCCCGGCTCTAGATAGTCATGGCTTTTCTTTAACCAGGTAGTGCTGTCGGGCGGAACCGGGAATTGCCGTGGTTGCACAAGATCGCAACATAGAGATCAAACCTCAACGCTAACCCAACTGGGTCTCGAACCTGGGAACTACAGATTACGAGCCTGGCGCTCTACCGACTGAGCCACCCCCGCCCCCCAGCAGGTCAGAAGAACTCCATGAACATAATACTGGGACACGTGGCACATCAAAAACCGAACAGCAAGGGATTGTCACCGTTTTCGTTGAAGCTGAAGAAAGGCAGTTTGAACGAGAAACCACTTGCTGTGAAGTGGAATGTCATTTCAGTATTTCAGAAACAAATATGGTTTGAAAAAAGGTTTTAAATTTTTGAGAGTCTATTGATACGTTTGTAACCAAATAATTTTGCTTACAATTATTAATAATTTTTTATGGTAAATTTTGAAATGGACAATAAAAAGACCTTTGGACAAAGATAGAGAAAAAAAAACATGACACCCAGAAGGTTAAAAAAAAACACTCGCAAACAATATGTAAACCATATTTTTGGATTACTTTTATGTCCAGATATTACAAGCAACATTTCCAACTGCAGAAGACCGGTGTACCAACCATGACTGTGAATTTGACAACAACGGAAAATTTCTTTATTTCAGTTTCATTTATGGTTAAAAAAAAATACAACATTTTACTACTTAATACGAAAGTTTTAGTATATAATAATCTATTTTGAATAGCGGCGGGGGTCGCTCAGTTGGTAGCTCGCCAGGTTCGCAATCTGTGGTTCCCAGGTTCGAGTCCCAGCTGGGTCAGCGTCGATAATTATCTCTGCAAAATCCCCCGCCATGCCCACGGTCAGTAGGGGACACCGATGGGCTTGGAAAACCCGCCGTCCGTCGGATAGGACGTTAAGCCTTGGCTCCGTGTGCGGGAGAGCCATACCCTGTGCACGGTAAAGAACACATTAGATGGCATTGTCGGGAGACTACCATCTGTCTCCCAACAGCAATTCCAGTGGGCTCCCTCCCCCAACCTTTTCTGAGCCTTCGGGGTTCATGTGACCTGGCCGCTACCATTTAGCCCATGGTGTGGAAAAAAGTGTCGATCAGAGGTAAAATAATCCAACACAAAATCTATTTTTAATATGTACAATAATAGATAAATTAATTCTTTTTCCATCCAAAAATTTGCCTATAAAGCATTTATTACCGCCATTAAATATTTCGAAAGAATTTAAAATGAAATTATATGCGCTATGTTTTGCATTACTCGTAAATAAAAAAATGGAAATACAGAAAAACTTCTATTGCTGAAATGTATTAAAATCTAATTAGTATTTAGCAAAGTTTAATTATCATGTTAATGGAACCTCGCTTATAGATTTTATATTCAATGCTTCTTTTTAACCATCTTTGCTGTTACAGAACTGAAGATATATTGATTGGACTTTGTTGTCTTTCGTGTTTTTGGTGTAAGCATATATATTATTTCTGTTTAAGGGAAGATTAAAATCATATTTAAAAACGGAGAAAGATTTTCATCAATGATTCGTTTTGATCGATCTGCCTTTGGTTAGAATTTCAGATAAAATAAATCAGACGTGTAAAAGGGTATTTGACGAATGCCTTTGTGTATCTCCGACTTCGTTTCGTAAAAGGGTATTCAACGAATGCCTTTGTGGGTCTCCGACTTCTTTTCGTAAAAGGGTATTCGACAAATGCATTTGTGTGTCTCCGACTTCGTTTCGTAAAAGGGTATTCGACGAATGCTTTTGTGTGTCTCCGACTTCGTTTCGTAAAAGGGTATTCGACGAATGCCTTTGTGTGTCTCCGACTTCGTTTCGTAAAAGGGTATTCGACGAATGCCTTTGTGTATCTCCGACTTCGTTTGGTAAAAAGGTATTCGACGAATGCCTTTGTGTGTTTCCGACTCCGTTTCGTAAAAGGGTATTCGACGAATACATCCTGGAATCAGGATTGTCCTATATTTCTGAACTTTCGTTGCTGAATTGCAAGAAGACTGTTCAACATTCCGCAATAAAATGTTAAATTCGCGATTTTTTTGACTTGAACAGCATAACGTTTTCATGCACGAAGCTGAAATTTGCAAACACCGACTTCGTATATATTGTACAAATGTAATTTGCTTTGCATGCATAAATAATTTGGGGCGGGGGTGGCTCAGTCGGTAGCGCGCCAGGCTCGTAATCTGCAGTTCCCAGGTTCGAGTCCCAGCTGGGTCAGCGTTGAGATTTATCTCCGCAAAAATTCCCCGCCCTGCCCACGGTCAGTAGGGGACACCGATGGGCTTGGAAAGGCCGCCGTCCGTCGGATGGGACGTTAAGCCGTGGCCCCGTGTGCGGGAGAGCCATACCCTGTGCACGTTAAAGAACACGCTGGATGGCCTTGACGGGAGGCTACCATCTGTCTCCCAACAGCTGTTGCAGTGGGTCCCTCCCCCAACCTTCTCTGAGCCTTCGGGGTCCTTGTGACCTGGCCATTTAGCCCATGGTGTGCACAAAAGTGCCGCACAGAAGTAAAACAACCCAACCCATAAATAATTTACGTCCTCCGTAAAGGCGAAACATACTAGATATATCGGAGTGCAAAAAAACACTTATCGTTACTCATTAACTATAAATCGTTTCATATATTATTTTAGTTAAACAATTTAGTGGTAGTTTTACTGGAAGGAAGTATAAATATACTGATATGAAAAGTTTCCAAAAAAAAATAACGAATTTCATCATTATAAACATCTGAAAACAATTATCGTTTTCACGGCGGGAATCGTACCCGCAACTCTCTAGATACATGCCAGAGCGCTCTACGGTTAAACCGTTAAACCATAACCAACAACGAAATTCTTCCAGAAAAAGATTTATAAATCTTTCACTGAGATGTTGTGGACCTTGCGCCATCTATAAGTCAGGAGAGGCAACTTTTTCCAATTGTTGCTAATGACTGCATGATCACACCTGGAGTCGGTTCTATTTCTATTCTCGCCGAGCAGTATGCAAGCCACCGCAAGCAATAGCCAAGTCAAATAGCCGCTGACGAATGTCGTAGTTAGAGCAGCTGGGCGAAAGTGAGCCTTACTTTGCATTTGATATTGGGTGCGTTGGCGAGATGGACGACTACAAACTTGTAAATTTAGTGCGTGAATCCCCTTGTCTTTATGACAAGACACATCGAAATTGTAGGGATCGAGGAATGAAACAAAATATGTGGAAATCAATAGTTTCACAACTTAACAATGTTTTAGGTGAATTTCTATGTGTTTTGCATTTTCAAAATTTTCCATTGTTAGAGAGCACTATTTTAACTTTTAGATTTGAAAACTGTCAATAATTCATCAATCATTTTAAACCCAAGAAGAATATATCGAAAAACGAAAAAATAAGTTCATGCAGGCCCGGATCTAGAAAACGTTGGATGGGGGTGGAGGGGGTAAGAAACATAATCGATGTAGTTTGGGTTGTTTTACCTCTGAGCGGCACTTTTTTGCACACCATGGGCTAAATGGCCAGGTCACATGGACCCCGAAGGCTCAGAGAAGGTTGGGGAGGGGACCCACTGGAACAGCTGTTGGGAGACAGATGGTAGCCTCCCGTCAAGGCCATTCAGCGTGTTCTTTAACGATCACAGGGTATGGCTCTCCCTCACACGGGCCACGGCTTAACGTCCCATCCGACGGACGGCGGCCTTTCCAAGCCCATCGGTGTCTCCTACTGACCGTGGGCAGGTCGGGGAATTTTGCGGAGATAAATCTCAACGCTGACGCAGCTGAGACTCGAACCTGGGAACTATAGATTACGAGCCTGGCGCGCTACCGACTGACCCACCACCGCCCCTACTGTGTAGTGGAATGTCATTTCAGTATTTCAGAAACAAATATGATTTGAAAAAAAGTTTTAAATTTTTGACAGTCTATTGATATGTTTGTAACCAAATAATTGTGCTTACAGTTATTAATAATTTGTTATGGTAAATTTTGAAATGGACAATAAAAAGATCTTCGGACAAAGGTAGAGAAAAAAAAAACATCACACTCAGAAGGTTAAAAAAAAACACTCGCAAACAATACGTAAATCATATTTTTGGATTTCGTTTATGTCCAGGTATTACAAGCAACATTTCCAACTGCAGAAGACCGGTGTACGAACCGTGACTGTGAATTTGACAACAATGGAAAATTTCTTTATTTCAGTTTCATTTATGCTTAAAAAAATACATTTTACTGCTTAATACGAAACTTTTAGTATGTAATAATCTATTTTGAATAGCGGCGGTGGTGGCTAAGTCGTAGCGCGCCAGGTTCGCAATCTGCGGTTCCCAGGTTCGAGTTCCAGCTGGATAAGCGTCGATATTTATCTCCGCAAAATCCCCCGCCCTGCAGACGGTCAGTAGAGGACACCGATGGGCTTGGATAGGCCGCCATCCGTCGTATGGGACGTTAAGCTTGGCTCCGTGTGCGGGAGACCCATACCCTGTGCACCGTAAAGAACATAATGGATGGCATTGACGGGAGACTACCATCTATCTCTCAACAGCTATTCCAGTGGGCTCCCTCCCCAACCTTCTCTGAGTCTTCGGAGTCCTTGTGACTGGCAATCTAGCCCATGGTGTGGAAAAAACATGCTGTAGCCATCCAACGTTAAAGAACACGCTGGATGGCCTTGACGGGAGGCTACCATCTGTCTCCCAACAGCCGTTCCAGTGGGTCCCCTCCCAAAACCTTCTCTGATCCTTCGGGGTCCTTGTGACCTGGCCATTTAGCCCATGGTGTGCAAAAAACTGCCGCTCAGAAATAAAATCATCCAACGTTAAAGAACACGCTGGATGGCCTTGACAGGAGGCTACTATCTGTCTCCCAACAGCTGTTCCAGTGGATCCCCTCCCCCAACGTTCTCTGAGCCTTCGGGGTCATGTGACCTGGCCATTTAGCCCATGGTGTGGAAAAAGTGTCGCTCAGGGGTAAAACAACCCAACCGAAAAATCTATTTTTAATATCTAGAATAATAGATTAATGAATACTATTTCCATCCAAAAATTTGCGTATAAAGACTTCTAATTTTCATTATATATTTCGAAAGAATTTAAAATGAAATTATATGCGCTATGTTTTGCATTACTCGTAAATAAAAAATGGGAATACAGAAAAGCTTCTATTGCTGAAATGTATTAAAATCTAATTAGTATTTAGCCAAGTTTAATTATCATGTTAATGAAACCTGCTAATTGATTTCATATACAATGCTCCTTTCTAACCATCTTTGCTGTTATAGAACTTAAGATAATTTGATAGACTTTGTTGTCTTCCGAGTTTTTGGTGTAAGCATATATATTATTTCTGTTTAAGAGAAGATTAAAATCATATTTAAAAACGTAGAAAGATTTTCATCAATGATTCGTTTTGATCGATCCTCCTTTGGTTGGAATTTCAGATAAAATAAATCAGACGTGTGAAAGTGAATTTCACGAATGCCTTTGTGTATCTCCGACTTCGTTTCGTAAAAGGGTATTCGACGAATACATCCTGGAATCAGGATTGTCCTAAATTTCTGAACTTTCGTTGCTGAATTGCGAGAAGACTGTTCAACATTCCGCAATAAAATGTTAAAGTGGCGATTTTTTTGCAGCATAACATTTTCATGCACGAAGCTGAAATTTGCGAACACCGATTTCATATATATTAGGATAATGTAATTTGCTTTGCATACATAAATAATTTAGTTCCTCCGTAAAGGCGAAACGTACTAGATGTAAGGGAGTAAAAGAATGAGATATGTATTTAATTAACTATAAATAGTCTCATATATTATTTTAGTTAAACAATTTAGTGGTAGTTTGACTAGAACGAAATATAAATATGATTATGTGAAAAGTTTCCAAAAAAATAATACCGAATTTCATCATTATAAACATCTGAAAACAATTATCGTTGTCACGGCGGGTATTGAACCGCAACTCTCTAGATACATGCCAGAGCGCTCTACGGTTAAACCGTTAAACCATAACCAACAACGAAAATCTTCCAGAAAATGATTTATAAATCTTTCACTGAGATGTGGTGGACCTTGCGCCATCTATACGTCAGGAGAGGCAACTTTTTCCAATTGTTGCTAATGACTGCACGTCCACACCTTGCTTGACGTTACGGTTTTCTGAGACGTCCGTTGCCGGCTTTCTCATAGCACGACCAACCAATCATACAGCCGCTGACGAATAACGTAGTTAGAGCAGCTGGGCGAAAGTGAGCCTTGCTTTGCATTTGATATTAGGTGCGTTGGCGAGATGGACGACTACAAACTTTTAAATTTAGTGCGTGATTCCCCTTATCTTTATGACAAGACGCATCGAAATTATAGGGATCGAGGAATGAAACAAAATATGCGGGAATCAATAGCTTCACAACTGAGCAATGTTTCAAGTGAATTTCTATGTGTTTTGCATTTTCAAAATTTTCCATTGTTAGAGAGCACTATTACAACTTTTAGATTTGAAAAGTGTCAATAATTCATCAATCATTTCAAACCCCGAAAGAATGTATCGAAAAACCAAACGATAAGTGCATGCAGGCCGGGATCTAGAAAACCTTCGATGGGGGTGGAGATGGTGAAGAAACACAATCAACCCAGAAAAATGTAAAAGGAGGGGAGGGGGGGGGGATAAAGAGACTTGATGTCCAATGCAGTATAACATTTGACACATCGTTTTGCAATTCTTTAAAATATTTAAATGCGTTAAATTTTAATGTTTCATAATTTTTGCCTCTTCTACACTTACTAGCATTCTGAAAGGAGGACAATGCCCTCCCTCCTAAATCCGGCACTGGATGCATGTATAAACGCAGACCACAAAGTAAAAACATTAGCATTTCTAAATGCAACTTACCTTATAGTTAGCGCTAATCTTTCTGCTTCAGAAATGGACTTCCTGAATTTTGTGTCTTTTTCACCAATAAGTGATTCAACAAGAGGTAAAACCGTTTTTAACTGAACATGTGACATTCGCAAAAAATTTTGGTAATGTTCAGAGTCAGCCTCCTGAATACTAGGGATTAAATGGTAGAAATCGCCTACTCTTTTTCTATCGTTAAAAATCTCGCGAATCCATTTAGTGCGATTTTTTTTATTACTACGTCTATGATTAGCCAAGGCAAGTGATATTAACCGTTTACGAATGAACAAACTTCTTTTCCTGGACATGACGTTTAAAAGCCCTTTTTTTGCACACAATGGGCTAAATGACCAGATCACAAGGATCCCGAAGACTCAGAGAAGACTGGGAGAGGACTCATTGGACAGCTGTTGGGAGACAGATGACAGCTTCCCGTCAAGGTCATCCAGTGTGGTCTTTAACGTGCACAGGGAATGGACGCAGGTCATGGCTTAACGTCCCATCCGACAGTCGGCGACCTTTCCAAGCCCATCGGTATCACCTACTGAACATGAGCAGGGCTGGGAGTAAAGTCATTTAAAATTTAGTAATCATCTCCCAGTGCGTTTCAGAAATTATGATCAGATGTTGAATGTGATGGTGAGTGAAGCGGACTATCTATTTCAAGTAATGGTGTTATCGTCCTGTAAGTGAAACGAATCGCCAGTTACATCTGCGTACAACTAGATACAGAGTTACAAGATGCTGTTCTTTGCCAAGGACAGTCAAGGACCACTTCTTCAGAATGATCATCATCATTACAAATGGTACATTCTTGTATGAAGAGAGACGGTGATGATTCAATCTGTAGCACTTCAGGCTCGTAATCTGCAGTTCCCAGGTTCGAGTCCCTCCTGCGCCAGCATCGAAGTTAGTCTCCTCAAAACTTCCCGCTCTGTCCTCGGTCAGTCGGGGATACCAATAGTCTTGGAAAGGCCGCCGTTTTTTGTATGGGTCGTTAAACCGTGTTTCCGTGTACATAAGAGCCATATCCTGTACACGTTAAAGAACACGCTTGATGGCTTAACGAGAGGCTACTGCCTGTCTCCTAACAGCTGTCTAATGGGTCCCTCCCCCAACTTTCTCTGAACCTTCGGGATCCTGTGGCTTGGCAATTTAGCCCATTGTGTGCAAGAAAGCGCCCCTTGGAAGTAAATAACCCAACCAATTAAGAAGTCAAGGACCAGTTTTTAAGATAGAGCATAATTATCATCACAAATGGTGCATTCCTGTAATGAGGGGAGTCGGTGATGATTCATTCAGTAGCGCTCCAGGCTTGTAATCTCCAATTCCCATTCTTGAGTCCTACCTGTGCAAGGGTTTGGATTTTTCTCTGGTAACCCCCGACCTGCTCTTGGTGAGAAAGCAGATACTTGTGGTTGTGTAAAGTCTGCCGTCTGTCGGAAGTGATATTAAGACGTATTTCCGTCCCCTTAAAGTTTCGTAACTTATGCACGTTGAAGAACACATTGACTTGACGGGAGGTTTGAATCTGTAACGAAAGAGCTGTCCAGTGAGTCCTTCTCTAGCCTTCTGTGAGCTCTTGGGGTCTTTGTGACCTAATCATTTAGCACAATGTGTGCAACATAGTGCCACTTTGAGGTAGGAGCAGTCGATTCTTAACTTAGGTGATTGCGGGAGTAAATAGCTTTTAATGGGAATACTTTTAGGAGGATAAAACATCCGTGGAACCAATGATAAAATTTAAAGTTTAGACATAGTCAGTCTACGAATTAAATGATCCACCATCGTATATTCATATATATAATTGAATAGGGAAATCCAAAAATAAACTATGAGTTAAAAAAAACACTACATTTTTCGGGCCTAATTGGAAAAATCTAGTTCAAAGATCATTTACGACACTCATTTTGAATTTTTTTTTCTAAAAGTAAATGCAGATGGCTCCCATAAACTAACTTAAGTCAAGAGTTGGTGGCATCTACAGCAACTCTACATTTCACACTCTTGGCAGAGCTTACAGTCCAGACTGTGCCACTTGCAGCACACCTGAGACTTTATCGCACATTCTGCTCAACTGCTCCCGCTACAATGCCAAATGAGAAGCTTTGTTCCGGAAGCTTCATGCTATCGAACCACTGTCTACACCATTACCACTCTTCTTGGCAACAACGACAATGCGAAGCTGCAGCGAGACTGCTTCTCTATGGTCACTGACTTCTTTCAGAACATCGGCCTCGTTTGCAAGGTCTAATGTTCTACTTTTTGCATAGTCCTGAAAAGAACATTTTTTTTTTGAGAGAGATAGTTGAGAGGCGGATTCTTCTGCATCCACTATCTCTATTCCGTTTGACTGGTGTACGGAGCTCCTTCTTTGGAGGCTAATATCACCATATTTACAACACCTTGAACCTCGAACCTTGAAGGGTATAGTTAGTATCAGATCAATTGGTATTAACATGCGTTAGATACTGTTTGAGAAAACAAGCGAATTTACCAATAATGGCTACTCGTGTACTGATATCGTATCTTGAATTTTTATCTTTTCTTTTAAATTATTTATGTTGTCGTGCATTATAATATCATTGAAAAGAAAAAATGAAGGCTATATTTATTTACAGCAAGTCGATGACGTTTTCGTTTCACTGAAAAAATTGGAATATATACAAATAACTGCAAAAACGACTCGTTTTCGAAGTGGGAAGCTTGTGCTTTCTTAAGGATTTTGAATCTAAAGTAATTTTCGTGTCGTTTTTAATAACTAGCTATTTTTTTTACTTTTTCTGCATCTACATGTTTTCGACTGTTTCGACTCTATATATAAATGAAAATCGATTTTTACCTCGATAGGCTCTAAAGAAATATTAGTATCCGCATTTTTCGAATCTCCGAGTTTGTTTAATATTAACCTGACCTTTCAATGAGTTTCTCCTAATGTGTTTTTTAGTTTACCAGAAGATGAACGTTTCAAAACGTATTGATAAGAAGATAATAGTTTTTCCTATGAATGTTTTTGATCTTGGTTAAAATATATATCTTTCTGTTTATGGACAAATTAAAATCGCAATTGTTAAGGAAGGAATAATTTCCATCAGTTCTTCATTTGCAATCGTTGATTTCGATTCTAGATGCTAACACAGTTACTTGGGCATTAGGTGCTTCAACTTTGTAAGCAATGATGAGGTTAGGCAAAGGAGTCGGCAACCTCCTTTGAGAAGCATTTTGTGCAGAGGGAGACTCCGTTGGTTTGTCCATGTTGCCCTTATGGAAAATTATTGATTAATGAATAGGGGTTTACACAGTGTGCCTAAAGGCCTCATAAAGAGGATGATATCTAAGATGCGGTGAGCAGACAATGTCAAACAGGACGTTGTTAGTATTCGACTGAGTGGCCATATGCAGCAAGCAGATGTAGCTCAGGACAATATGCTTGGAGAAATAAATTGCATGGTCTGGTTGGACCTCCGGAGCCCATGGCTGCTTGAGAAGAATGATGATGATGATGACTCTCCTTTATTAGAAGTTAAGGTAAATCAAACGAGTGGTAGAAAATGTGATTTATGCCTTCTGGAACATCGGACTTCGTTCCTAGAATCTACGATGGGGCAATTTCTTTGAAATTTTCCCTCCTTCAATTGACATCAGACGACATGACTTTGAACAATAAAATGTTGAGGTGTGCACCATATTCTCACTTGAAAGCGTAATGTTTTCATACTGGAATATTGAGATTTGTAAACATGGACATCTTACGTTTTCTTCGCCTTATACTGATGGGCTTGAAAAAGGCATTGTGCTTCGGAATGGACGTTAAACCGTGGCTCCGTCTGTAAGAGAATCATATTCTGTGCGCGCTGGATGGCCTTGAAGGGAGACTACTATCTGTCTCCTATAGCTGCTATCCAGTGGGTAACCTTCTCCAAGCCAAAGAACGTATAAGGAAAAGAAGTTCAGCTTTGACAAAGCGTAAGTGGCGATCTCAAGTGGTGTTTCGATTCGTATCGTGCATTTGTTTAAGCTGGGAAGCAAACAATAAGGGGCAAACTTATTATGCATCAAAAAAATTTATATTTTAAAAAAGGAAAAAAGCAACTGCACTTTGCATTTGAAAAAAATAATATCATGATTTTAAAGGCTTATTTTCTACATTGAAATTATTTTTCGTTGAACTATCAATTATAAACTGAACGGACAGAGAAGATTTGAAATTAGCCTGTAGTTAATTTATAAAATAAATTGTTACAATTAGGAGCTTTCTCGGTTGCATGGAAACAGGGACCAGACCTGATATTAACATACTCTGCAAGGATATCAAAGGGAAATTGTTACATAGGAAAAGCGAAGAGAATTGAAGTTGACAGTAACGTGTAATTACAAAAGCGTTCGTCCCCTGTAATGTTCGCTTCACCTCTACGCCAAATGCACGATACTCGATTTTACATTAATCTCTATGGAAGCTTAATTTCTTCTCCCTCTTCATTCTTTGTCCAAACCTTCGGGTGCTTGTGACCATAGTGTGCAAAAAATAACTACTCAAAGGAAGAACCCAAACTTAATATTTGAAATAATTCGTTACCTCCACAAAGGTAAACGTTTCTAGACTGCTATAAAAGTTTCCTATTCATATCGTTAATCAACTATTATTTAAATGTATGGAAAATTTTATTGAAATCTTGGCTGGTAGTTAAACGGCCGGCTGGTAATTAAACGGACATTTTGAAGAAAACATCTCAATAATTTCGTAAATTATTAAAAGAGCGATATTAAACATATTAGTTTTGAAAAAGGTTTGAAAAATAACGTTCAGAACTATTCTGAGAGCTTATATTCAGTGTCATGATTAATTTCTACTATAATATCAGAGAATTATTCTGGGGAGTCCAAACTAACAATTGGTGCTCACTCAAATGTCAGCCAGATGTGTAAAAAGCATTTGTCAGTAGGTGAATTACGGCAATTCGTATTAGGTCAGAAAAAGCATGCCTAAATATCAAAAAAGATATCCAGACATCTCCCAAATAGTAAATATATCTCAGTCGTTTACGACTGAACAGAATTATGAAATATTTTCTCTGAAGCAATTGACGAAGTTGCGTTAAGAAAAATGGGCAATTTAGTATTCGATAAATGCTCAAATATCCAACAGAGGTTTCTCGTAATTCCGGTCATTATAAAATAAATGACACAACTAGGAAACGACAAATGGTAGAAAGTTGTTTCTAATATGTAACATATATACATTCGTCTAGTTTAGTGCGCACAACCGGTGGGCCGCATGTGACCTGACGACTGCTTATAATGGTATCGAAAATGCTAACGATATTCGACGTTATTGGTTAATCTTTTTGTTTGTGATCATTACGAATTTTTAAAAATGTATTTATTTCTGCCATTTTCATAATGAAATACTGCGTCTACGTCTTAAATGTTTTGTTACTGAGACCCGAAGACCAACACCTCTTATAACAGAAGGCCGATGGACCAAGTAATGACGTCATCGTAGATAGTCCTTTGTCAAGAAATATTCTTAGAAGTTTATTTCTCCACTAAATGACCTTGCTGCCAATATCCGGGTCTCTCTATATCCGGATTTCGTTTAATGGCTTTGCTGTCAATATCCGGGTCTGTTTATGGCAGTGTTTTAGTTTCCCATAGATATACATTTCCAAACTTCTTTCGTAAATTCCGACATAGAATAATAGCTGTTAACAATACTTGAAATGGTATGTTCTCGGTAAGCATTTGCATAAATGACATCGAACTAAGAACAGACTTATTTCAATTCTCTTTTGTTTAAATTTTTATTGTGAATTGGACTTAAAACCTATTCCTTTTTATGCCACAGTGTGAGAACAACACTCTTCGACATGTGTGAATAACTGAACAAGTGTAGAATTAGTTAATCAAAATGACACGTCCCAGATGTACCGCAGCATATGGCTGCACACCATCCTTGGGGATAATGCCAAGCTCTCCACTACCTACGGTCGGGGCAAGTCAGTGCCGTAAAGTCACAGCTCATCCACCACATCCTATGGCGAACAGTCCTATAGAAGGAAAGCTCATTCATCGGTCAAAACCTAAATTTAATCTGTTCCCAGATTAGCCACAAAAATGGATATGTAAATCCAAGTTGACTCGGTCCCCGGGGTGGAGACTCTTAGTTTGAGTTCTCCATCGATAAGCCCGTCGACCGGGGATCCCACTTCCAGTCGCAAGCCCTCAACTTCGTGCTCTCCATCGGAGCAGGGTTACCACAGCCCAGTTTGCCATTCAGCTGGGTCCCTTCACTTCTCAGAGTCTGCGTCAGAGCACGCTTGACCGGCGCCCCCCCAACACCAGTCAGCTGCCCTCCAACAACCTCTCCAGCGGTCGTCAATCTACTGGGGCTCACCAGGAATGCAGATCCCGAACCCCACTTCACAGAGGCACCTTAAGCTCCCCCCCCCCCCACCACCACGTCTAGATGGTCCCCAAGTGAAAATCACAACGCACACGACAGAAAAAATGAATATACCATACGGGACTGAAACTGACCTGGCAGTTAAAATGTTACGCCAAGTGAACGCGATACCACTGCAGCTTCTCCATTTCGGAATAATCTAATGAATTAAATGTTTAGCACAGTGAAATCTAAAGTCTGAAATTTATGATTTATAACCTTAAATAATTGCTCTCTCTTCCGAAGCATGATATAAAATTCCCTTGTGATATACAATTCACTTCATAGAAAATATTTGTATCGACAAATATTTATTCCAAACTTTGTAGTAAAATTGATGCTATGGTATCAGAAGAATTCTTCTCCACATCTTTTTTTGTTACTAGTTCTAGAATGCGCCACTGAACCAATGTTACTGCTGAGATTATTTAAACTAGAATACTGATTTACGAAACTAGCCTCATTGAGTTCAACGGTATCTTTAACAATTTTAGGACTGTTGGAATTTTCTCAAAGTTTTTACTAGGTTGAAAGTGTTTGGGATCGTGTGGAAAATTAACTGCTGCTTTTATCTCTTTGAAAGGCTCAGGGTTTGATGCTACATCTGTTGGTACAGTTATGAAATAATTGGTAAAATTATCTTATTCCATTTTTTGAAAGAAATAATTCTGTAATTGTGGTACATAAGTCCAGCAGATCAGAAGAACTCCATGAACATAAAACTGGGACATGTGAAATTCAAAAACCGAACAGCAAGGGATTGTCACAGTTTTCTTTGACGCTAAAGAAAGGCAGTTTGAACGAGAATCCACCTGCTGTGAAGTGGCATGTCATTTCAATATTTGAAAAACAAATATGTTTTGAAAGAAAGTTTTTTAATTTTTGACAGTCTTTTGATACGTTTGTAACCAAATAATTTTGCTTACAATTATTCATAATTTGTTATTAATTTTGAAATGGACAATAAAAAGACACTGGGACATAGATAGAAAAAAAAAACTCTCACAAAGAATATGTAAACCATGTATTTGGATTACGTTTACGTCCAGATAGTATAAGGAACACTTCCTACTGCAGAAAGCTGGTGTACCAAGGGGGCGGGGGTGGCTCAGTCCGTAGCGCGCCAGGTTCCGCCCTGCTCACGTTCAGTAGGGGACACCAATGGGCTTGAAAAGCCGCCGACCGTCGGATGGGACGTTAACCCGTGGCCCCGTGTGCGGGAGAGCCATACCCTGTGCACGGTAAAGAACACACTGGATGGTCTTGACGGGTTCCATTAACATGATAATAAAGGATGGGAGGCTACCATCTTTCTCCCAACAGCTGACCCAGTGGGTCCCCTCCCCCAACCTTCTCTGAACCTTCGGTGTCCATGTGACCTTTCCATTTAGCCCATGGTGTGCAAAAAGGTGTCGCTCAGGGGTAAAACAACCCAACCCAAAATCTATTTTGAATATGTATAAAAATAGATTTATGAATTCTATTTCCATATAAAAATATGCCTAAAAAGCATTCTCTACCAACATTAAATATTTCGAAAGAATTTAAAATGAAAATATATGCGCTATGTTTTGCATTATTCGTAAATAAAAAACGGGAATACAGAAAAGTTTCTATTGCTGAAATGTATTAAAATTAATTGGTATTTAGCAAAGTTAATTATCATGTTAATGGAACCTGTGAATAGATATCATATGTAATGCTTGTTTTTAACCATTTTTGCTGTTACAGAACTGAAGATATATTGATTGGATAATAGACTTTGTTGTCTTCCGTGTTTCTGGTGTAAGCATATATATTTTTTCTGTTTAAGAGAAGATTGAAATCTAATTAAAAACTGAGAAATATTTTGATCAATTATTCGTTTCGATCGATCTATCTTTGGTTAGAATTTCTGATAAAATGAATCAGCCGAATAAAGGAGTATTCGACGAATGCCATTTGTGTATCTCTGACTTAGTTTCCTGGAACAGTTGGTCCTATATTTCTGAACTTTCCATGTTGAATTGCGAGAAGACTGTTCGACATTCACAATAAAATGTTAAAGTCTCTCTTTTCTGAGTTGAACAGCACAACGCTTTCATGCTCGAAAACTGAAATTTGCAAACACCGATTTCTTATATATTTTAAACATGTAATTTGCTTTGCATGCATAAATAATTTAGTTCCTCCTTAAAGGTGAAACATACTAGAACTTAGAATTAGATGACTTAAGTAAATTCGATTAATTAACTATTAGTAATTTCATATATTATTTTAGTTAAACAATTTACCGGTAGTTCCACTAGCAGGAAGCATAAATTTGCTGATGTGAAACTTTCCAAAAAAAAATGCCGATTTTCATCATTACAAACATCTCAAAACAATTGTCGTTGCCACGGCGGAAAACGAACCCGCAACTCTCTAGATACATGCCAGAGTTCTCTACGGTTAAACCGTTAAACCCTAACGAACAACTAAATTCTTCCTGAATAAGACCTATAAATATGTCACTGAGGTATGGTAGACCTTGCGCCATCTATACGTCAGGACAGGCAACTTTTTCCAATTTTGCTCATGACTGCACGACCACACCTGGAGTCGGTTCTATTTCTATTCTCGCCGAGCGGTATGCAAGCGACCGCAAGCAAGAGCCAATCATATAGCCGCTGACGAATAACGTAGTCAGAACAGCTGGGCGAAAGTGAGCCTAACTTGGCATTTGATATTAGGTGCGTTGGCGAGATGGACGACAACAAACTTTTAAATTTAGGGCGTGATTCCCCTTGTCTTTATCACAAGACGCATCGAAATCATTGGGATCGAGGAATGAAACGAAATATGTGGGAATCATTAGCTTCACAACTGAGCAATGTTTCAGGTGAATTTCTATGTGTTTTGCATTTTCAAAATTTTCCATTGTTAGAGAGCACTATTTTAATTTTTAGATTTGAAAAGTGTCAATAATTCATCAATCATTTTAAACCCCACAAGAATGTATCGAAAAACCAAAAAATAAGTACATGTATGCCCGGATCGAGAAAACCTTCGAGGGGGGGGAGGGGGTTAAGGATCACAATCAACCCAGAGAAATGTAAAAGGAGGGGGTGGGGGGGGGGAATAAAGAGACTTGATGTCCAATGCAGTATAACATTTGACACATCGTTTTGCAATTCTTTAAAATATTTACATGCGTTACATTTTAATGTTTCATAATTTTTTGCCTCTTCTACACTTACTAGCATTCTGAAAGGAGGACAATGCCCTCCCTCCTAAATCCGGCACTGGATGCATGTATAAACTCAGAGCATAAAGTAAAAACATTAGCAATTCTGAATGCAACTTACCTTACAGTTAGCGCCAATCTTTCGGCTGCAGAAATGGACTTCCTGAATTTTGTGTCCTTCTTTTCAATAAGTGATTCAACAAGAGGTAAAACCGTTTTTAACTGAACATGTGACATTCGCAAAAAATTTTGGTAATGTTCAGAGTCAGCCTCCTGAATAGTTGGGATTAAATGGTAGAAATCGTCTAACCTTTCTCTATCGTTAAAAATCTCGCGAACCCATTTAGTGCGATTTTTTTTATTACTACGTCTATGATTAGCCAAGGCAAGTGATATTAACCGTTTACGAATGAACAAACTTCTTTTCCTGGACATGACGTTTAAAAGCACTTTTTTGCACACAATGGGCTAAATGACCAGATCACAAGGATCGCGAAGGCTCAGAGGAGACTGGGAGAGGTGACTCATTGGACAGCTGTTGGGAGACAGATGACAACTTCGCGTCAAGGTCAATCCAGTGTGGTCTTTAACATGCGCAGGGAATGGATCTCACACACGCAAGTCATGGCTTAACGTCCCATTCGACAGCCGGCGGCCTTTTCAAGCACATCGGTATCACCTACTGAACATGAGCAGGACTGGGAATAAAGTCATTTAAAATTTAGTAATCATCTCCCAGTGCGTTTCAGAAATTCTGATGATCTGTTGAATGTGATGGTGAGTGAAGCGGACTATCTATTTCAAGTAATGGTGTTATCGTCCTGTAAGTGAAACGAATCGCCAGTTACATCTGCGTACAACTAGATACAGAGTTACAAGATGCTGTTCTTTGCCAAGGACAGTCAAGGACCACTTCTTCAGAATTATCATCATCATTAGAAATGGTACATTCTTGTATGAAGAGAGACGGTGATGATTCAATCTGTAGCACTCCAGGCTCGTAATCTGCAGTTCCCAGGTTCGAGTCCCTCCTGCGCCAGCATCGAAGTTAGTCTCCTCAAAACTTCCCGCTCTATCCTCGGTCAGTCGGGGATACCAATGGTCTTGGAAAGGCCGCCGTTTTTTGTATGGGGCGTTAAACCGTGTTTCCGTGTACATAAGAGCCATATCCTGTACATGTTAAAGAACACGCTTGATGGCTTAACGAGAGGCTACTACCTGTCTCCTAACAGCTGTGTAGTGGGTCCCTCCCCCAACTTTCTCTGAACCTTCGGGATCCTGTGGCTTGGCAATTTAGCCCATTGTGTGCAAGAAAGCGCCCCTTGGAAGTAAAACAACCCAACCAATTAAGAAGTCAAGGACCAGTTCTTAAGAAAGAGCATCTTTATCATCTCAAATGGTGCATTCCTGTAGTGAGGGGAGTCGGTGATGATTCAATCAGTAGCGCTCCAGGCTTGTAATCTCCAGTTCCCATTCTTGAGTCCTACCTGTGCAAGGGTTTGGATTTTTCTCTGGTAACCCCCGATCTGCTCTTGGTGAGAAAGCAGATACTCGTGGTTTTGTAAAGTCTGCCGTCTATCGGAAGTGATATTAAGACGTATTTCCGTCCCCTTAAAGTTTCATAACTTATGCACGTTGAAGAACACATTGACTTGACGGGAGGTTTGAATCTGTAACGAAAGAGCTGTCCAGTGAGTCCTTCTCTAGCCTTCTGTGAGCTCTAGGGGTCTTTGTGACCTAATCATTTAGTCCAATGTGTGCAACATAGTGCCACTTTGAGGTAGGAGCAGTCGATTCTTAACTTAGGTGATTGCGGGAGTAAATAGCTTTAAATGGGAATACTTTTAGGAGGATAAAACATCCGTGGAACCAGTGAAAAAATTTAGAGTTAAGACATAGTCAGTCTACGAAATTAAATGATCCACCATCGTATATACATATACATAATTGAATAGGGAAATCCAAAAGCAAACTATGAGTAAAAAAAAAACACTACACTTTTCTGGCCTAATTGGAAAATTCCAGTTGAATGATCATTTACGACACTCATTTTGAAAATTTTTTTCTAAAAGTAAATGCAGATGGCGTCCATAAACTAACATAAGTCAAGAGTTGGTGTCATCTACAGCAACTCTACACTTCACACTCTTGGCAGAGCTTACGGTCCAGACTGTGCCACTTGCAGCACACCTGAGACTTTATCGCATATTCTGCTCAACTGCTCCCGCTACAATGCCAAATGAGAAGCTTTGTTCCGGAAGCTTCATGCTATCATGCTATCGGTACCACTGTTTACACCATTACCACTCTTCTTGGCAACAACGACAATGCGAAGCTGCAGCGAGACTGCTTCTGTATGATCACTGACATCTTTCAGAACATCGGCCTCCTTTGCAAGGTCTAATGTTCTACTTTTTGCATAGTCCTGAAAAGAGCCTTTTTTTTTAAGAGATAGCTGAGAGGCGGATTCTTCTGCATCCACTATCTCTATTCCGTTTGACTGGTGTACGGAGCCCCTTCTTTGGAGGCTAATATCAACATATATACAACACCTTGAACCTTGAAGGGTATAGTTAGTATCACATCAATTGGTATTAACATGCATTAGATACTGTTTGAGAAAACAAGCGAATTTACGAATAATGGCTACTTGTGTACTGATATCGAATCTTGAATTTTTATCTTTTCTTTTAAATTATTTATGTTGTTGTGCCTTATAATATTATTGAAAAGAAAATTGAAGACTATATTTATTTACAGCAAGTCGATGACGTTTTCATTTCACTGAAAAAATTGGAATATATACAAATAACTGCAAAAACGCCTCGTTTTCGAAGTGGGAAGCTTGTGACGACTTCTTAAGGATTTTGAATCTAAAGTAATTTCCATGTCGTTTTTAATAACTAGCTATATTTTTTTACTTTTTCTGCATCTACATGTTTTCGACTGTTTAGTTTCTATATATAAATGAAAATCGATTTTTACCTCGATAGGATCTAAAGAAATATTAGGATCCGCATTTTTCGAATCTCCGAGTTTGTTTAGTATTAATTGGACCTTTCAATGAGTTTCTCATAATGTGTTTTTAAGTTTACCAGAAGATGAACGTTTCGAAACGTATTGATAAGAGGATAATAGTTTTTCCTATGAATGTTTTTGATCTTGGTTAAAATATATATCTTTCTGTTTATGGACAAATTAAAATCGCAATTGTTAAGGAAGGAATAATTTCCATCAGTTCTTCATTTGGAATCGTTGATTTCGATTCTAGATGCTAACGCAGTATCTTGGGCATTAGCTGGTTCAACTTTGTAACTAATGATGAGGTTAGGCAAAGGAGTCGGCAACCTCCTTTGAGCAGCATATTGTGCAGAGAGAGACTCCGTTGGTTTTGCCATGTTGCCCTTATGGAAAATTATTGATTAATGAATAGGGTTTTACACAGTGTGCCTAAAGGTCTCATAAAGAGGATGATATCTAAGATGCGGTGAGCAGACAATGTCAAACAGGACGTTCTTAGTATTCGAGTGAGTGGCCATATGCAGCAAGCAGATGTAGCTCAGGACAATATGCTTCGAGAAATAAATTGCATGGTCTGGTTCGACCTCCGTAGCCCATGGCTGCTTGAGGAGAATGATGATGATGACTCTCCTTTATTAGAAGTTAAGGTAAATCAAACATGGGGTAGATAATGCGATTAATGTGTTTTGGAACATCGGACTTCGTTCGTAGAATATACGATGGGGCAATTTCTTCGAAATTTTCCCTCCTTCAATTGAGATCAGACGACATGACTTTCAACAAAAAAATGTTGAACTGTGCGCCTTATTCTCACTTGAAAGCGTAATGTTTTCATACTGGAATATTGAGATTTGTAAACATGAACATCTTACGTTTTCTTCGCCTTATACTGATGGGCTTGAAAAAGGCATTGTGCTTCGGAATGGACGTTAAACCGTGGCTCCGTCTGTAAAAGAACCATATTCTGTGCGCGCTGGATGGCCTTGAAGGGAGACTACTATCTGTCTCCTATAGCTGCTATCCAGTGGATAACCTTCTCCAAGCCAAAGAACGTATAACGAAAAGAAGTTCAGCTTTGACAAAGCGTAAGTGGCGACCTCAAGTGGTGTTTCGATTCGTATCGTGCATTTGTTTAAGCTGGGAAGCAAACAATATGGTGCAAAGGAATTATGCATCAAAAAATTTATATTTTAAAAAAGGAAAAAAAGTAACTGCACTTTGCATTTGAAAAAAAATAATATCATGATTTTAAAGGCTTATTTTCTACATTGAAATTATTTTTCGTTGGATCAACAATTATAAATTGAACGGATAGAGAAAATTTCAAATTAGCCCGAAGTTATTTTATAGAATAAATTATTACAATTAGAAGCTTTCTTCATTGCATAGAAACAGGGAACAGAATTGATATTAATATACTGTGCAAGGAATCAATGGGAAATTATTACATAGGAAAAGCGAAGAGAATGGAAGTTGACAGTAACATGTAATTACAAAAGCGTTCGTCCCCTGTAATGTTCGTTTCACCTCTACGCCAAATGCACGATACTCGATTTTACATTAATCTCTATGGAAGCTTAACTTCTTCTCCCTCTACATTCTTTGGCAAGGATATCAGTGGGAAATTGTTACATAGGAAAAGCGAAGAGAATGGAAGTTGACAGTAACATGTAATTACAAAAGCGTTCGTCCCCTGTAATGTTCGTTTCACCTCTACGCCAAATGCACGATACTCGATTTTACATTAATCTCTATGGAAGCTTAACTTCTTCTCCCTCTACATTCTTTGGCAAGGATATCAGTGGGAAATTGTTACATAGGAAAAGCGAAGAGAATGGAAGTTGACAGTAACATGTAATTACAAAAGCGTTCGTCCCCTGTAATGTTCGTTTCACCTCTACGCCAAATGCACGATATTCGATTTTACATTAATCTCTATGGAAGCTTAACTTCTTCCCTCTACATTCTTTGTCCAAGCCTTCGGGTGCTTGCGACCATAGTGTGCAAAAAATTCCTACTCAAAGGAATAACCCAAATTTTATTCGAAATAAATCGTTACCTCCACAAAGGTAAACGTTTCTAGACTGTTATGAAAGTTTTCTATTTAGAACGTTAATCAACTATTTTTTAAATGTATGTAAAAGTTTATTTGAAATATTGGCTGGTAGTTAAAAGGCCGGAGGTATTTGTGAAACATTTTGAAGAAAATATCTCAATAATTTCGTAAATTATTAAAAGAGCGATGTTAAACAAATTAGTTTTGAAAAAAGGTTTGAAGGTTAACGTTCAGAACTGTTCTGAGAGCTTATATTCAGTGTCATGATTAATTTCTACTATAATATCAGAGAACTGTTATGGGGAGTCCAAACTAACAATTGGTGCTCACTCAAATGTCAGCCAGATGTGTAAAATGCATTTGTCAGTAGGTGAATTTCGGCAATTCTTATTAGGTCAGAAAAAGCATGCCTAAATATCAAGAAAGATCTCCAGAAATATCCCAAATAGTAAATATATCTCAGTCGTTGACGACTGAACAGAATTATGAAATATTTTCTCTGAAGCAATTGACAAAGTTGCGTTAAGAAAAATGGACAATTTAACATTCGATAAATGCTCAAATATCCAACGGAGGATTCTCTTAATTTCGGTCATTATAAAATAAATGACACAACTACGAAATGACAAATGATAGAAAGTTCTTTCTAATAGGTAACATATTCGTCTAGTTTAGTGTGCAGAACCGGTGGGCCACATGTGACCTGCCAATATTTTCCCCGAGGCCCACGACCGCTTATAATGGTATCGAAAAGGCTAACGATATTTGACATTATTCGTTAATCTTTTTGTTGTGATCATTACGAATTTTTAAAAATGTATTTATTTCTGTCATTTTCATAATGAAATACTGTGTCTACGTCTTAAAAGTTTTGTTACTGAGGCCCGCAGGCCAACACCTCTTATAACAGAAGGCCGTTGGATCAAGTAATGACGTCATCGTAGATAGTCCTTTGTCCAGAAATATTCTTAGAAATTTATTTCTCCACTAAATGACCTTGCTGCCAATATCCGGGTCTCTCTATATCCGGACTTCGTTTAATGGCCTTGCTGTCAATATACGGGTCTGTTTATGGCAGTGTTTTAGTTTCCCATAGATATACATTTCCAAATTTCTTTCGTATATTCCGACATAGAATAATAGCTGTTAACAATACTTGAAATAATATGTCCTAGGTAAGCATTTACATAAATGACATCCAACTAAGAACAGAGTTATTTCAATTCTCTTTTGTTTAAATTTTAATTGTGAATTGGACTTAAAACCAATTGCTCTTTATGTCGCAGTGTGAGAACAACACTCTTCGATATGTGTGAATAACTGAACAAGTGTAGAATTAGTTAATCAAAATGACAAGTCCCAGATGTAACGCAGCATGTGGCTGCAAACCATCTTTGGGGATAATACCATGTGCCCCCACTACCAACGGTCGTGGTAAGTCAGTGCCATAAAGACACAGCTCATCCACGACATCCTATGGAGAACAGTCCTATAGAAGGAAAGCTCACCCATCGGTCAAAACCTAAATTTAATCTGTTCCCAGGTTAGCCACAAAAATGGATATATAAATCCAAGATGACTCGGCCCCCGGGGTGGAGACTCTTAGTTTGAGTTTTCCATCGATAAGCCCGTCGACCGGGGATCCCACTCCCAGTCGCAAGCCCTCAACTTCGTCCTCTCCATCGGAGCAGGGCCAGCACAGCCCAGTTTGCCATTCAGCTGGGTCCCTTCACTTCTCAGTCTGCGTCGGAGTAAGCTTGACCTGCGCCCCCCAGCACCAGTCAGCTGCCCTCCAACAACCTCTCCAGTGATCGTCAATCTACTAGGGCTGACCAGAAACTGCAGAGCCCGAACTCCACTTCACACAGGTACTTTAAGCCCCCCACCTTGACCAAAATCTATTTTGGTCAAGGTGGTCCACGACGGAAAACTACAACGCACACGACAGAAAAAATGAATATGCCATCCCGGGAATGAAACTGACCTTGCAGTTAAAATGTTACGCCAATTGAACGCGATACCACTGCAGCTTCTTTATTTCAGAATAATCTAATGAATTAAATGTTTAGCACAGTGAAATCTAAAGTCTGAAATTTTTGATTTATAACATATAAAAAATTGCTCTCTCTGCCGAAACATGATAAAAATTATCATGTGATCTACAATTCACCTTATAGAAAATATTTGTATCGACAAATATTTATTCCAAACTTTGTAGTAAAATTGATGCTATGGTATAGAAGAATTCTTCTCCACATCTTTTTTTGTTACTAGTTCTAGAATGCGCCACTGAACTAATGTTACTGCTGAGATTATTTAAACTAGAATACTGATTTACGAAACTAGCCTCATTGAGTTTACCAATATCTTTAACAATTTTAGGACTGTCGGAATTTTCTCAAAGTCTTTACTAGGTTGAAAGTGTTTGGGATCGTGTGCAAAATTAACTGCTGGTTTTATCTCTTTGAAAGGCTCAGGGTTTGATGCGATATCTGTTGGTAGAGGTATGAGATAATTGGTAAAATTCTCTTATTCCATTTTTTGAAAGAAATAATTCTGTAATCGTGGTACATAAGTCCAGCAGGTCAGAAGAACTCCATGAACATAAAACTGGGACATATGAAATTCAAAAACCGAACAGCAAGGGATTGTCGCAGTTTTCTTTGACGCTAAAGAAAGGCAGTTTGAACGAGAATCCACCTGCTGTGAAGTGGCATGTCATTTGAATATTTCAAAAACAAATATGTTTTGAAAGAAAGTTTTTAATTTATGACAGTCTTTTGATACGTTTGTAACCAATTAATTTTGCTTACAATTATTCATAATTTGTTATTAATTTTGAAAAGTAAAATTAATAAAAAGATAAAAATATTAATAATAAAAAGACATTAGGACATAGATAGAAAAAAAAAACTCTCACAAAGAATATGTAAACCATGTATTTGGATTACGTTTACGTCCAGATAGTACAAGCAACACTTCCTACTGCAGAAAGCCGGTGTACCAAGGGGGCGGGGGGAGGCTCAGTCCGTAGCGCGCCAGGCTCCGCCCTGCTCACGTTCAGTAGTGGACACCGATGGGCTTGGAAACCCGCCGACAGTCGGATGGGACGTTAAACCGTGGCCCCGTGTGCGGGAGAGCCATACCCTGTGCACGGTAAAGAACACAATGGATGGTCTTGACGGGAGGCTACCATCTTTCTCCCAACAGCTGACCCATTGGGTCCCCTCCCCGAACCTTCTCTGAGCCTTCGGTGTTCATGTGACCTGGCCATTTAGCCCATGGTGTGCAAAAAAGTGTCGCTCAGGGGTAAAACAACCCAACCCAAAATCTATTTTGAATATGTATAAAAAATAGATTTATGAATTCTATTTCCATCTAAAAATATGCCTAAAAAGCATTCTCTACCAACATTAAATATTTCGAAAGAATTCAAAATGAAAATATATGCGCTATGCATGCGCGTTTTGCATTACTCGTAAATAAAAAATGAGAATACAGAAAAGTTGCTATTGCTGAAATGTATTAAAATTAATTAGTATTTAGCAAAGTTAATTATCATGTTAATGGAACCTGTGACTAGAATTCATATGTAATGCTCCTTTTTAACAATTTTTGCCGTTACAGAACTGAAGATATATTGATTGGATAATAGACTTTGTTGTCTTCCGTGTTTTTGGTGTAAGCATATGTTTTTTCTGTTTAAAAGAATATTAAAATCATATCTAAGAACTGAGAAATATTTTGATCAATTATTCGATTCGATCGATCTATCTTTGGTTAGAATTTCTGATAAAATGAATAAGCCGAATAAAGGAGTATTCGACGAATGCCTTTGTGTATCTCTGACTTAATATCCTGGAACCAGGTTGGTCCTATATTTCTGAACTTTCCTTGTTGAACGGCGAGAAGACTGTTCGACATTCACAATAAAATGTTAAAGTCTCGCCTTTCTGAGTTGAACAGCATAACGCCTTCATGCACGAAAGCTGAAATTTGCAAACACCGACTTCATATATATATTTTAAAAATGTAATTTGCATGCATAAATAATAGTTCCTCCTTAAAGGTGAAACATACTAGAACTTAAAAAGGGGATTTAAAGGAATGTAATTAATTAACTATTAATAATTTCATATATTATTTTAGATAAACAATTTACCGGTAGTTCTACTAGCAGGAAGCATAAATTTGCTGATGTGAAACTTTCCAAAAAAAAAAATACCGAATTTCATCATTACAAACATCTCAAAACAATTATCGTTGCCACGGCGGGAATCGAACTCGCTAGATACATGCCAGAGTGCTCTACGGTTAAGCCGTTAAACCATAACCAACAACGAAATTCTTCCAGAAAAAGATTTATAAATCTTTCACTGAGATGTGGTGGACCTTGCGCCGTCTATACGTCAGGAGAGGCAACTTTTTCCAATTGTTGCTAATGACTGAACGACCACTCCTGGAGTCGGTTCTATTTCTATTCTCGCTGAGCGGTATGCAAGCGACCAGAAGCAAGAGCCAATCATATAGCCGCTGACGAATCACGTAGTTAGAGCAGCTGGGCGAAAGTGAGCCTTTATTTGCATTTGTTATTAGATGCGTGGCGAGATGGACGATTACAAACTTTTAAATTTAGTGCGTGATTCCCCTTGTCTTTATGACAAGACGCATCGAAATTATAGGGATCGAGGAATGAAACAAAATATGTGGGAATCAATAGCTTCACAACTTAACAATGTTTCAGGTGAATTCCTATGGGTTTTGCGGTTTCAACATTTTCCATTGTTAGAGAGCACTATTTTAACTTTTAGATTTGAAAACTGTCAATAATTCATCAATCATTTTAAACCCCACAAGAATGTATCGAAAAACCAAAAAATAAGTGCATGCAGGCCCGGATCTAGAAAACCTTCGAGGGGGGGAGGGGGTAAGAAACACAATCGATCCAGAAAAATGTAAAGGGAAGGGGAATGAAGAGACTTTTGGGTTGGGTTGTTTTACCTCCGAGCGGCACTTTTTTTGCACACCATGGGTTAAATGGACAGGTCACATGGTCCCCGAAGGCTCAGAGAAGGTTGGGAACCCACTGGAACAGCTGTTGGAAGACATATGGTAGCCCCCCGTCAAGGCCATCCAGCGTGTTCTTTAACGTGCACAGGGAATGGCTCTCCCGCACACGGGGCCACAGCTTATCGTCCCATCCGACGGACGGCGGCCTTTCCAAGCCCATCGGTGTCCCCTACTGACCGTGGGCAGTGCGGGAATTTTGCGGAGATAAATCTGAACGCTGACCCAGCTGGGACTCGAACCTGGGAACTACAGATTACGAGCCTGGCGCGCTACCGACTGAGCCACCCCCGCCCAATGAAGAGACTTGATTTCAATGCAGTATAACATTTGACACTCCGTTTTCCAATTCCTTAAAATATTAATATGCGTTACATTTTATTATGCGTTACTTTTAGTATGTAATAATCTATTTTGAATAGCGGCGGGGGTGGCTCAGTCGGTAACGCGCCAGGTTCGCAATCTGTGGTTACCAGGTTCGAGTCCCAGCTGGATCAGCGTCGATATTTATCTCCGCAAAATCCCCCGTCCTGCAGACGGTCAGTAGGGGACACCGATGGTCTTGGATAGGCTGCCATCCGTCTTATGGGACGTTAAGCCTTGGCCCCGTGTGGGGGAGAGCCATACCCTGTGCACGGTAAAGAACATAATGAATTGCATTGACGGGAGACTTACCATCTATCTCCCAACAGCTATTATAGTGGGCTCCCTTTCCCAACCTTCTCTCAGTCTTCGGGGTCCTTGTGACCTGGCCATTTAGCCCATGGTGTGGAAAAAAGTGTCGTTCAGAGGTAAAAGAATCCAACGTTAAAGAAAACGCTGGATGGCCTTGACGGGAGGCTACCATCTGTCTCCCAACAGCCGTTCCAGTGGGTCCCCTCCCCAAACCTTCTCTGATCCTTCGGGGTCCTTGTGACCTGGCCATTTAGCCCATGGTGCGGAAAAAAGTGTCGCTCATAAGTAAAACAACCCAACCTAAAATCTATTTTTAATATGTATAATAATAGATTAATGAATTCTATTTCCATCCGAAAATTTGTGTATAAAGCCTCCTAATTTTCATTAAATATTTCGAAAGAATTTAAAATGAAATTATATGCGCTATGTTTTGCATTAATCGTAAATGAAAAATGGAAATACAGAAAAGCTTCTATTGCTGAAATGTATTAAAATCTAATTAGTATTTAGCAAAGTTTAATTATCATGTTAATGAAACCTGCTAATAGATTTCGCATGCAATGCTCCTTTTTAAACATTTACTGTTACAGAACTGAAGATATATTGATTGGAAAATACACTTTATTGTCTTCCGAGTGTTTGGTGTAAGCATATATATTATTTCAGTTTAAGAGAAGATTAAAATCATATTTAAAGACGGAGAAAGATTTTCATCAATGATTCGTTTCAATCGATCCTCCTTTGGTTAGAATTTCAGATAAAATAAATCAGACGTGTAAAAGTGTATTTGACGAATGCCTTTGTGCATCTCCGACTTCGTTTCGTAATAGGGTATTCGACGAATACATCCTAGAATCAGGATTTTCCTATATTTCTGAACTTTCGTTGCTCAATTGCGAGAAGACTGTTGAACATTCCGCAATAAAATGTTAAATTCGCGTTTTTTTTTTGCAGCATAACGTTTTCATGCACGAAGCTAAAATTTGCAAACACCGACTTCATATATATTATATAAATGTAATTTTCTTTGCATGCATAAATAATTCAGTTCCTCCTTAAAGGCGAAACATTCTAGATATATCGAAGTGCAAAGAACACATAAGTGTTTTAATTAACTTACAAATAATTTCATATATTATTTTAGTTAAACAATTTAGTGGTAGTTTCACTGGCAGGAAGTATAAATATACTGATATGAAAAGTTTCCAAAAAAAATAATACCGAATTTCATCATTATAAATATCTGAAAAGAATTATCGTTTTCACGGCGGGAATCGAACCCCCAAATCTCTAGATACATGCCAGAGCGCTCTACGGTTAAACCGTTCAACCATAACCGACAACGAAATTCTTCCAGAAAAAGATTTATAAATCTTTCACTGAGATGTGGTGGACCTTGCGCCATCTATACGTCAGGAGAGGCAACTTTTTCCAATTGTTGCTAATGACTGCACGACCACACCTGGAGTCGGTTCTATTTCTATTATCGCCGAGCGGTATGCAAGCGACCGCAAGCAAGAGCCAAGTCAAATAGCCGCTGACGAATAACGTAGTTAGAACAGATGGGCGAAAGTGAGCCTTACTTTGCATTTGTTATTAGGTG